>WBMY01010424.1:243647-307519 GCA_013397315.1 Donacobius atricapilla
ACTTTGTTAGTAAATGAATTTGACAAGAAAAATGTTCCTACTCTCACCTTCATTTCTGCTACAGAAGAAAATATGTGTCAACTACATCTCATTCCAGATAGCCTCTAACTGATTTGCAGTGAAAAATATTCATGGGAATCTCATTTTCCTACTCAGAAATGGGTATTTCATGTTGCTTCTTTTCGTTAGCATCTGAAGAGACTTTTTTTTTCCCCCTAACAACTATTTATTATCTATAATTTGGTTAATGCAGCCAGTCCTTCAAAGACAGAAGATACTTGTTCTATCTCATGATAATCATGTTTGATTTTTGTACTGGAGAGGTCTCCAGCCAGGAATGAATCTACAGGACTGTCCTCAAGTCAGGACTGGGGACAGTGATTCTGTAGTTGACAGGCTTATTTTCATATTAATAGATGACACAACTCAATAAGCATAAATTTTCAGAAGGTCTCTGTTCTGATAACCCAAGATTTTCCTTCATAGGTAAGCCTACTTCAATCTATCTCTTTTCCTGTGAAGTGAATGCCCCTTAGTGGTTGGAAAGCATTTGGTTTGCTCCTGGAGTGCACCCTCCAGTTTCATTTCATCTGGAAAGAATCTCCTTCCTTACAATTTGTGTGCTCTGCAATGTGACCCAAAATACTGTAAACAAGAACAACTGGGAAATCGAATTTGTTTGGGGCAGTACTGTTGTTATGAGCTGAAGTGCTCATAGAGATGCACTTGTGGCAGATTATAGGTATGGCTCAAGATTGCCTTGATTATGAGCTGATTTTAGAAGTTATTAGTTGCTAAAAGCTGCATTCAGTGTAGGAAAAAAAATTCCAATATTGCAGTTCCTGAAATTTTTATTTTTTAAGTCTTCAAAAATCCCCCCACATTTTCCCAAATTCCAAATGATATGGTTCTGTGGGCATGACTATGAGGGCATTTTTCTGAATTAACCTAGTGTTTTTTCTTTAGAGTCTGAGACACATTCCAGTATTTTGAGCAGTGAATTAGAAGCAATTTTTTTTGCAGCAATTTACAAGACTAAGTTGTTTGCACAAAGTTCCCAGCACAGTAAGAAATATCTGCTTCAGGTTTTTAAATTTTTTATGGAGGTGGATATAATTCAGCGAATTGCACTTGTTACTTCTAGTTGTACAAATAGACATGGCCTTTTCAGGTTCATGTTTGACTTCTGTCTTTTTTGATCACAATCCCATCCTTTAAAAACCTTTGTGAGGTTACCTAGGTAGACTTTGAACTGTTTTTAAACTGCACGCTTTTAATACTGCTTTTATTTCTGCAGCTTCCATGTGTTTTGGCACCATGTAATGGTAAAATAACCAACCAAACAAACAAATAAATGTTTAATGTCCCATAAGAAGTGAAATTGTAACTTGCCTCTTCCCACAGAAGCATAAATACCATTTGGGCAGGGGATTAACTGTGGCTAATATTTTGCCTAATGGAGAGAAATAAAATCAGCTGAAAAACATGATAACACCTCTATAAATCCCCATGATCAGTAAATGTGAGTTTTTTGAGAGGGAGTACTGCTAATTTCCATAGGAAAAGCCATCCAAGAGTTCAAATATCTGCAGAAATTTGACTAAGACTGGAGACAATGCAAGTAAAAGGACTATTTACAGATGGACAGTAAAGGAGCCCTAAATGCATTGGCCATTTTGGTGCTATAAACTTGTTCTGACCGCTATTTCAGTATTTTGTGTTAACTGCTTCCCTCCACTATGGATCATCTATAACACATGGTCCCTATGTTTTCTTGAGTTAGAATGAATATATAATATCTGGAGTTTCCATGGAAGCAGAGAAGTTCAAAGCAAAGCCCACCTCACATCCCCCTCTCCCACACACCATTGCTAGCAATCTATTCCCCAGGAAAATGCTGCAGGGTCACCGATGGGACTTCTAATATGCTGGGTAGGACAAGCTCTTCCTAGAGGAGCAGGGGAAAAAGGCAAGTCCTGGATATATGTTGCATTTTTATCTTGTGCCCTGGGGTGTGGTCCCCTGAGGACATGGAGGTTTCTTCTTGTTCCATGAGACAGGGGACAGACAACAAAAAAGATTTTGATTTAAAAAGAGGCACAGTCTCTACTCAGCCTTGTCCAAAGCCATGATGGTGCATCAGCACTTTGTGAGATCACGATACTTTTCTTTGGTATACAGATTGCGAAACACACCCACCTATGCACTCTTACTTCTCCAGATGGGGCCTTGATTAAAGGTTTTTACTGAATGAAAAAAAAGTCTTTGATATGTAAAGACAGAATGCAATACTGTCTGTCACTTATTATACCTTTAAAAGCGCATATGACAACAGTGAAACAACTGTATTCTATTTATTCGATCATTTCTCATCCTTATGCTGGACTAAATAAATAACTGTCAACTTCAAGCGTACAAAAATCATGACTCAGATCTTTCAAAATGCCATGAACTTCAAAGGGTATATTTTCTTTACCTTATATTCTTGAGCCAGCAGAGATCACATTTTTAAACTTTTCTTCATAAATAAAAGAATAAGAATTATATATTTCTTTTTTTGTTTTAAAAGACTTAACTCAACCGTTCCCACCACCAAATAATATGACACTTGATGAAATCTTCAGGGTTTTCGTTACTTTAAGGAACTGAAGTTTTTCAGTACCTCAGATTTGTTACTACTATAATATTCTATGCTGAATAAAACTGAGGGATTGTTGCAACACACAGCTTTTATTTTATCTGCCTCCCCTTTTGCTGCCCTGCAGCAGAGAAAGTATGTTGGTGCATCAGTCAGAGTGAAAACTGTAAATCCAGCTTTCAGGCACCTGGGGGGGACTGTTATGTGCTCTGACCCAAACCAAAGAATTTGAAATTAGCCTCAAGCCATCATGTCAGATCTCCCAGAGCTTTGTCAGGATCCTAATCCTGGCTGCCACTTTCTCCTTACATCCTGAGTTCTGGGAGGCAAGTGAACGGTAAGAAATTTTCTTTTTTTGTTTGAGAGAAAACAAGATTAAAGACCCCAACCTAAGAAACATAAATGAGGCATATGGTCAAGAAGCAAAATATATAATGTAACTGACAGAAATCTTATTTCAAATTTTGTATTATTAGTAGTAATTAAAATGTTTAAGAATCCTACACTTCTGGCACATTTTGTCAACTTCTATTTTGAAGGGAAGAGAGCACTAGCATTGTTTACAGCTTGCTTTACTCAAATGCCAATTGGCAGAGCACTGTTTGTCTCCAGTATTCAAGCCATTAAAAATCACTGGAATGCTGTCTCATCTTCCTGTAGTTGCTCCTTTTTGTCTCACAGGTTGAAGAGCCATCTCAGTTTTAATTTTGCATATGACACAAAGTGATGCTGGCATTTCTTAATCCTTTTTGAAAAAGGTCGTATGAAATTGTCTCACACCTCATAAAAAGCTTTGTTGTGCTTTTAGATAAATGGAGTTTCTGCCACCAAAACCAACTTTTTAGTAACCCTTTCTTTAACCAGTTTCATAAACAGCAGTTATTTGTATTTAAAATTTTTATTTTATTTCACAAGGATTTGTGACAAGAATTTTTTGGCTTCAGGCCAAAGAAGAGCAGACTCCAGATTTTGCCTTAAGGGCTGTTTTTTCAAAGTCTTTTCCTCATTTAAATAAATCAACAGCAACTGACACTATTTTGGATTTCAATTTGGATTTTTCATTTGAGTTATTGCAGACTTGAGAGTCTGGATTAAAGACATGACAGCAGCATATATTTATTGTTTTGAGGATTAATTGTGCTGGGCTATCTCATGGTGAGTGAAAGGACCTACTTTGGTCCTACAGATGGAGCATTCGTAGGCAAAAGAAAAGTGCTTATGCCCCTTATGGACAGGATGAGAGCAAATGGCATCAAATTGTACCAGGGGAGGTTTAGATATTAGAAAAATTTATTCACAGAAAGGGTTATCAGGCATTGCAACAGACTGCCCAGGGAAGTGGTGGAGTCAGTATCCGCAGAACTGTTCAAAAAAAGTGTGGATGTGGCACTTGAGGACACGATCAGTGGTAAACATAGTGGTGGTGTGTCGCAGTTGATGGTGTGACTTTTGGACAAAATTTATTAGAGAAGCCCTGCTGAAGAGTCATTAGTGCAGAAAGGACCCCTCATGTTCTAAACTCCTTGTCAGAGAGGAGCCTGGGGCCAGCTGGATCCAATCTTAGCTTCAGACTGTCAAGAGTTTAAGTAATTTTGTTCTGCAAGATTAAAGAAGGCAAATCAGATATATTTATATAAAATGAATTATTTATTATGACAAATTATTAGACAAAAGGTATTAAACAGAATTATTTACTACATGATATAAAAGCTAAAACTACTAGAAGCATATATTATAGAGCACTGTATTGAAAAAATTATATCAAAGCAATCATATTGAAGCTAACAAAAAGAAGCAATTATTAAGAACAGATAGATGTAACTCACCCATACTAATGCTTGTGGACAGATCTCTTTCACTCAGTGTCAAGGAGTATGCTTGAGGTGTGTTCCCATATTAAGGGAGGAAACTTCATACACACAGTCCAAGAAGGAATATGTTAGAGGCCTCTACCGTATGAAAGTGGACTGGACTTCTATAATGTGAAAAGGTAAGACTGCCAGTCATGTACCTTCAGGTCAGTTTTGCAGCTTATCCGCCAAATCTTTGCCTTGCTATCAGGATGAGGCTGATGAGGCTCATGAGCCAAACTGGTTTTAACACAATTCAACAGCAAAGCGGCACATGATATTTCCCCTCAGCCCACCACAGATAGCTTCCAAAGCACTGCAGTATTTGAGTTGTTTGACCACATTCAGAAGGCAGGTGAGAGTCCTGGTACCTGGTGCTAGGTTGTTGGTTGCACTTGAAGATCTCAGAGGTCTTTTCCAACCTTGAAGGTTCTATACAAGAGAACCACATACCTGTGGAGATTTCACTATTTAAACTAGGAGATACTTTATGTATTAATTCTGCAATTTGCAGTTTTCAACCTTTTCTTTCACCCAACAAAAAACTCTGATCCTGACAGTGGTTTGTTTTCTTTCTGGTGTAGATTAGGCCAGTATTTCTTGATCCCAGATAGAGTTTTCTTTCAAGCTAGTAGCATAAAACTTCATAGCAGTCTCATTTAACAGTAAAATATTGAAGAATTCTTTGCAATATCCTTATAAGACTCATATGTATAAAAATCCACTATCATATATATATATTTTCAATATTTTTTATATCAGTATTTTTTATGCTGGTGTTTTTTTAAGCCCGCACTCGTTAAGTAATTTTGTACGTAAAACACGTGAGTCATTCTACTTGAGCTAA
This sequence comes from Donacobius atricapilla, assembly GCA_013397315.1. NCBI lineage: Eukaryota > Metazoa > Chordata > Aves > Passeriformes > Mimidae > Donacobius > Donacobius atricapilla. The sequence goes on from WBMY01010424.1 coordinate 248,983, forward strand.
CGGCAGCTTTCCAGTCCTGATGAATGATCTGTTTGTCAAGCTCTATCAGAGTATTTTGGTAAAAGGAGATTTTGCCACACTGATTGCTGGAATCAGGGGAGAAGTTACAGGGAGGGAGGAAATGAAAGATGAAACTGATTACTTTAGCTGACCGGTTATGTTTCAATGTTGAGCAATCTATGTGATATGACCTGGTACTATTTCTTATGAATTTTCAGATATAGAAAGAGAAAAAAATATATCATTTTAATATTTGTATCTTTTTTCTATTACTCTTAGCTCACTCTCAGAATAGCACTAACATTCATGCTGAGTCTTAAAGGGTAAATATCCAGTTTAGTTGATTTTTTTAATGTAGATGTTTGTTCTCCTGACAGCCACATGTGTTGACAATATGTTCTAATCATAATAGCAGTTTTAACAGGCCAAAGCTAAAAGACAGTGTTTTAATTAATTTTTGGGGACCAGCTGTTCAAAGAAAAATGAGAATAAAATAATTTTAGTGTTTTTAGAGTATTTAGAACATTTCTGAACACAGCTGAATCTTCAGAAAACATCTTCTACAATATATAGTGACTAATTGTATTGCTCCTNCCAAAGAAGAGCAGACTCCAGATTTTGCCTTAAGGGCTGTTTTTTCAAAGTCTTTTCCTCATTTAAATAAATCAACAGCAACTGACACTATTTTGGATTTCAATTTGGATTTTTCATTTGAGTTATTGCAGACTTGAGAGTCTGGATTAAAGACATGACAGCAGCATATATTTATTGTTTTGAGGATTAATTGTGCTGGGCTATCTCATGGTGAGTGAAAGGACCTACTTTGGTCCTACAGATGGAGCATTCGTAGGCAAAAGAAAAGTGCTTATGCCCCTTATGGACAGGATGAGAGCAAATGGCATCAAATTGTACCAGGGGAGGTTTAGATATTAGAAAAATTTATTCACAGAAAGGGTTATCAGGCATTGCAACAGACTGCCCAGGGAAGTGGTGGAGTCAGTATCCGCAGAACTGTTCAAAAAAAGTGTGGATGTGGCACTTGAGGACACGATCAGTGGTAAACATAGTGGTGGTGTGTCGCAGTTGATGGTGTGACTTTTGGACAAAATTTATTAGAGAAGCCCTGCTGAAGAGTCATTAGTGCAGAAAGGACCCCTCATGTTCTAAACTCCTTGTCAGAGAGGAGCCTGGGGCCAGCTGGATCCAATCTTAGCTTCAGACTGTCAAGAGTTTAAGTAATTTTGTTCTGCAAGATTAAAGAAGGCAAATCAGATATATTTATATAAAATGAATTATTTATTATGACAAATTATTAGACAAAAGGTATTAAACAGAATTATTTACTACATGATATAAAAGCTAAAACTACTAGAAGCATATATTATAGAGCACTGTATTGAAAAAATTATATCAAAGCAATCATATTGAAGCTAACAAAAAGAAGCAATTATTAAGAACAGATAGATGTAACTCACCCATACTAATGCTTGTGGACAGATCTCTTTCACTCAGTGTCAAGGAGTATGCTTGAGGTGTGTTCCCATATTAAGGGAGGAAACTTCATACACACAGTCCAAGAAGGAATATGTTAGAGGCCTCTGCCGTATGAAAGTGGACTGGACTTCTATAATGTGAAAAGGTAAGACTGCCAGTCATGTACCTTCAGGTCAGTTTTGCAGCTTATCCGCCAAATCTTTGCCTTGCTATCAGGATGAGGCTGATGAGGCTCATGAGCCAAACTGGTTTTAACACAATTCAACAGCAAAGCGGCACATGATATTTCCCCTCAGCCCACCACAGATAGCTTCCAAAGCACTGCAGTATTTGAGTTGTTTGACCACATTCAGAAGGCAGGTGAGAGTCCTGGTACCTGGTGCTAGGTTGTTGGTTGCACTTGAAGATCTCAGAGGTCTTTTCCAACCTTGAAGGTTCTATACAAGAGAACCACATACCTGTGGAGATTTCACTATTTAAACTAGGAGATACTTTATGTATTAATTCTGCAATTTGCAGTTTTCAACCTTTTCTTTCACCCAACAAAAAACTCTGATCCTGACAGTGGTTTGTTTTCTTTCTGGTGTAGATTAGGCCAGTATTTCTTGATCCCAGATAGAGTTTTCTTTCAAGCTAGTAGCATAAAACTTCATAGCAGTCTCATTTAACAGTAAAATATTGAAGAATTCTTTGCAATATCCTTATAAGACTCATATGTATAAAAATCCACTATCATATATATATATTTTCAATATTTTTTATATCAGTATTTTTTATGCTGGTGTTTTTTTAAGCCCGCACTCGTTAAGTAATTTTGTACGTAAAACACGTGAGTCATTCTACTTGAGCTAACGGCAGCTTTCCAGTCCTGATGAATGATCTGTTTGTCAAGCTCTATCAGAGTATTTTGGTAAAAGGAGATTTTGCCACACTGATTGCTGGAATCAGGGGAGAAGTTACAGGGAGGGAGGAAATGAAAGATGAAACTGATTACTTTAGCTGACCGGTTATGTTTCAATGTTGAGCAATCTATGTGATATGACCTGGTACTATTTCTTATGAATTTTCAGATATAGAAAGAGAAAAAAATATATCATTTTAATATTTGTATCTTTTTTCTATTACTCTTAGCTCACTCTCAGAATAGCACTAACATTCATGCTGAGTCTTAAAGGGTAAATATCCAGTTTAGTTGATTTTTTTAATGTAGATGTTTGTTCTCCTGACAGCCACATGTGTTGACAATATGTTCTAATCATAATAGCAGTTTTAACAGGCCAAAGCTAAAAGACAGTGTTTTAATTAATTTTTGGGGACCAGCTGTTCAAAGAAAAATGAGAATAAAATAATTTTAGTGTTTTTAGAGTATTTAGAACATTTCTGAACACAGCTGAATCTTCAGAAAACATCTTCTACAATATATAGTGACTAATTGTATTGCTCCTCATCATATAAGTCAGCTACTTTGTCATTGCATATCTATGAGCTTGCAGAAAGTGTATGTCCCATGAGGATATAAATATTTGAATCTTGTATATGCTACACCGATTGTGAAAAACTGCACTGCCGAATGAGTTGGGTTTGCTTTAAACACATAAACAGGTCTGCTCGAAATATCAACTGTCAGACTTGGTTGCCAAAGTTCAATGTTAGAATAGATCAGTTTGCTGACAGATTGTCTCATCATAGCTAATACTACCAGTCTTAAAGAGCATCCTACCACAGAAACCTTATCAAGGAAGAGTAAGTTTTTAAAATTTTATCAGTCCTAAGTCCTGATGTGAGACTCATGCACCTTTCTCATTGTCTACATTTGTGCAGTCAAGATACAATAAGAGAATCAGTCCCTGCACAGGATGGACCATGGTGCTGCGCTTCTACTAGAAAGAGAATTATCTAGTAATGTTCCTTTAAGACTCTTTACAATCTACCAATTTGATATGGGAAACAGGCAGTCAGGCATTTCTGTAATGCTCTGGTATATTTTAAAATCATTCAGATTTGCAGTTTAAGTATCTTCTATTTAACCATCCATTAAAAATGTGTTGTTTTCACTTCAGCAGTACAGACACTCTCAGCCAAATGCTTCCCCTCTATTTTGGGATACATAATCAAAATATCATCTCTGCCATAAACAGAAACATATTTGTGGTCCTTAATTATTCTGTTAATGAAGAAACATATAATTTCTTTCAAATGAAGTATGCCCAATATAGATTCAAGAAGAAAATGAAAGCATGCAGAAGAAGAAAGCATGCTAAAAATAAATGTTACTACTTATGATTTGCTGAATCACCTAAAATGCTATGTATTAATTCACAGTGGAATGTGTAGATATTAATAGTTTTATCTGTCAGTCAACAGTCACATTCTGCTGTGACTTTTATGTGTGATCTATGAATGAATGCAAGCACTGACAGCCTGATGTCTGAACTATGGGTAATAGCAGTAGTTTATATAATCAGAATTGATATTTTAAGTATCTGCTTCATAAAATTGTTGTGGTTGTCCAGCAACTACTTTCAGATACTGTTTCACTGGGATCAAATCTGAGGGACAAATGAAGGAAGCAAGCACCTACTTTGAAGGAATTAATTTAGGAATTGCTTCATGTAATTGCGTCTCTGTGCTAACAACTTTTTTAAGCTATTATGAATGGCTTGAGAGGTATTCCATGCAGTTTTATAAACAGTTTCTGAATAACTTTTTTCTAACTTAAGAATTTGAAAAAAGATGGCCTTATCAGTTACTTAGCTTATCTTTCATAAGGAAAACATTTCCAAAAAACCACCATGGCTTATAAACATAAAAAAATAATATGATAGTCAAGGCTGTTATTGGGCAGAAATCACCTGAGTTTTCCAAGGGTATAGCTGCTGCTGTATAACTCTGTGTTCTGAGTAACCTTCTCAAATTTGACGCACTGACTGCTGCTATGTACGTACTGTTTGCAGGGTCTAGGTTGTTCTGAGCTTCTAGAGTGAGTCCTGAAGCAGACTCTTGTGGTTTGAGCCCAGCTGGAAATCAAGCACTATGCACCCCTCACTCCATCCCTTTTCTCTGTGTCTACCCTATTGGAATGGAGAGGAGAATCAAAGTAAAATTTGTATGTTGAGATACATGATAAATAAAGTAAAATACAGCAATAACGGTAAATTGTAATATTAATGTAAATGAAAAGGGAAAACTAAGTGATACAGCATGCAGTTGCTCATCACCCACTGACTGATGCCAGACCCTCATCCTGAAGCTAAATCAGCTCCCCTTCTGGGTAACTGCTCCTAGTTTATATACTGGGCACAATGTTCTACAGTGTGGAGTATCCTTTTGGTCAGTTCAGGTCACCTGTCCCAGCTATGCTCCCTCCCAGTTTCCTTTGAGTACCTCCCAACTGGCAGAGCATGAGACTTAGGATAAATATGACTTAGCAAAAAACCAAAACATCAGTGTTATCAACGCTATTCTCACTCTGAATCCAAAGCACCATTCTCATTCCAGTTCCAAATCATAGCGGTGTAACAACTACTGAGAAGAAACTAATTCTACCTTGAAACCAGGACAGGACTGACAGCTGTGTAACTTTTATGGGACTTTAAGTAGCTAAAACTGGTTATAAATCTATTATTAACTTAGAATTTTTAAGTGCACCTGTAATATATTTGTGTTGGTAGCACTGAAAAGAAAAACAAAGGAGACAGGCAACTTCAGCTTAGGAGAGAGGTAATTTAAGGTTTTGAGAACCCTCAGAATGCAGCTTATATTTAAGGAAAAAAAAAACCACACTAAATACCATTGCTTTGATTTCTGCCTTTTTTTTTTAACAGTTTAGACTATAGCCTGATGAAAAATTGGAGCTACACAGAAACCAACAAAATAAGATGGGATTCAGTGAAAAAAATAATGGGATTACTGAGGCTAATTTGTATCAAAGATTAATAATGATTTTCATAAAAAAGAAATAGAATTTTTTATGCATTACCCAGGGAAACTGTTGATGAGTATGGCACAGGTTCATTCAAGAAACAATAAAGTTAGAAAGATGAGGGAATTGGCAGAGTTAAAGCAACAGTGTGTCAGGCAGAAATGTTGTTGTTCTGGACTAAATTACTAATGAATTTTGGGGATTGGGATCTGATTTGTTTGGAGTAACAAGATATTAATATTATCGTAGGAGGATGGGGAATAGGTCATGAAATTCCCTGGATAATACTGTTCTGCTGACTTGAAGAAAGACAAACTCAGAACAGGTTCTCACCTGAAAACATTTTAAGGTAATCAGGTTACAGAGGGAGTGTTTCATACAGATAGGAAATACAAGAGCTTGACTTTCTTAGTTCAGCAAATTAAGCTGGAAGAGATTCTCTAAGTACTCACTTTGTGAGTGCAAAGAAGAAGGGAGAGGTATTTAACCAGAAAAAAACCCCAACATGACAGTGTGGAAGCATATTGGTATGTGCTGGCCATTATTAATTATAATAGAACAACTGAAAAAATGTATAAAGGAAGATTTGAATTCGCTTCCCAACAGAATGTTCTTGTCAAACATCTAGACAATTTTTGAGACAATTTGAACACTATTTGAGGCATGGTGTGGCGTGGCGTGGTGTGGCGTGGTGTGGCGTGGCATGGCATGGCATGGTATGAAGGCTGGCTAAAGGTTTCCCCAAATGGCTTCTCACTACCCTGTGCCTAATATGTTGATTGCATGAATTTGTTTACCCTCTAAGGCTATTCCTTCCAGTCTTATCCAACAGATCTATGAAGTTTATGTAGACTGAATTTTATGATTAATAGTAGTATGTGACACTCAGTGGTTCAGTACAGTGATGAAGGTAGTTGGGTCTCATAGTATGTCTTACTTTTTATGATATAATATCTCTATATAAGCTTTTCTCCTCCTTCCTAAACTCAAGGATTGCAAAACCTACTTATATAAATATATGTTTACTCTGCAGTTATATTTTGCAGCATAAGAAAACCTACAAAGCTAATGGTCATGCCATGATTTGTTTTGTCAGTAAATAATTTTTGGTTTTATGCTTTCAGTCTGGTGAAAGCCATGAACACTAAGCACATTGCAAATTTTTCAAAAATATAGTTAGTTATGGTGCACTACTTACTGTAATTAATGCTCTTCTGCCAGTGTGGAAATCCCCAAGTTCCTCAAAGATAACACTAAATGTTTCTAATTCTGTCTGGCAGCTCAATAATATTTTTTAAGCCTGAGATCTAATTAAAATACGTGTGCTCTTTGATATGAAGCAGATCAAAGTTAAATCTGGTATTCTTAGCATCCACTTTTTTTCTCTCTCTGAATGTACTCTTCTACTGTCTGAAACTCCTTTGCAGAAGTTCAGCAGACTGTTACCTTCTCTGTTTGAAGATTTTTTTTCTGCATCATTTGAAGTATCTGACTTTGATAGGCTCAGTGGAATAGATAAAATGTGTGCACTGGGATAGTGCACACATTTTATGCATAGATAGAGTAACAAACAGGATGAAGCATATCCACAGTTAATTTAAAACAGCAGTGAAACACCACAGTTCAAGTGATTAATAACTGCTGAAGCTATTGCCTAATGGTTTTTACACAGGAAAACTCATGCACACTGGTAAGCAATATTTTCCATTTAGAAGGACTGAATGAATGATAATATAGGTGAAAGTGTGCTTATATAACCTGAGATACTCGATCTTTACTACTAGCAGCTGGGAGAACTATTCATAGAGAAATTTTCAAAGCATCCAACTGTGGGAAATGCCATGCTTTGCCTGAAATCCTATTTCAGCCTTCAGTATAGTTGAAAATATTGATGTTTCAATGAATCAAGATATCTTTTTTCTTATCATGGCTACTAGATATGATCTGTATTAGACTTTATTCAGGCATTGAGAAAGATGTTTTCTGCCTAGTTTAAAATAGAGTAGAACAGGCAGATAGGGAAATAGTTGTATTTAATTGTTTATTTCAATGAGGAGTTTTTCCAAAGTACATGCCAAAACAGGATATCTGATTAAAAGAATAAGTTAATTAATTGACTTAAATGTTTATACCCTGGACATCAGATATGAAGGGAAGATAATGATGGTATTCATACTCAATTCTTCTGTTCCCAGTACTCCTGTTGCTAAGTTAGACATCTAGCACGAAGTGATACTCTTTGGCATGTAGGGGTCATGGTACTTTGAACAGTTTCAGTGTCAAGAGCAGTAGAATCCCAGATAGGGGCTTGTTTGCAGAAATAAAACAAAAGTATGTGACAAGATCCCACACCCCAGATTATTCTCAAGTGGTAGGTCTAGTGATCAATCTTTTTACTCTTGTCAGGGGCATTATTTCTATACACCTTTTCAGTTAGAAACTACAATTAGTTCCATTGTCTTCATAAGTTTCAGAGTCTCCATGTATAGATGAATCTGCCTCCTTTCTTCTTACCCTTTTCTTTACCAGCTCACCCTTGAGAAAAAGCCTTTCCAGGAGCCAAACTCAGCACCATGTGTTAGCCTTTAGAGACTTACTGACTGTTGGAGAAGGCCAGATTTGCCAGACTGCCTGAGGCCAGCTCAACGTGCTGTACATACGTGAAAACAGTGAATTTGTGTTGCGTGGTTGGTCTGATTTGTTGTAATTGTACATTGGCTGAAAACCAAGCAAGGGCTGATCTTTCTGTTGCTACTATACTCCAGCAAGGAAAAACAACTTTTTGGAGCAGTTGAAAGCTCTTACTGCTACTAACAGGTTCTTCCTGAGCAAGTTAGATACAACCTGAATGCTGCAGCATTTGATGCTGCAGTAGCTCATTTATAGGTGCTCTGCTGCTTAGTGTAGTCCATAGTCACAAGTAGAATGACAAGGCAGAGCGCATAATCTGAGGCAGGGATTGGCAAAATCATGTTGTGTGACATAAAAGAAAGGTTAACCTTTCCTTAGCAAATGCTGAGGAGAGAGATGTTTGTTAAGACTCTTCTCTCAATTGTTTTGGCTCTATGATGTGTCCCCACACTTCAGTCAAAATTTACAACTCTGATTTCATGTTGAAAATGGAGCTCTCAGTGTGCAGAAGAAAATCAGTCCCTGTGACACCTAATGCCACAAAAATATGTGTGGGTTTTTTTGTTTGTTCCTTTGCATTTATTTTCTTACCTATTATGCAGGAATTTAGGACTTCAAGATCTAAGAAGCTTTGGTGTTTTACATGTCCTGATTGCTCTTTTCCCTTGATTAGACACAGGAGATACAGATAGCTTGCAGCGGCTCCTGAGATTGAGGAGACTCTTTAGCCATGATGGAAACACTTCCATGCCAGTTGGGTGTCTGTTCTTCAAGACAGAGCCCAGGCTGATCAGACACCACCAGATTGTACTCTTGATTGGAAACAGAATCATGTACTTGTTTTAAATACATTGAAAAAGAGGAAGAATGAACTCAACAGTCCACCAATGGCTCTAATGGACTGTTAAATCATCAGCAAGTCTAACTGCTTGCAAACATTTTACTCATTTACTTACCTGGGAAAAATAAGTGAGTACCCAGGCAATGGCATGGACACAGACAAGCAGTGTCCCTTAGGGGTCCATACTGGGACAAGTGCTATTTAGTATTTTCATTAAAAACATAGATGAAGGGATTGAGTGCACCCTCAGGAAGTTTGCTGATGACACCGAGCTGAGCGGTGCTGTTCACAAACCTGAAGGATGGGGGTGCCATACAGAGGGACCTGGACAAGCTTAAAGAACTGGGGCCATGGGAATTTCATGAGGTTCAATAAGACCAGGGGCAAGGCCCAGAGAGCCAAACATGTCCTGGGCTGCATCCAAAGCAGTGTGGCAGCAGGGCCAGGGAGGGGATTCTGCTCCTCTGCTCTGCCCTGGTGAGACCAAACCTGGGATGCTGCATCCTGTCCCCAGCACAGGAAGGACATCTACCTGTTGCACCAAGTCCAGAGGAGAACACCAAGATGATTAGAAGGATGAAACACATCTCCTACAAGGACAGGCTGAGAGAACTGGGAATGTTCAGCCAGGAGAAAAGAAGGTTTTGGTAAGACCTAATTGCAACCTTCTAGTACCTGAAGGGAGCTTACAAGAAAGACAAAGAGAGACTTTTCAAAAGAGCATGCAGTGACAGAATAAGGGGAAATGGCTTCAAACAGAAAGAAAGTGGTCCAGATTAGATATTAGGAAAGCAATCTTTACCCTGAGCGTTGTGAGGCTCTGGAACAGGTTTCCGATAGAAGCTGTGGATGCCCCATCCCTGGGAGTGTTCAAGAGTAGGTTGGCTGGGGCTCTGAGCAACACAGAAGATGTCCCGGCCCATGGAAACAGGGCTGAATATAGATAAACTTTAAGGTCTCTTCCAACTCAAACCATTCTATGATTCTATGAAAATTTGTAAGTAGCAGCACTGGTCAGGATCCAGAAAGGCTGGAAACCAGCTGAAATATGAGCTCATGGAGATGTATTCTTAACTTTATTTTCAGCATCAAATGTACAAGTTCTTTGACTCTAAGACCTATGGAAAATGAGTTATTTCAGTGTTGTGGATTCAATTACAAATGATGCAAAGCCAGAGACTAAACCATTTTGAAGAGATACTTAATTATAAGGTGGTAATTACCTGGTAGCAGAGCCTGAGCTTAGATGATGTATTGCTGCCAAAGTAATTAACTTGGTAGAAGTGAGAACCATAACATCTACACTGCAGGAACTTGGTGCCCCGTTCTCCATGGCTCTTACAGGAAATAACAATAGCATTCAAAGAAATCCCGTGTCTTCTTTCCACACAGTGTAGCTTGTGCCAAAATGTTCAGAACAGAGACTTGAGGCTCAGAGAGATGCTTTTTAAGACAGTTCTCTCATTCAGGAATTATTTTTTAAATTTTTTTCTTTTTTTCAGAAGCACCATATGCAGTCCTCAGAGAAATGGAAAGAGAAGTGTGGCTTATGGTAAAACATTAATTAACAGGAGGTGAAGATGGGGGAATAAGTAGAACAAATTAGAATTGTAGTAAAACAATTTCTTTTTGACCATCTGAGGCTCATAGGTGTTTGGTAATATGCCACTTGTAATTTATTTTAGCAAGAAATCATTGTCTAACTTCAACAATGTGTCTAGAAAGCATTAGAATTTAGATTGGGGTGATCACGTCTGAGTGAATACCAAATCCACCCATAAACCCTGACAGCTGTAGACATATTGAATCTATATGGGTGTATAGGATTATTTGTTGGCTTGCTTTATGCTGGCTTTAAAATCTCAGACACGTTTGTAACATGTTGAGTCAAGGCATATTTCATCACATCAATGAACCAATGAAAAATCAGTGGAGTTCTGAGAAAAGTGAGGATTATGGGGGGATTGTTTTTTGTTTTGTTTAGGGGTTGTTTGTTTAGTTGGGGGGGTAGGGGAGATATGTATGTAGTTTTTTCTCCCTCAGAAACATGTCATATTGAGATGGAATACAAGATTAGTTCATTCCTTGAATTCCTTGGCACAGCTTGACAGTGGCAGAGTAAGCTTCTCCTTTTCTTTCTGTTTGTTCTAGATGGAAGAAATTACCTATCAGAACACAAAGCAAATTCATGTCTTTCATATCCTCCTTTCTCTCCAATGTAGTGGCAATGATATGTGTTTGTTACATGGGTTTTGTTTTATTGAGAGCAATTTTACTTAGCAAATAATAGTAAGGTTATCAGTTTCTTCCAAGTACAACTTCTCTCTCTCTCCCGTACATTTTATTTTACAGTATTTGGTGCAGCATGACAAGACTCCTTACTTTCTACATTTCTGCTGAATGCTACTGTTGACTGTTCATCAACTTCAAAATTGTATTTGCACCATTTTTGTGGAACATACAGAGTGGTTACATGCATAAAAAAGTTCTGCTTTCTTAACAAGCGCAAGTACCCTACAATCTAACCTGTAGTTAAGCTGCAGATTTAGTTTCTGGGCTTTCAAGTACTCAAAAATAGGAAAGAAGTCCCATTTTACCAGCTTGTTCTACACAACCAAACCCTCAACAGTGGGACATTAACCTTTTCAGATGATAATTGATGTGTGTTCACATTAATGGGGATGGAAAATAGTGTATGTAAAACCAGAATATTTTCTAATCTTTCATATCTCATCTTACTAAACAGAAATTATGCATTTGAAAGACTAAATAATGTTGACAAACTCTGGTCTGAATATTGGCGTACCATACAACCCCAGCTGTTTTAAATCCTACTTAGACTTTCTACAGTTTTGTTCTCAAATATCTTAAAGGTATTACTAAAGCAAAGTTTAAGCAGGGTGTTGAAGAAGGGCTGAAACAAAAGCCCTCTTTTAAACTTGAAATGTAAGGTAATAATTAAAGCTGAGTAAGTAAGGACAGAGAAAAATGGCCAACCTGTACCACATATAAATTAAGAAGTAATTTATATAAATTACTTTGGCTCTCTATCACTGTATTTGTATAACTCAGAAGCAGCCATGGAGAAACTGAGTTATGGTGACTTCAGTGTGGTTAGAATGAGCCCCCAGAAAACATAATATGAACAAGTGAATTACAACATGACTCCTCTGTGGTGGTACAGGTTGTGATTGTACCAATTTACTTGAGACTAGAATTTAATCTGGCAGAACTTCTCTGTGATAGATGTTTGATATCAGGGATTGGAAAAGTAGCACAGTTCCCATGTCTGAACTCCTGACACAAGACCACCTTTAGCTTTGGTCACCTTATCTCTCACCCACGAGCTGGAATAAGAGTCTCAAATAACGTGTGATTTGCTGTCACTCCAGAGGGACCTACACATGCTGCTAAGTGAGTATTGCTGCTTCTCCCTGCAATGCTTATGCCAAGGACTCATTGAGATTTTGTATGGCTGTATTTATGTACATGAAAACCCCCACGATATTCCTACATTTCAAGACAGAGAAAATATTTTTGAAGCTCCCTGGAGCCTTGAAAGCCAGCGATTGCAGCTGGAAGCAGGGCTGCCACAATGATTATTTGCAGACAGTGTGTGGGAGAGTGACTTCATGCAGTGACTTCATGTCTTATTTCTATTATTAAAAAAATATACCTACTGAACAAGGAAACACATTTTCTGTAAAAAGAGTATTTGTAAGTCCATGGCAAATTTGTGGTGCAGAGAGCTGATTCCTTTCTACTCCCAGATAACTGATATAACATGTACCCAAGACTGCTACAAGAACTGTGTTTCAAAAGGGAGGAAAACTAGCTAAGAAAACTACCTAAAAAACCATGTAGCTATGTTAAATACAGGAATTACAGCTGATTAAATCAGATTGTATGAGTATTTCATGCCCAGCATACACTGCAGGAAACATCTGAGTGGATCAAGCCCTTTGCAAGGGGACCTTGAGCTGGTCAGAGCATGAAAGCAAAACATTCCCATGTTTCCATGTGGTGAGGCAACTCTTGGAGACTGCAAAATGATCTGTCCAGTAAGCAGCCTTTTGAGAGAATGCAAAAGACTAAGCTGGGCAAAATAAATTATACAAGCAAAGGAAAAATTTCTTAGAATTAGATGATACTTAGTCAATTGCACCCAAACAAAGAGTAATAACTTCAAACAATTTCATAACTGAAATTTATAGCAAAATTATCATAAACTCATAAGCATGAAGTCCAAATGAATATTGGTTCTGATATAGAGACAATTCTAAAGAGTCAGGTCATTTTAATGACTGTATCCATCAAGGCTTATGGTCTACTTCCCATTTTGGTTGCAGTCTCTGTTCTGGGACATATCTTTCCAGGCAGCCTGTTGGTGCTCTGTGCACTTAGCATGAAAACCAGCAAAGGATGGGGAAGGTAGTAGCCACTCAGAAAATTAAAACCCACTTCTTTTGACTGCTTTCTTTGAAACTTCAGTATTTTGAATATTTTCATTATATTAGTACAGACGCTTTTTTTTTTTCTCAAATGTTTAAACCCTAGTGCCATTAAAATGTTATCTTTTTCCTTACTCTACAGGGCTTTGTGCAAGCCTTTGTCTTCCACTAAGTCATTTATAGATGTAATTGTAAGACCCTCACTTGGAATGTATCCACCCCTGGGGTCCCCAGTATAGGAAGGACAAGGACCTGCTGGGCAGAGTCTAGAGGAGGACCAGCAAGGTGAGGAGGGGATGGAGCACCTCTCCTGTGAAGAAAGGTTAAGAGCATTGGGATTGTTCAGCCTGTAGAAAAGAAAGTTTTGGTGAGACGTAATTGTGATCTTCCAGTACCTGAAGGGAGCCTACAAAAAAGCTGGAGAGGGACTTTTTAAAAGAGTATGTAGAGACAGGATGGGGGGGAATTTGGGGGGCTGCAAACTGAAAGAAGGTAGGTTTAGATTAGATACTAGAAAAAAAATGTTTACTTCGAGATGGAGTGGAAGCTGTCCCTGCTCTTGGCAGACAGGGTAGAAAGTATAAGATCTTTAAGGTCCCTTTCAACCCAGGACATTCTATGATACAATGGTCTTCTGCAGCAAGCATTCACCACCTTCTACTTTCTGTTTTCAGTTATTGACTACCAGTAAGCCTGCTGCTGAGTCTTTTAGCTCAGCTACTTCTTAACTTTCAGTCCAGTATTATCTCATGAGTAATTAGCTAAACTAGCAAACAGGAACACTTGTGGCATAATTTTTCAAGGAACACAGGAGGATATTCCCCCTTGGAATTAATCTCAATGAGGGTGAGCAAAACATCCCTTTAGATCTGTGTCTGTATTACAGCTCCTGGTAGCCAGAGTTTCTGTTAGTGCCTCTGTTACTATGACACTCTCGTATTTTCACTTCTACTTTCACTACATCCTTTCATTGCTTCCTTCAGCCCACCCAGTGCTAGTAGGCTGGTTGCTTTTTGAGCTATTGGTAATTCTCTGTATAACTTTTACTTCCAGTCTGTAAGAAATAAACCTCTGCACTCACTTGAGTCTTTACCTGTGGATACACAAGACAATAAGTCTATCTAACACTATAGTTAAATGTTGTAATAAAAGGGCAGTGCACAGCCAAAGTGGTTGTCTGTGACTTTTAGGGTTTAGAATTAAAAAAAAACAGTGAACTTTTCATTTCTTAGAGCAGTTCTCAGTGTATCAGTGATGTTTTTCACGTGTCCAGAGCTTTCTTCATTACAGTTTGCCACTGTATGCACTCTTTTAAAATACTATATTCTATTGATTATTGTGGGGTTTGCTGTACACTCCCGTGGAAAAAGCCCCAAAGTATTGCAGTAATTGATGGCAGATGATTACAGCTAGAAAAATTACGCTCAAGGTGGCTATGGCAATGACATATCTTGGCACATTTGCACAGTGAAATTTTATTCCTCATATGACCTGGATCACATAAGGACAAATCTTCTATAAATCCACTGTATATATCATCTATTTTGATATATTTATTCCATGGCTTTTTAAGTACTACCTACTTAGCTAGGTCATGTAAACTAAAGAGTAATATTCAGGAAAGTCAAGAGATCTGCATGTTGATCTGGACGAATAATTACAAATATTCACATATTTAACCTTAATGTGTAGTAATGCAAACTATATGGTATTATATTTTAGGCAGTAAATAAGCAAAAAGTAGTTTCCATATTACAACATAATTTTGTGCCCAGAGCCATGATTCGGTGTGCTGAAAATAAGAGATGCAAATTAGTGTCTCACATTCCAGCCTCAGAAAAAAGAAAAATTTTCTGTAGAACTAGAAGTCTAGAATGTCACTGTATATTACAGTGATCAAAAATGTGAGAAAACCCCAACAATAACATGATCTGCCAGTCAAAAACTGAAGACAAGGCAAACCTTCAAAATTACATTGAAATAATAATAATAATAATAATAATAATGGGGTTTAGGCATAGAGAATAACAAAGAATTGGGGAAAAGAATGAAATGAGAAAAGATAGCATGTTTTTGCATTTTATGCTATTTTTTATATTGAAAATAGAATCACAGCTACAGAAAATATCTACCAAGAAAAAACACATCAGATCATGAGAATATTTTTTTTTTCTAAATTCAATATCAAAATATATTACTTACTTGATGCATGTTTTTATTTGTTCTCAAGGCACTCTCTCTTTTTTAAGCACTTTTTTGCCTAACCTTGTAAAGTTCTTGTTATTTCTTAACTCACTGCCTGTGTTGCCTCCAACAAGATACATATAAAAATTATTTTGTAATTTATTATGTTTTCCAACTGAATAGTTGAATGAAAAATGGCTGAATTTTAATCCTGAGAACTTTCATTGTTTCTAGCTCTAATTTCTCTTATTGTAAAAATAAAAGAGGCAGCTAGATACATCCTGATGCAGCTGAAATCAGCTTTCTCATTCAGAAGTACCACTGAAAATATAAACTTCCCCACAGCATTACAGAAATAGTGTTATTCATTTGTCTTTATGAAATAAGAAATGTGCAGTTTCACTGGTGCATCTTCAAAGTCCTTGTAGCTGCAGGCAGACTAAACAGCACTATTGCTTTTGAACTCACCTGTTTTCCTTAGATATCCTCTAGTTGTTACTTTTGATCTCTTATGGATAGTCAGAGGTTTCTTGTTTGGTATTGAAGCATACATTTGGTGCTGCAGAGTTTGATGTCATTTGAGGGATGTAGGGCCAAGTACACTCAACTATACTTGACAGAATGGTCTAAAAATCATTGAGTTTTCAGCTCTCAAATACTAAAATTTATTTTACAGAAATATCTAGGAAAGGTCGGTTTTGCTTGCAAAAACATATGTAAAATGCATGAGGAATTTAAATACCTTCATGCATCTTTCATAATGAAAATTAATACCATTCTCAAGGTTGAGGTAATGGTAAACTTGATTTAGTTTATGGCCAATCAAAATCAGAGTAGAATAATAAGAAAGAAGAATTAATCTAAACTGTTCCTGCTTCCCAGCTCTCTCTTCTTCCTGGGCTCAATTTCACTCACAATATCTCTACCTCCTCCCCTGATCCAATGGCACAGGGGGATGGGGAATGGGAGGTGTGGTCGTTTCATAAATCTGTCTCTCTGCCATTTCTTCCTCCTTGTGATCTTCTCCTGCTCCAGTGTGAAGTTCCACCCGCAAGACACCATTCTTCATTAACTTCTCCAAAGTGAATCCTTCTGATAGCCCACATTTCTTCATGATCTTTCTACATGGGTCCTTTCCATGGCATATAGCCTTTAAGGAACTAATGGCTTTTGTGGACATCTGATCCCTCATGGAATTCAGTGGGCTGCAGTGGCACAGCCTGCCTCACTATGGTCTTCATCTCAGGCTACACAGAAATCTCAGCTACAGCATCTGAAGCATCTCCTACACCCCACTTCTGCACTGACCTTGATACCTGAAGAGCTGTTGCTCTCACATGCTCTCACTCCTTTCTTTCAGCCATTCTGTGGTTTAAAACCACTCTGTGGTTTTAAACTCTTGTAAAATATCTTATTGCAGAGACATGACCATTGCTGCTGATGGACTTGCCCTGGCCAGAAGGAGGTCCATTCTGTAGCTGGCAGAAGTCTCTGTGTTATACATGGGGGAAACTCTGGCATCTTCTCCCACAGTACATACCTGCAGCATCCCACTACCAAAATTTTGCCACACAAACACGATGCAAGCTGTTAGGATGTTTTCAGAACGCACATCAAAACATTCTCTATGATTATTTTCATAAAGTCTCACAGCGCAAGAGCAACCAAGGTGATTTCATATCCTGAGGCATGGAACTAGTGAAGTATTTTTCATTTTGTGTGTTTTTTAAGGAAGGTGATTGTGCATAAGACAAAGGGTTCAGCATAGTGGTATGATATTTCTCAAAACACTCTTCACATGTGATCTCTTAGATACCACCTCTTACAGTGAACATGGGAAATGATGAAATAAATGAATACAAGAAAAGATCATAGACCTGAGCATCCAATTATTGCTCTTCTGAAGCATAATTTTGCATAAGGCCACTCTTGGAAATAGCCTTTTCAAATGTGAAGTTGAATTTCTCTCTTCGAGCTGTAATAAATTCTAATGCTAGTTTTGTGTGTATGGTGCTTACGTGTACTGAGTGATCAATACAGTAGATAGTGCAGAGATAATCTTAATGGGAAAGATAAGAGGAAACAAAAAAAATGTTGAAATATGTCTCCACATTTTGTCAAGATAGATTAGTGTAGCGGGAAAGAGAGTGATCATATTAAAATTGTCTATGGGTTGTTTTTCTTTCCCTAAGGAACGTGAAAGGCAGCAGCGCTCATCTTGAATATGATTTGTGATTGCTGCAATGCAAAAGAATAGGTGGGAAGCTGTTATTACCTCCCTGTCCCCGAGTCTTCTTAAGGAGGATTGTTACTGGCAGCATTCAGAGGCAGAGGGACACTGAATGGATGACAGAGAAAAGAGACAGATATTAGAAAATTATGTTCAAGAATTAGCCCCAGTATTAATGAGGTATTAGCTCGACAATTTAGACTATTCAACTGTTAAAAAATAAATTGCACTGACAGTGGATTCCTAACATCACGCATGCTATGGTTTTTTTTCACCCATACCTTGGCAATCTTTATCCAGACCTTTTCCAGTTAAAATGCTGGATTTTTTTGTCCTGACTTTAATTTTAGGCAGTAACTTGGACAAGTCATTCGTTAAAAAGAAAAAAAAAAATTCTCCAGAGCAAAATTTTAACTCTCCTTAGTTTCTTTTGCCTAGTTCTCTTCAGACCCACTCATACAATAAGTCAGGATTTTATTTTTCATTAAAATTTAACCCTGGGTCTAGGCTAAGACAAAGGACAAAGGACTGAAAAATGCCAGAAGTAACAAAATGCTCCTCATAGAAGAGCTTTACCAGCATTCCCAAGTTTTCTTTGGAAGATAGGTTTTCTGTATGTGCAATAAGGATGATACTTCAGCTTTCACCTGAGGAACTCTCAACATCTGAACAGAGAAGGGTCCCTACATCTGGTATTATATTCATCTTAAGTGAAATATTAATTTAAAAGATTCAAGACTGTTGAGATTTACAGTAATTTCTTCCATACATTTTTACACTTGCCACTATATTCTGGTGAATTTCTGCTTTCTCCTGAAAAAATATGGCTCTAGCGCTTCCTTTTAGCTTTATGTTTCCCAGTTACAGAAAGTTACCACAGCAAGAATTTTTGATACACAGGCATACTGCAGCCACTACTTTTCATTATTAAAAAAGGAGTTAAAATTTTTATTCAAGTATTACTTGGAAGATATTCTGTAGAATTGGCTGCAAACCCTTATGCAGGTATAGCACAAAGTGACAAAAAACCAAAAAACAAACAACCTGTGGAACAGGTGCAAGCATTTCACTTTCTGAAATCTTTTTAAAACTAAACTGTTTAAAAAAGAGGGTTTGATCGTCCAAGCCCTGCATAAAAGAGTGAGAAAGAAAAATGCAAGCTGGGGACAGGATCTCTGATTTTTATGTGATTGCAGTTGCTGGGAGCCTTCTAGCCCAGGAGACAGAGCGTTAAAATAATAATCTGTCAGTCAGATCTGTATGTAAAGGGGAAGAGCATCATCATTGGGGAAGGCAGATGAGTCAAATTGTTGCTCAAACTGCTGAACATTTATTCTCTTAAAGGACTTAATCTGATTCTTAACAGGTAGGTCCTTCTTCCTGAGGGGAAATTGGTGCCACTTTCAAATAAGGTGTATATTAGAAATCAGTTTGAACAAGCATTAAAAAGGTTTAACATTCAATTTTTAATTTTTTTTTGAGGCAGTTGTCCAGCAACATTTTTTTAAAGTAAAATGGCAGAGAAGAAGAAACAAAGAAGAGTAACTGAGAAGAGGATACTATTTCTTCAAAAGTATAATTTAATGAAAATATGCCAGTGTCATCTCTCAGGGCAACTTTCCCTGTCCTTCTGTCACGCTGACCTCCCATCACACCTGACTTTCTGTATTCACTTAATTTTGCTCAGAAACGTAAGATTTGCTTCATCAGCTACACAGATTTGCCTGCTACATCACAGAAAATACCAAGACAGTGGCTGGGACAAAGTTGCTGCTGGTATAGTTCCCAGATGTCTTGTTTTGAGGGCAACATCCTGCTAAGAAGCAGTTGAGCCTCTGTAACTGTCACGCTGCACAGAAGCTTCTCTGATTCATTTAATTTTTATAAG
This sequence comes from Donacobius atricapilla, assembly GCA_013397315.1. NCBI lineage: Eukaryota > Metazoa > Chordata > Aves > Passeriformes > Mimidae > Donacobius > Donacobius atricapilla. The sequence continues at coordinate 268,624 of WBMY01010424.1, forward strand.
CCAACTGGCTTGTAAAGCTTTTGTAAGGATTTTATAAGCCACCATTTTTTTCTGCTAAGGGCTGAGAACACTTGGTGATGTAGCATGAGGACAGACGAAAGACAAAGGTGATAATTTCACAACATTATCAGAAATTCAACAAATGTGTTTGTGGGTTTGTGTAAGAGAGGAGTGGTCTCTACAGCAGCATAGGAGAAGTTATGCTCCTAAATGACCAAAAATACATGATGAATGCAAAGTCAGAAATGCTGAAGAAAAAGTTGTTTTGGAAATTATACCTGAGATGTTTTCTACATCTTGGAATGCAAGTGAAATTTAGGGAAATTGCACAAATCTCTGGCAAAAAGCAAGGAATGGCACACAGTATACGAGAGTCTTCCTTGTTTGAAGATTCTGGAATACTTTTAATAACTCTGGTAGTTCAAAGCAGAGTATCTGGTTGGTGTTTCAAGCAGATGAAGAAGGGCACAGTTTTTTTGCAAGGTTAATTGCTTTTGTGGCTCGCTGAGGAAGTGAGATGTGATTCTTGCTCTAAGAGATATTTCAAAAATAATTGACTAAGTTAAAGCCAAGACTTTCATTTGCAGTGAGGAAGTTTCCTGTCTGCAGTCTGTAGAAGCAAAAAGGAACAGTGATTTCATTTTGAGTTATTGCAGGGTAATACTTTAAAAAAATTCTTTTGTTACAACTGAACTAAAACGGCAAAGTTATTATTTTTGTTATACGAATAACAGAAAGGAATTAGATTACAGATATTTTAATTAATCTGACTTGGTATTTTTAAAGCCTGGCAGCAATCCGTTTGTATTTACATCATCCAACTGCAGTTACAGAAAGTAAAGGGTAATGACAATGCTTGAAGCCATGCACCAAACCTCCAGGAGAGGGATGGACCCAGGGCCCTGACATCAGTTTAAGGAAGAGATGCAGATTTACGCCTATTAAGATACAAAAAAAAGGAATAAAAGTGTTTAAGACAAGCAAAATAATTTTTGTTAATACTGAGCGTCTCCTTTTACAGTGGGTCCAACAATGACAGTCCTGGCTGCTGGACAGTCTTTGTAAAGGTAGTGGAAAGTAGTTTATAGGCACTTCTGGTGTTTATATCATGGCTCAGTGGATCATAGAAATATCCAAAAATTGGCTTACAGTGTTGGGAAAAAGCAGTAAATCTAGTAGAAATTTTTGCAGGAGCAAAAAACCAAGAAATAATTTAAAAATACTTGATAAATAGTTTCCTTAGATTTGGACTGGCAATTCAAGATTTATTTCTGTCAAAACCTTGAATTGGAAAGGTTATGTCAAGCTAATCTAGGCCAATAAATCTTGAAATATATATGAAATAAATGAAATATATATCCTTGTTTTATTACTCTTTTCAATTATTTGGTAGCTAATTAGCAAACTATCTTCATCTGCAAGAAAAGTAAAAAAAAGCTATCTGAAATAGACATCTGGATAAAACTGAGAACGTTGTCTTTCAAAGTCTGTGACTTGTTAGTACCTTATAATTTTTACCACCATTTCACAGGTATAGTGGGATTTTTTTTCTGCCAAAAATTCTTGGTCCTTTTACTATTTGCAAGCAGCTGATTAGAATTGTCCATTATAGGAAGTGGAAGTGAATTTTATTTCAGGTTTTTGGAGCATATAAATAGACATCTGTAGTTGTTGGGATCATCATTGTTCTTCAAAGTAATTCCCTTCAGCAAATAGTGATATTTAAGTGTTTAAGTTGAATTTTCGACAGCCACAAACAAGTTTCCAGTAAACTAACTGCCTAAAAGGAAATTCAGATTTTCTTCAGTGTTTAAATGAAAAAATCAAACCAATATTGCATGCGTGGAGAAAGTCTTTTGTGTTAGAGTGGTTAAAGCAGTGGTCCACATCAGTATTTAAATTGCAGCTTTTATCAGTGAAAGGAGGTGCAGTCAGATTATTTCTGCCTATGTGGTACAGTATTTCTTAAAGAAAATATATTCCTTCAGCTTCATGGATAGGGCCATTGAGATTAAACCATAGATTGATGGGCATAGGAGACACAAAATTATCAAGGTGGTGGTGCACAAATCAATTTGAACGAACTTTATAGCAGTTAGAGAGGATGACAGAAATAATTACACCACAACAAAATAATGTATATAATGTAATAAGATATATAACCCCCAAACATATTTTATTTTATTTATTTGTTGATATATTTACTTCTCATAGAATATAGAAGACAGACCGCTGAAAGATTAATTTGGGAGATAAAAATTACTGTTCTGTTATGTTTTCAGATTTGAACTAATATTTCCTCAGAAATATAGAAAAAATGGGTTTTTTTTAGCAGTACACTGACTTGCTTAATGGATAGAATAATTAAAAATAGAACTATGGAAATTTTATTCTCTACCGTTTTCATTGCAAAATATTATCTACTGATCTTTTCTATGATGCCACACAGGTAAAAAATTAATATTAATAAAAAAAAAATCATATATTTTATCACTGAAGGTTGAACTGAGGTTCAACATACATATTTGCAGGTAAACCATATCCATACCTGATCAACAGGCATTTAATTTTTGTCTAATCAATCAATTAGATTGATAGTTAAAACCTAAATAGGAAAGCAGTATGCTGCCTTGAGCAGCCCAAGAATCAATTTTAAGAAACATACAAATCCTTTTAGTATATGTTCAAGTTTGCATTGATAATTTCTGGATGTCACTTCAACTCACAATAGATTTGTTTTTCTGTTCTTTGGATGTTGAAACGTGGATTTTGTTGGGAGGCTTGGCAGGTTTTGTTGGGTTTGGAGTTCCTTTGGTTTTTCCTTATAGCTTTTTTTTGTTTTGTGGTTTTTGGGGTTTTTGTGTGTGTTATTGTTGGTGTTGCACCAGGAAGCTGTAGTAGTCAGTAATCAAGTTAAACTGAAATTTATTTCCACTATGCCATGGCACTTCTTTTTCAGAGATACTGTCTATATCCGTATAAAATTGCTTTTATATTGTTAAACACATGGTGAAACCCAGTAATTTCTGCCATCACCTTATATACAGGGAGAGATATAAAACCAATCTTCTCTTCCTAACTTCTTAACTAGCCATAGGTATGGTGGGCATCCTCAGGTTAAGGAATCCTGAGAAACACTCACAGGACTTAAAGACTGGGCTCTAAATGTAGACAGAGTCAACTCCTCTCAAAGAAAAGTGAAGCATTATTTTCTGTTTCGTCAGGTATCTACATGTAAATTCTAGGCTACTTGCTACCTTGTTAAGTTTTTTCCCTGCCGGGTTAGGATAGCTATTTCTTGAAGAAAAAAAGGTGTGTGAGTGTACTATAATTTTCATATTGCTGACAGCAAAACAGTTATTTAATATAACTTTTCAGAAGAGTAGGGTTCATGAACATAATATCTAAACTCACAAGCAACCATTTCTTAATTATATTATGATGCCATAGTTAGAAAATATATCAAATGGATAAAGATAGCTTAATATATTAACCAGAATAAGAAGTCTAATTCCATGACACAATTTAGACAAAAAATATATTAGTCCTTTTGTTAAGATTTTATAGCATAAAATGTGGAACATAGATAATTCTATTAGGAAACAGTAACTTAATCTTTCCCTGCCTAGCAAATGTCCCAGACATAGCAATGTAACAACATGGTAGCAAAAGCCATGCTTTTACTTTCCTTGTTAACTACAAAGAAGGTCGCCTTAACCTTGCTTGATAATAGGATAACTACAATAAACCACAGTACAACTCACTTGCCCAGACTCAGAAAATGCAAGTATTAAAATGCATGTGCTTGGCTGGTAGAAGGGAATGGGAATTTTTGGGCATTAGAATAGATGAGCTGAGTCTTTAGGCTGTGAGAAAACAGCTGTACTTGTAATAACAAACTTATGTGTGTGTTTGGTGCTGGAGCTGGGCTGGGAGACACTCAAGAATAACAAGAGAACAACCATTCTCTTTAGCCATTACTGTGTGATATATTCATATTTGAAGCAAGACCCTGCCATATTCAAAAGTGGAAGGAAAAAAAAAGATCCACAAAGAGAATTACGGGGAAGTAATCTTTTTAAAATACTCTCTTAAAGGCTTTCGATAGATATCATCAGAATATTGGTATCTATTCAGTGCCAACACCATTTTTTTATGTTTTCAATGAAAAAAAGCAAGCATTACTTGTACACTGATTTCCAGAAGATGTAAATGTCAAACATTTTTTAAAAACAAAATTGTGCAATTCTATGACCAAAAGGTTTCTATAGAACACATTTGATTTCCCAAGAGTTCATCCATCATATTCCAAGGCAAAATTGACTCAATTAATGCTTAATTGAACATCTAGTTTTTTGCTGAGCACGAATCTCAGTACTGTTGAAAAGAAAAATTGTGGCAATTACAGAACTCTAAAAATTTAAAATTAACATTGACTTCTTTCTTCTTCTCATTTTCCTCTTTTCTGTAAATAAGTGTTTATTTTTCTTAATTTTGTGAACACTTTGATACAAAAGTTTAAAATGTTGTACTGTCTGAGTTGTATAAGACTGGTGTGCAGTTTCCAAATAGATAAATTATGTTTAACATCTCAGTAATTACAGCTTTAATAAGCCTCAGCAGCTGCATCCTTCCATAAAGGGAGAATAGAAAAAAAGTAACTTGAGAAAATGTATCAGATGAACACAGATGTAATGGAATGCTGAACCAAATAATCAAGGACACTTGGCAAAATAACCAAGGTAAAGCCAGAATATGAGCAACAAACAAGGCCAACTCATCAGTCTAAGTAAAGGGTAATTCCAGCAGTGGATAATCGAAACCTCTAGTCTAAGAAACCCACCAACTCAAAAGAAGAAGCAGCTGACCACGTGGACTAACTAGCATAAGAAGTGAGAGACAGAATACTAATTAATGAGAGAACTATGTAAGTTATAGCCAATGCACATTAATGCCTTTATTTGCTAAAACATAAATAAGTGAAGTTCATATAACTGCCATGCTAGCTTTGTGGATTGGTCAACTAGAAATGTTTTCTGCACAGAACTCTAAATAAACCAAATACCTTGACTCTCTGTGAATTGTTCTCTTGCACACTGAGTGAAAGAATCCATTTCAGGGCAAAAAGACCACGGCAGTTTTGTGTGTTTTCAGGCAAGGGGTTTTGAAGTAAGGCCAACAAAGTATTTCAGTGACAAAATGACTTTATATACAGAGAAATTAATATTTTAGGACTGAGAAATCTTCCCATATGAACTTCAAAACAAGAAACTTCGAACATTTTGCACTTTGATGATGTGCAAAAGGAAGACTGACTAAAGAAAATTCTTAATTTAAAGCTCAGTATGTAATATTAATGTAATTGCTTGCAACATAGTTATCTGCTAAATTATTTTTATCTTCCATGCTGATATTTTTACAATCCACAGAAAAAAAAATGAGAGCAACTGGGAAACTGCTGATTGACTAGAATCACTTCGGATTTTATTCTGTAAGGGGGCTTTGTACCTTCAGCTGCCATGGAGCTTCAAGGGAAGAGAGGATGTTTAGGACTATAGTAATTATTTCTTTTTCATGCTGTTAATAGAATCTACAAAACCTGGTGTGAAGTGAAAGGGAAGACTGGGAGAAAAATGGTGCACTAGCTATCAACTAAATCTTTTATACTGAGGTATTAGATAATGTGTGCACACTTCTGGAATACATAGTAATTTTCTCAACAGGACAATAGGTTGCTGAAGTAAAAACATGAACAGCCACTGCAGGGAAACCAAAGCTTCTGCCCTTATATTTCTTTGCATTATTTTTCTACTTTGTTATTGTACTTTCTCTTTTCAATGATTTAGCTGGAATTAGACTTACTCTTGTTGCACTCCTAGCCTCCACCAAACCTAAACAGCTCACAGTTCTTTCCTAAGAAAATCAGTTCTGGTTTCTGGTAGCTTTTGAATATGGAGTTGAACACACTTTCTGTGAATCAGTCACCCCCTCTATTACACCAAAGTCTATTGAGTCATGAGAATGACTTGCCTAAAGTCTACTGATAAAGCCCAATTGCTTTTTGCCTTGGAGAAGAAGTGGAGGGAAGTGGGAAGAGAGGGGAGAAAAGGAAATAAGAGAAAGAGGAGTCAAGGTGACTGAGAAGAATCCCTTTAAGAAAAAATAAGAAAAAGCTTACTTTTGCTCCTAGGTGCTCTCCTTACAAATGTTCCTTCATTTCCTTGACTATTCTGTTATTTTTTCAGGCATTATAGGATCCTTTCCTCTCAACCCGCTTCCTACTTCAGAAAGAGTGCAGCTCCCACAGGTTCTGTGTTAGAGTATGTTGATTTTCCTTCTTTCCCAGTAGGACCACCATGATACTTTACATAAACAAAAGGACAATTTTTTTTTGTTGTTAAAATGTAGAAACCTACCTGCTGAATGGGTTTTTTCAGATCTAGATAGATGAAGGCAGAAATATGTTAGCATCACAAATCTGCTCATTAAAACAGGATACATGACTACCAAAAGTCCATGACAAAAAGATACATTAAACTCACCATGATTTATGTATAGGTTAAAGTGTGCTTAAGTTTAGGGATGTTAACATGAGAGCTATTTTAAACTTAGAAATTAATAAGGGATTTTTTTTTAAATGTAAATTATAATATTTATACATATAAAGGCTTATCCTTCACTGAAAAAAAATTATTGAAAACCCCCAAACAACTCCTAAAAGAAGTAGAAACCTAGAAAATCAGGAAATGTGAAAACTTTCTTGCATACACAGGCGAGCTTTGGTAGGAATGCTTGTAAAAAAAATGTATACAATCTGTATAAAATCTTATTCTGGCCATCTTGTAAAATCTCTATCATTTCTGGTTATGTTTGTAGTGTCTAAAAGAAATGTTCATCTGCAGTAGCAAAAGCAGTAAAATCATCACATTAACCTCTCTAATAGAGGTACTGCAGTGTATCAAGGCAGTATAGCTAATAACATCTGAATAATGAAAGTCTTCCCAAAGTCATTGATGGAAAATGCTTATTTACTTTTTTTTTTTTAATAAAGCATCAGTTTCCTACTGTTTTATAGCCTAGCTACTGAGGAATGTATGCCAGCACCTTAACCTACAGGCATGTTACTGTGCTAACAAGTCCAGTAATAACTGTCAGATTCTGAAAATTATCTCTTGTTCTGACCTAAAGTTGTCAGATTTTATAAGCTCCTTGGGAGATTATTCTCATGAATAGATATTGTTCCTTTCTTCTTCATGGAATAGGCAGGTTTGGATTTTTTTTTTTTTAATTGTTGTTTAACTTGTGTTTAAAATTTGAAATCCCTTAATCACAGTTTCCAGAACTTTAGTTTTAAATGAGAACCTGTTACTCTCTTTCCTTTCAAGTAAACTATTCACTAGATAATTTTTCTTCTATAAATGCAGGACAAAGAGGTAATTTGAAAGGAATTGTCTAAAAAAACTATTTAACTATGTATAGAATTGAAGAATTGGGTTTTTTCTATTTGAATTTGTGCAACTGAACAGACTTTAAAAACAGCAGTATTTTTTTCAGCATGTTTACAACTTGAAAAATAGTTACTTTAGTAATAGTTTAGTAAATAGTTATAAGTGAAAATAGTTTAATATAACTTTGTCTCCTAGTTTTCATTCTAAGAGTGAGAAAGATGAGAGGCTAAATAGAACACAAGACTAATTCTCAGTGAATCTGAATGGGTCTTTTCTTTAGTTAATGTCTTTTGTCATCAACTACAATATTGATTTATTTATTAAAATAAAATTATTTTGCATTTGAAAGACAATGGATTACAACACCAGCTCAAGATACACTGGTTTTCAGTTCAGCAGTGAAATATAAGAAACTCCAGAGAGTATAATTCCATAAATGTTTAGTAAAAATTATTTAGATGAATATTTTTAGCATTCAATGGCATTACATTTGGGCAGATTTTGACTGAGAAACCACAAACTATCAGAGTAGCAATGGACTAATTGCTGTAGAATCATAAAAATTTAACCTTTTGTATTAATATTTGAGCATGAATGCTAATATTAAATATAGATAGTAATACGTAAGCCTGAAGAAACTTTTGTGATTTTTAATTTTTTTTTGTCCAAATTTGGAGTAATTCATAGGTAAATAAAAGCCCTCTCTTAGGGTCTTGTTAGGTTTTTTTCTGTTTATGTTTGGAGAATAGTGTATCACAGCTAAATATTGTGACAAGTTGAATATAAATAATGTTACAAAGAGTTAGAGTATACTGCCTTGGATATAGAAAAACAATCTCCTGGAAAATGTGTTTGAAGTGTTACAGTAATTTAATGAAGTTTTTGACAGCACCTGAGACCTGCATGTCTGAGTGGTTCTCATTTAGCATAACACAAACCACATCCTGCAAGAATTGCTGAAGCATATATCCCTCATGGCATCCTATGCTACTTTGTATTTAGGAGATAGATGATCCTGTTCTTTTATATTGCTCCCAAAAAAAAAAAAAATAAAGTTGTGGAGCTGCAAACTTAAATGAAATGTGCTATCCAGTAGATGAAGCCTTAAATTTAGTGTTTTACCTGAGATCAATTGAGATGGTAGGATAAGAAAAATCCATGCAGCTTTTGTATCTCCTAAAGAGAATAATTCCATGTCCTTGAGGATAAACACTACTTCTGTGGAAATATGACAGACAAGGAAATTGTGGAAGTTTCAGACACAGAGCATTCTGGCAGATGCTGCATTACTTAGGAGGAGAGAATGGAGAGTCAGTAAAATCTCTTCTGTGCGAGAGTTGACAGAAGGCTCAGGACTTCTGCTGCGTCCTCTCAGTTCCTCCTGAAAAGTCACTCTGCCAACTCCTTTTCAAATCTCATCAGATCAACATACCCCACACTAAGGCAGGTATTTTTAAGAGTATTTAACCCTTAAAAATAGTGACAGCAGACAAAATTAGCAGTCTGCATTCTGTAGGACTAGTACACCGGAGGCTTAGAAAAGGAGAAAACAGATGGCTCAGAAAAACAGATATGGGGGTGAGGGGAGCAGAGGGGAGAAAGAAGAAAGAACTATAATAGGAGTATGAGTGAAGAAATAGTGTCAGCTAGATGTTGAGGTACTGGATTTTGGTAAGAATGATGGAATTGAGGAATGGTATCATAAAATGTATAAGCAAGGAAAGGATACTTTAGAGCTGACTGACATCCTTCATGAACACTGAATAAGAAGGGTAAGGCAAAAAGAGTAGCATTAGAAAATTGTAATTTAGCAAATCAGTTAATTAACCACTTATTTTTGAGATAAGCTTGTTTATATTTTACTTACAATGAAGAAAAACAATTACAAAAAGAAATTTAAGTCACTTGGTCTTAGAAGCATGGGAAAAGTGATAATGGCTGAAGGGCAGCTCCCCATCCCATGACAATTTGTGAACTATCGTTTTCGCCCTTCTTACATGATATTAGGGAATTAACTTTTGAAAAAAATGTGTGCAGCATGGAAAATTCTCTTTTATTCTACTGGAACCAACCAAAAACATCTACAATTTTTTTTCTAACAGAATTCTATTAATATTTCAGAAGAAAAGAAATAGCTGCTTGTTGCCAAAAAAGTGACCAACAATTTCAGTTTTTAGTTGATGAATTTGTTATTTCTTATAGTAATAAAAGTGAATATATAATACATATGTTAAGAAGTCTTGTAAATGTAGAGATACAACAGTTTAGATGTGATATATCTAATGTAACAGACATAAAATATTAAAGTTGAGCAGACTCAAATTCTAAATGAATATTTGTAAGAAAATAAGCATTGAAATTACTAAACACCAGCAGCAATGATCCAAATCCTGAACTTAAAGAAATGAATGGAATGGAATAATGTATGCCTTAGTATTCAGAAAGTATGAAATATGACAAAACATGTTGCATTTTTAACCTTGGAAACAGCTGATATTGATATTAGAGAAAAAAGTAATTAAGTTATAGAAGATAATAGAGCAAAGATAGCAAATGTGAATAACAGTAAAGGCATAGTGGTAATTCTGAATGCTAAAAGTGATCATTGAAATACATCAAGAAGGGCTATTGAAAGGAGAAGGTAACTATTTTTTAAGCTAGAACTTTACTAATACAGATTTTAATTTAAGTGTATGAACTTGAATGACTATGCAATATATCAGTGCAGTAATAAATGTTTAGTTATGTCCAAGTACCTTTTCATGTTGCTATCCTATGCATTTGGCAGTCTAAGACTAGTTAAAATGCCAGGAGCTGTACCATAAATAGGGTGAAGTGTTTCAAAGTTCCAAATCTGATTCTCTTTCCTGTGCTTAATCAGGCAGGTAGTGTGCATACGAGCTGACTTGGAGGGAACAGGCAAAAAGGGTATTTTGTGAAGGGGTTGTTCTAAGATAGGACAAACACTGCATGGGATGTAATTATCATGGAAACTGGAGGCAAACCCAGTAGTTTCACTTGAAGCAGTAGGTTGGAGATATTTGAAGTTGGCATAGGTAAAAATTAGATCTTTCTGTTACCAGATTGAATGGTACTAACTTTCCACCTGGAAACTCAACCCACAGTAACTGATTGGCAAAATTGCTGAGTCTTCACACCACCTTGCTTTTCAGGATACTCTACCTCTACACAAACTTTCCTGAGTAAGTAAAGATAAAACTGTCTTATGTTCTGTCATCAGAGATTTAGTTTAGGTTAAGATTTATTGTTACCTTCTAGATATGATCTAAGTCATCAAATGTAGTCACATCTGATGTGACCATTAACCTTCTCTCCACATAGTTCATATTTAAATATTGAAAAAAGTCTTGATATCTTCCCCCCAAAATGGGAAATAAAATATGTATTGAAGGCAGATACAACATTCATGCTAATACTATTCCTTTATTTCCCACCATGCTTTTGTTGAGGATGCTTTTAAGAGTTTAAAAATGTGTTGGTGGATAAACTGGCAAAGTTGCTAAGCAAGGTTTTAGTTCATGGCTCATACAAAAGGAAGAGGTTAAATGACTGCACAGTATTTTTCTTTCTAAAGGTTAATACAGTGTCCCTTGGGATATGGCTCACCATGATTTGGCTTTTGATATGGGAATTTTTATAATGTTTTATACAGGTTTCCAAGAGAAGCTGTGGATGGCCCGTAACTGGAAGTAGTCAATGTGAGGTTGATACCTTTTAGCTTTCATGTTCTTCAGACTCTGTGCTGCCTAGGGATGTAGTTCTGAGCCTCATATTAAGTGTTAGTAAGCTCTCTTCACAGAGTAGGTAGACAAAACAAATCCTTTTCCTGATGAAGACCAAGGACAACAGGTACAAGTTTTGGGCCCAAAAGCATACACAACAGTAGACTGAAGGGGGGAACAAGAAGGATGAGACCTCGCAACCTGAAGTTGTAGTTGGACAGCTATACCCCAGTATGCAAATGGCCCAAAACTTACAGAAGTGTAAGATCTTGAGACTGGTAAGCCGTTTTTGTGACCATTCTAAGTCCATCCTGGCTGTAGCCCTGGTCAGGCTCTTGTCCTGCCCAAGATGTACCCTTAGAGGCCTTTCAGTAAATATCTGCTTTATTTCCTAGTTCTGTCCAGTCTCTGTTTCAGGCCAGCCTTCCCAAGGCATCAGGGTAGATGGGTTTTTAAGCAACCTGATCTGGTGCAAGATGCCTCTGGCCATGGCAGGGGAGTTGGACTTGCTGATCTTTGAAAGTCCTTTCAATTAATGGATGGATGACCTTACAGCATCATACATTGCATATATCCTGATGCCAGGAATAGTATTTAAGTAAACTGTTATGTTAGCAGACACCAGTATGTTTTCCTATGCAATTATAGATAATGAAATTAGTGATATTTTTTTAGGCATCTTCAGTTAGCAGTGTTTTGTAAAACAAGAAATAAGTAACTACATTTTAGAATGTTTTTATAAGGGTTAGTACTATGGTTTTCATTAGTAAGTAGATCTGTCATGAAATCTGTTTTGTTGCATTAAAAAAAAAAAATTCTTTTAAGCCAGTGAAATGTTACTAGATAACCTCAGTTCAAGAGTTAGGAAGTTTTGTTATCATTTAAGAAATGTGCATTTATTCAGAATAAACGGAACAAATGGACTCTGTCTATGGAACAGATGTGTGAATTCATGACAAATAATCCAAGGAAACTACTCAAATTCATATGATACATCCTAAATGCAATGTTTTATGCCAAAAGAGAAAAAGAACCATAAAAACTTAATATCTCAGAGGGAATAAAATTTTGTTCACATCCTTGAAGTCAGTGTTAGTCTAAAGAGGGCATGAGTCTTCCAAGATTATATGTGGACACTGCTTTTGACTTTCACTCCATCATCTGGAGCGTTTTTTATCTATGCAATAAAAATAAGATTTCAGCATTATTACAGATTTTTACATTAGGTGTCTTTGTATCCAAATGGAGAGAAATAGCACAAGAACCCTGAAAACATATTGAAAGTTTGTGTTTCTATATATGTATATATAAGCCCAGAAAAATAGCCCTTTACAAAAACCATTTTTTTTTTTCTATGACTAAGTTGTGCACTATTGTATTTGGAAATATTATTCTGGGTTTGACACTGTAATTTCTTTTCCCTCTGTTTAAAGCTAGAAAACCAGTAATCTTTGCCTCATACAAACTATGATTTTCTATAGAGAAGTTTTATTGGGCAGCTAAAAAGAAAGCACATCCAGAAATATTGAAACAATAAGGGTAAGAAATTAATTCTTTTTACTAAAGAATTGCTTTTATACATGTAGTTTACATAGTGGAATAATAGAGTTAAATATTAACTTTTGGTAACAGCTTTTCTGCAAAACTACTTGAAAACTTTTAGGCTTAAATAGTGAATTTAAGATATAGACTATAATTAATCAAAATTCCATTAGAATTGCTAAGATAATATAGTCAGAATTATCTTGTAAAATTCTTGTTGCTATTTTGGTACACCTAGAGAAAAAACTACTCTGAAAAATCACAATTTTATTTGGTTAAATGTCAAGAAGGATTGCATTTCTTATCGAATAAACCCAACATGGCTTATTCTTGATTAATAAACTATTCAGCAGATGCTTAATCTGTAAATAGATGAGCAATAATGGTTTAAATGAAGAATGATATTGATATATGGGGGTATTTTCCTGTGCAGAACATGCAAAAAAAAAAAAAAAAAAGAGAGAGATGGAAAGACAGAAATCATCAAGGTCTCTATAGTGCAGGGTCTTCTCCAAAACAGAAGTAACAAACTTTAATGCTGAGGAAATTTGTTCAGTTTAACTTTAATTCACTGTAAACGAAAAAAAAAAATTTGCAAGTTGTGAAAGGGGACGAATGTTAGGAAACGATAAATTTCATAATTTCCAGGTGAACAAGTACTGCTGCTAATTTAAGTCTCTGTGGAACAAAAAGAAATTAAGAGGCAGTGAAAAGGAGAAGAAAAGAAGATGGAGACGACACTGTATCATCAAATAGGTTTGGAATAGTAGAGGTTAGGAGCGTAAGAAGAAGAATTTTAGAACAAACTTTTAAAATAGATCATCTAGTCTATTTCTTTTGTTTTAAAAATGTTTAAAATTGATTTCAACACTGTCAAGAAAAAAATGTTATTTTTTCACAATAAAAAAACCTAAAGCAAACTGAAAAATCTAGTACGGTTCAGTGCTAATACCTATTAAACAAGTTAACTAGGTATATACAAGCTTAGTGCTGATTCTGAAGTATTTTTCTATCTGACAGTATTCACTGTCTGCTTTCATTTTATTCACTCTGCAATAGTCTTTGGCTGTTGTTCCTTGTAGCCTATTTTTCCGGATGTAGTGTACTCAAGAAGTATCTGCTGCTCTGTATGGGGCATTGGCTCATAATTTTCCCTAGCACATTTTTCAATAATGTGTTCCAGAAAATCTTAAATTTGTTTTAAGTCAAAAACATTCTGTGTTGTGGGAACACTGAAGGAAAATTAGATATTCTTCTGAAAATTAAATATTCTTTTATAATCAATGACAAGCCAAAGATCTTCTGGAAAAACAAACTAACAGAAATAGTTTCTGCACACTTCATAAATCCTGTATATATGCAGATAAGAAGATCTTCAAAGGTGAAAAAACCCAGGGGCTTAATGACATTTCAAGAGAAAGTGGGCATACCCCAGCTCTTCAACTTGAACTTCACTTTAGCTTTCTTGTTGAAAAAAAGGTTGTATTATATGTTTAAAGGGGATATTGAGGCAGAGCCATTAGTATGCTCCAAATTTCAAATATCTATTTAGTACAATTTAACCACAGAAGTATTCTGTAATAAGCATTCATATTTGTTATCTAACTGAAAGTAGTCCATCCAATCTCACTCCAAACTTTCTGAATTGGAATTAAAGTTTATTTATTTGATTGCCAGTAAATTACTCAGTAAAATAGGACACCACAACTCCTTGTGACATTTCTGTAGGTTCTGATATTATTTTGCAAGCAGGTTAGTGCTCATTGTTTGGGGACAAAATAAAAGAGGACATTCTAAAATATTTCTGAAGTACTTGAATAGTTTCTTGCTGATTTCCTACTGATGGAAAGTCCATATTTTTTTTAGAAATGTTTTGTGATAAATTTTACTCTTTAGATCAAGGACTGAGACGTACTTTGGATTGGCATTATATTGTTGATTTATAAACACAAATCTAAATTCAAAATTCAAGCTTGGGAGAGAACAATACATTTTTAATGTCCTCTCTTTCTCTTTCAGCTTTAATAAGTTGAATATGTGTAATGAATAAATGTGCATATGAATCAAAATAGCAGAAATAATGCTAAATGTTTGGGGTTTATGGCACTTCAGAAGTTTGCTCAATACAAACCAGAAGAGTATCTAATGTTTATGTGTTTACTACTCCATGTGTTTCAGATTCATTACTTTGTTAGATTTAACAGAAGAGTAAACATAATACACAGGAAGTACTATGAAAGTAGAAGTTAACAGAATCACAGAATCTCATAATATTCTGAGTTAGAAGGCACCTACAAGGATCACCAAGTCCAAGTGAATGGCTTGTAGAGGGGTTAAGCACACAACCTTACTGTTACCCAGCTTTAACCCACTGAGCTATGAGATACTGTGAATAGCTACTCCTAATACCCTCTTAGGTCAAAGCTTAAAACCTCTGTTCTGAAGTGTTCACAAGGGCTGCATCAAGCTGCACCCACCCTGGAGTTAAGGATGAGATCACTTCTATAATTCCTGTGATTCACTGCAAGGCTTATCCTCATTACACCAGCAAGGGGAAAAAATTATGGGCACCATTATTATGGGATTAAAGAGAGCCATTTCTTAATGGTGTACATCAGTATTCAGGCAAACACTGGAATTTAGGGAAAGGGAAAAACCCTTTCTAAAAGACTATCCTTCCACACTACAGCCCTCCCTTCTTCAAAATGAAAGAGCAGTATAGGCTTCATTTGAATAATAGATTTCTTAAAATATCTGAAACTATAGTGGCAAAAAGACCTACAAATCATCTTTTTTGTCTTCCAGCTATTGCTAATAAGCAGAGGCTGGCTGAGCAGCAGAAATCTTAGAATAAACTAAGAAATCTATATGTTTTCAAAGAAGGAGTTTAGCGCGTGGTCAAATACCAAACAAATATCTTCCCTCTCAAAAGATGAGTTTGTAGTTAAATCTTTCTGTATCAAGAACATCAAAATCTGCTAAAACCCTACAGGATGAGGTGTGGTGATCCAGATAAATAGTGTCACTCTTTTGTGTCCTTACAACTCTCAAAATATGATCATTCTCTGTTTGAAATGAATTACTCAACAACTGGAGAAGTAAACTACAAAGGAATTATACAGGCTATATTTCTCGTTACTTGTGATACCATGTCTTAAAATTTACAACTGCAAAATAATTAATGCAAAGATATTTCTATGAGAACAGCCCTAATCCTTTGACCCAGGGACCAGAAATTCATATCTTTTATACAGACTGCATGGGCAAAGGTAGTTTATCAGAAGATCTTCATGGGAGGAGAGCACATCTGATGCCAGTCATTGTTCCTTCTTTGGATCTTTCTCTTCCATAACTATTCTGCTTTACCAGCTAAACTCATGGTTCACTTTTTTTTCCCCTTTGGCTCTATCTCACTGAACTTGATGTATATCTTTTCATTAAGAATGGCTTAGTGTCTAAAATCTCAAAGAACTAGCAAGCAGGGGACATTAATAAGAACTGGACATTCACATGCAACAAGGTTTAAAGTTATGTGCTTTTGCCTAGATCAATCATATAAATATTATTCCTGACCATATCAGTCCTTAAAATTTTGGTCTATGGTGAATTTTTTGCAGCTTTCAAATTCTGGTTTTCTCATGTTTCTTTATTTCTAATTTCCCATTATGTTATTGACAGTAAGCATAGTAGGTGATATTTTTCTTTTGATGGTTACTTGGGGTTTTTTTGTCTCTGAACAACGGAAAAACTTATATTTCATTCTTGTAATTGTAGTTGGAGTAGAACACATTCTACCAGAAACTTTCATTTCTACAAAATGATTGAAGACTGTAACCATTTCCAAGTAAAAAGCAATTAGCCTTTGAGAGATTTATAGAAAAGTATGGATACAACTCACTGCAGAAATGAAAAGAGTGGCTCACATATACCTAGCAGATCAATGTCTGCTATCTTGCCATAACATATTGGGCTGCACTATTCTTTACGACATCTGTTCTGAAAGTCAGTAAAAAGTCTTAAAAGAAAGTAAGAGACAACATAAGGATTCCTCTTCTGCTCCTTATCTTTCTTGTGCCACGTATTATTGGCAACATCTGTGCCAGGATAGATGGTATTATTTATGCCCTTGACACTAGGCAGAAGAATGATAACCAGCTACTTCCCCAAATGCAAAGGTAAAATCTGTGTTAATATACACCAAGAAGCAGGTTTAACATCCAAAAGACTGTGGTAAAAGATATGCTTTTCATATAAATGTGGATTTTTTCCCTCTGAGTAAAAATGTTGGCATTGTTCATAACAGAATGTGCCATTAAAAAGTTACATTTAAATCTTTAATTGTAGCTATAATCCATATATATATATATATTTGACAATATTCTAATATATGCCTGAAAAAAAATTTCAGCTATTTCCAAATGGCTGATTTCTTCATTATTCAGTAAAATGGGAAGATTTTTAGCCCTTACTCTAAGGAGACTATCAGTCTTTATACACATCTAGTTGTAAAAGATATATATACACCAACTGAAGAACAGACATGAGGTCTGAATAACTTTAGAGCTCCAGGATAAGTTTAGGCTTTGCTACAAACAGAACTGTCATTATCAACTGATTACTCTAGAGGAGATTAAAAACTATGCCAAAACAAGAAAATTATCTTCAAAAATAAATTCAAAGAAAGGTCAGCCCAGTAAACCAGAATTCAGTTTAATGACTGCTATACTTAGAAAAGCATCTGTTCTCCAATAGCACATATGGTAGAAGGAAGGAGAGAAAATGTTTGCTTTTGCAGAGTGTTTTTAATTATATAGGTGTGGTATATTTATTCTCTTCTTCCAGTCTAGATCTGTAAAGCATGTCAACTATTTTTGTTTCCAAGTTGAAATCTATAATAGGCTATGCTGGGATATGAAGGTTACCTTTCTTTGTTTTCCAGATGAAATGTTAGCCGCCATGCTCTAGAGGCAATAATACCTTCTTTGCAACAGATACTGGATTACCAGATCACCTGAAAACATTACTTCACTGTGAGAAGCATCACAATCCAGAAGTAAACTTCTCAGGGAGCCTTTATGCAAACAACGTGAGATGGACCTCAAAGTTGTGTGCCTGTGGTACATGTTTTCAAAGAATGTGAAAAAACAGCATGCAGTTGTCACCCTTTCACTAGATGTGTACATTTCTTGGTGAAAACATGCGTTCTTCTTTCTAAATGCTAAACCATCAAATGTTAAATTTAGTGATTCTAAATCAGATCTTTGGCCTTTGTTTTAATTTGCACAGAAAACACAGGGATGAACAAGCAAATAAACTGCAAAATATGTTGAGATAAAATGAAACAAAACTGTGAATAAAACAAAATGGTTGATAAAATAAACTGGAAACAGGCACAATTGGTACTTGTCCCCATATCACATTGTCGTCATGGTCACACATGCTCGAGCCACCATATGCCCTCTCAAACACCTACATAACCCCAAAGTATCACAAAATCGTAGTCCCTAATTACAGGGTTACCTCTTCTTCCATGGGAGCTGCGATTACCCAGCAGTAAATGCTGACATTGTGTACTAACCACTGTGATGGGTACAAGGAAAAGCTGTTGACACTCAGCACACTGAGTGTCTCTTCTACATGACCTGAATTTCTCTTCTGGAAGAGCCTCAGCAGAGTGAAAAAACAGAGCAGTTCTTTGTCACCCTTGTACAATCCTTCCTGGTTTGTCTAAATAGACAGGAGTAGGCTGCAAAGAAAAAAATCTCTTGAGCATTGCCTTAAATAAACATATTGACTGTTTGACTTAAAACTGATGTAGGTCCCATGGTTAGAAATGGAATTTCTTCTCATTCTAGTTTAAAATATTCTACTCTGAAAATTATACTGTATGTAAAGGAAATATGTAAAGACCTGTTTTCTTCACACTTTTCTGATGAAAGTTCTCAGTCACAGTAGGCATTTTAGAAATGAAGGACTTTCTGTGACATCTTTCTTTTCTCTAAAGGAGCCTCGGAATTTTTCCATAATTAATTGATGATTCACAATAGATGCGTCTTGCAGGTCCTATTGCAGTTATAGAGAGTTTAATAGATATATCTGCATTGGTATTTCAATAAGAGATACTTTCTCTGTTTAAGGTGTTAAAATTAACAAAAATTTCCAAGGTCTTTATGAACAGGGTTTATACACTTGCCTCACATAATAATAGTACTACTGCCACTGCAATTATCTGAAAAAACCCAAAACCATGATGATGTTGTGGTAGTTATTTTCAAAAGGACATTTGTGACCTTTTTAAATTTTTTTATACCACTTTTCTAACCATTAATGGATTCGTTTCTTCAGACCAGTACTCAAATATTTACTGATTCCTCAGTTTGTAAGTATAGTTCTGACATCTTATTGAATTCTAAGTTGCAGGATCACCAGACTGTCATTATTCTTTAAGTATTCTATATTTGGGCTTCTTCTTTCACAGAATTTTCCTTGAATTCAATAAACAAAAAAGCTGTCTGTCCAAATCAGGCATATAGGTAGGAAAGTAATCTTTTTTGTGCAGGCACTGAAAGCCAGACTTTTAGCACAGTTCAAGAGCTTTGATGTTCCTTTTTGTAAATCATTCATATTTGTTCTTTTCCTCCAATACACTTCCTCTCCATGGTTTGAGCTCATTCCATGAAGCTGGTGATTGTAGTTAAAGGGAGAGTTGCAAAACAAATTAAAAATGCAATATATGAGCAACAGAACTTTAGGCATTTGAATGAAGAAATAGTCACATTAAATAAAACTCAAATTTTCTAGATATTTTCAAGGGTTAATGTGCTTGTTATTTCCCAATATTTTTTCAGACTTTTATAGAGGCTTGTGTCTACTCATTGCACCTCCTCAACTCAATCAGGATTTTCTTCCTTGAAGAAGGCTGGAGTCTAGAAACCAACAACCTCTCCAGAGAAACAAGAGTTTAAGGGACTACAAAGATCAGTCCATTGCTGCTGTATTTAATCCCCTCATGAGCTGACACGCATAGAAAACACCTTCATAGGAAACATGTTCAATATCCCCTGGTAATCATGTGAGTATGTATTGTGGGAACAGGACCTACATCTTCTCACTCAGCTATTCACCTTCAGAGTATCTTTTGGCCACTTACCTTAGTCTGTCACAGTCTGAAGATAAATCATACAGTCACAAGGATTTCCAAAGGCACAAGCCCTCAGACTTTTTATAACCCCTCATGCATTCAGCCGTATCTCCTCAGCTATTGTAGCTCCCACATCTTCTGGGTAGACTTTTACTAGCTCAAGATGCAAGTTCTTCTGTGGACTGAGGGTACATCTCACAATTTTTTCTCTCCTTTTATAACTAGCTAGGGAATCAACCAAGCAAACTGGTTCATTCTTCATTTGTTACAATATTTACCTGGATCTAAGAACACCGTAATTTCCTTAGGTCATTATTGTTTCCATGTACTCATGTTGCTATTTTCAGATGAAGAGCCAAAGCGCTGCTAGTGAAAACTGATTATTCTCCCTTTTTTTTTTATGTCCATTACTTGTAGCCAGGAGCAAATATGAAGAACCAGAAAGTCCACCACTTTGGTATTTAAAGGGTATTTGCATTCTAACATTTGGGAATGAAATATATCAAGCTAGGTACATTTAGAAGGAGGGAAAAAAAAAAAGATAGATTTTTTTTAAAAAGTTGACTTGGAAATGTGATCATTTTTGATAATATTTGGAAGAATTAATTTTTTGTGTGTTCAACATGCAAATTCAGATGGAAACAAAACATTTTTCTTGCACTGTAAAATGACAGTATTTCACTGCTAATTGCAGGTTAGTTTTTTTGTCAGCTCTTCTTTCATTGGAAAAAGAGATTATTTTTAATCACCAGGTGTTTTGAATTCCAATCTCAATTAGTTGTTAATTCTATGTCTGTAAAGATATTATGCTAAGAAAATGTGTCATCATCATATCCTTTCTGTTTCTTGGATTGCTGAGAAAAGCAAAGAATCATACACAGATTTTGGACAGTGAAAATTGTGTTACTGATACTCAACATGAAATAAGGCAGACATGTAATGCTTTTGGAAAAAACTGTATTTGAGAGATTGAAGTAGTTTCTCTACTCATTTAGTCTTCTACCCAAATCCAGGCTTCCATGAACACATTATTAATATTTCTCAAATTAATTTCTACATGTCTAGTACAGGTTTTTCTATTACACAAATTGAAATTATTGCTTTCAGAAGCACAATCTGTCTTCCTCAGAGGCTGTTTTCTTTATGATTGTCTTTGGGAAATATTAGAAAAGGCTCCCCATCTTTACAAAGTGTCTTTGAAGGATGTGGATGACAAGGAAGGGTGGTCTGGTGCAGGAGTTCCTACAGGAGATTTCAAGGGTTCCCAGAGAACCATTTTTCATAACTCAGCCTTTTGTGCCTTGTTACAAATTGACAATAATCCTTCATCTTTCTTTTCACCCTAACACTTCTTACATATATGCATGAAATATTTCTTACAGAGAAATATTGTATTATATTTGGAAATACTTTTTTGCTTTCAGGAAACCTTGGATTTAGTGGTAACCCAGGCTTAGGTGAGGACTTTTCCTTGTTAATCCAAATACTTTTGCAGCTTTTGAAGGGGGAATAGCAAAGAAATGAGATTATATTACACCCCTGGAGAAGGATAAATAGAAATATTTGTAAGGCTTACCTTCATAGTGTTGTTGTTGGACGCACAATCACAGACACATACACACTGTCGGGTGAGTAGGCATAAACTGTTTATTACAAGATCTGACTCCATTTTATAGTATTTCTACAAAGGCCTGGGATTGGAGGAGAAGGTTGACACCTCTCCCATCCCATTGGTCAAGACAACTGTCCATCAGCTGTCCATTCCTCCAAGAGAAAAATGTAAACTAACTTTGTCTAACAAAAACATTGCTTCTATTTATAACACCTGCATATAAGAAAGACTAAGAACTATGAAAACATCTTAAAAACTATGAGGCACATCAGAAGACTGAAAAATCAGGGTGACATTCATAGTGTAGCTTTGAGATATAAAAGACATATTCTTTTAAAAAAATCACTAATTTAGGAGGTTCCTATGAACACTTCCACATTTTTCCCATGAATTCCAAAAGAAACCTTCTGGTTTAAAACTAATTTCTCAAATTATTTCAAAAGAAGAAAAATTTATAGTGTAAACTCCTAATCATGGAAATTTCATGCAGTTTTTTTAATGTTTTGACAATTACTTAGAAAAAGAAAGTAATTTATTCTTTGGTTAAATGGAATTTCTTTGTATTTTTATTAAAAATGGACAACAAAGGAAATCAAATGCCAAAGTGAAGAACTGCTATTTAGAAAATAAACAGTGCTAAATGAAAAATACCTAAGACTTGAAATTACTATACTTTATCTTTTAAACTGCATAGTAGATATTTATTCCCTATGGAACCTGTTTGACACACAGAAATTCAAACCTAATAAAAATCAGGCTCTTCTATAAAATAACCATTAGTGCTCACTGTATGGAACTAGCTCAGTGGAACTAAGTTACTGCTAGTTCAGAACATAAGCGTTAAGTACAAGTGGTTTTGTACGCATGTAAATTGTGACTCAAAGTGATTTAGAACTAGGCACTTGTCTTATGTTTTCTTAATGAATATCAAATACCGTTGATGTGTTTTGAAGCTTGAAATTGGTATGATTTATCAGTCTTTAAACACAATCTATAGACCTATAAATATTTGTTTGCTGTGCTATATAAGTATTTATTCAACAGATGGATTTACAGCTGTAAAGAACAGTTTGGTTTCCAAAGTCCACGGTCAGGGCATAGTGCAGATGGCTCCTCCCTGGCAAACTGATATCCTTGGACAGCAGAAGGGCCTCACCTGCCATGGCCCATTCCACCTCATCTACCATAAACCACAGGCTGTCACACCATTTGCTAAAATTATTTAACGAAAAATAGACAGCAATATGACAGAGAAATTGACACTGAAAAATAGGATATGTGACAGGAAACCAGAGCACGGGGATAAGGACATAATATTTAAGGCCAATTTGTGTCAGGGAATCTGCATGATTGAGCATCTGGATCATGTCAAATATGACCTGTCCTATAAAGGGGTTGGAAAAGTACACTAAATTATCACTCTCTCACCTGTGGAAAAGATATTTTTCCTGACTGCAAACCTGGTAGGAGGCTTATTCAGTGTGTAAAAACATTCTAATAGATCTAGTGTTTCAGAACTCTCCCCTTGTACCAAGAAACTTGAATTTGAGAAGAGGAAATTGGAATATATTCAACTTCTTTTTGCTTTCGCTTAAGGGTTTTAGAAATCAGTAAAAGTTACCATGGTGACTGGTAGTATGAGAGAGTGAACAGCCAGACCTTATAAGCTCACAGAAACACAGGTGCAGACATAACCTTGGATAGTAGCATATATTTAGGGAAAATAGAATTTTCCTTAAGGCACTGGAATTATTCTTGTACTTAGCAAAATGTTTTGAGAGTTCTCATTGAATTCTCAGTTTCTAACCGCTCTCATTTATGTGTTAGTGACTCTGTTGCAAACAATATAATTTAGTTTCTAAGGCAATTGTATGCTTAAGCAAAACAAAATGGATTTTTTTTTCAAAATCATATTCTTCAAAAATTTCTAATGTATGTATATGATAGCATTTTTATCATAAGAGAGTGTTTGCTTTGATCAAGCAATAACTTAAACAATTTCCCTCTATGTATGTATAACTAAAGCCAATAAATGCCCTAGATGATCAGTGTAAATCAAATAAAGTCACAACAATGAAGTAGTTTATCACTTAAGCTGTATAACACCCCAAGATTTTAAATCAGATTTTTTGGAAAGGTTGGGGGATTGGATTGGGTGCATTTTCACATGAGAACCAGCACTGTCCAAACATTAGAGTGCTCAATGAGAGTGGCTCTTAAATTTTAAAGCGCTACTACTAACACAGATTGGTTTAATTGAGAGGCTATACAGGTTTTTAAAAATTCTTATTCTGGGCCTGCCTTTCCTGGAGAAAGCTTGCTGTATCCTACTAACAGTAAGTGAATGAAGCGCTTTTTGGTAGCTCTTAACAAAACCATAATTTTCCACAAATCCTCTCAAAAATTTCTCATTACCTGATTTTTGTATCTCGTTTCATTAAAAGAACAACCTAGATTATTGTAAAAGTATGAACTATACTACTATATATTTTTGAAACAAAAATTTGATTTACACTAAGAAGACGGTAGATAAGAATGATGTGGGGTTTGTTTCCAAAAGCAGCATGACCAGCAGGTCAAGGGAGGTGATTCTGTCCCCCTACTCCATTCTTGCGAGACCCTACCTAGAGTGCTGTGTCCAGCCCTGGGGACCATGGAACATTGGCCTGTTCGAGGCCAAACAAAGGCCATGAAGATCACCAGGTGGCACTTCTCCTATGATGACAGGCTGAGAGAGCTGGAGCTGTTTAGTCAGGAGAGGAGAGAGCTCCATGGAGACCTTTTATCACCTTCCGGTACCTAAAGAGGGCCTACAAGAGAATTGCGGAGGGACCTTTGTCAAGAGTGTGTAGTGATGGGAAAAGGAGAAGTGGCTTTAACCTGAAAGAGGTTAGGTTTATATTGGATATTAGGAACAAATTTCTCACTGTGAGAGTGGGGAGGCACCAGAACATGTTTCCCAGAGAAGTTGTGGATGCTCTGTCCCTGCTACTGAGAAGCCTGGTCTGGTGGAAGGTGTCCCTGCCTATGGCAAGTGGAAAGGAATTAGATGGTCTTTAAGGTTCCTTCTAACCCAAACCATTCTGTGATTCTGGGATTTCAAGTAGTTTTATATTCTTTATATAACATTTACATTTATATTTATATCTCAGTATATGAGTCTATGGAACTTTCTGAATTTTATATTCCAAAAACCCAATGATTTTGAATTAGAAAGTATTGAGATTGGAGATGAGAGTCTCAGAAGTTAGAAAACACCTAGTGGACTAGTACTTTTTACAGTGTAAATGCAATGTATTTCCCAAGGATTCCTTTTTTATTGAGTGCCTGGAATGAATTAATCTAATTATGTTTTCTCTTTCTATCTATATGTTTTCTCCTTTTCTCCTTTTCATTCTTGCTGTTATCCTGGGGTGCAGTTTGCATGCTATCCAAACTATAGTTTGGATGGCAAATTTTTTATTTCCTCATAGGTATTTTGATATCTTCAAAATAGTAACTCAGTTTCTGGCAGATTGTAATAGTTGATTTTCTTACTATTTCCACACAGCTGAAGCACAGCCTTCAAAATTCTCAGATGGATCATTTGCATCCTACAGATCAGCGGTAAATTTAAAAAATTGTCAAATTATCTGGCATTTTAATAAACCAAGAAAATTATTTTTTCAAGGTGTAGCTCTTACAGCATTACATATGGTCAAAGGTGTCTTCACCAGTCTCCTTTGCAGTGGTGAATATTTTTTATTTTTGAAGATATGCATGTTGAGCTCTTTAAGAGATCAGGAATGTCTCCGAACTTCTGAATGGAGTTCTGGTTTCAGCTTGTGTCACACTCCTTCCTTTTTCATCTGCCATTTACTTGGGTGTCTGTGAAAAGTTGTTTTGGATTTTCTGGCCAACTGAAGGACCAGCATCTAAGGCAATTCTGCTGTTACAACCCTGAAAGGTGATACCTTTCTCAGGCAGAAACCTTGGACCTGTATGCATGTGACAACAATTGCAGAGAAAATTTTCCTTTTAGAATCTGGGTCTGACATGTAACTTTCTTTGACACACATTTTCTGGGAACAACTGAGTGTGAGTGGCATGATTTTTAATTAACCACTAAGGTTCCACCTTCCCATGTTTCAAATACAACTGAAACAACATAAACTGATTCTAAACTTTGATACGTTCCAAGAGATTTAAGATTTCTGATGGATTGTTCAAATTTACATCTTTAGAAAATAATAAAAATTAGACATTTACCTGAAAAGTTATTATTTAACAATGACTTGTGTCATGTGATATTTACCACAGAATATGTGAAATGTGTGTTATTTATTTGGAAGCTAGTCTTGGAGCTAATACTGACTTCTAGAACTTCTTGTAGGAAAGATAAAATCAAGGCATGAAAGGCCTTTTTTTCATGTAACATGCAAAGCTATGCCTGCCCTTGCTGATAGGCATATGTCAAAAAAGTAAGGTTTCATAACTGGAAGGCTTTCCACTTTATTACATAGCCATATAAACAAAGAGATTTAAAAAACCCCCAAAAACACTTGCCTAAAGGCAACAAAGACATTGGAAACTAGTAGGTACATTGAAGATACAGTAGTTATGTGATCTGGACATTCTGCATGGACACCAGTTAAGACTCCAACTGGAAAACAAGTTTTATAAGTTTTTACGCCAAAGACCAACTCACTTTTTGCAGAGAAAACTCACAGCAGTAAACCCCAAATCTATCACATAAACAGACCAGTAAGCTACAGGAAATTTTTCTAATTCTGTTTTGTCTAACTGCTTGACACTTTGTTGACCAAACTCAACAATAACCTTTTCTTTTTTTTTTTTTTTTTTAACCTAATTATTATTTGAGGAAAAGGTAGTCACTAGACTGATATGTAAAACTGCATAATAATATTGGGCATGTTTAAAGTTAAAATTCACATGCCCCCAAGACATGTTCATGTGCATTCATCATGTGAGGAAATTTCACCCAAAATGATAGCAGCTTTTCAGGCAGATTACAGCAGTGTCACTAGAGCAGCTACAGTCTGTTTAAGGTAAAGAATGGATGAACAGCTGTGACAGAGCAAAAACTTTGAAGGTCAGAGATATAATTTAAAGGCCTCTATAAGGCTGGGGAAAAGAAGGAAAGATAACTTCAGCACATTTGTAAACAAATATACTGGGAGAAGGGTTTGAAAAATAGCTGTTGTATGACTTGTCTCATTCATTATACAGTTTAAAAATTCTGACACAGATGAACTGTGACTCCTACAAGGGAAGTTTTCTCAATACTGCTTCTACAGAAGATCCATTCATTTTTGTGAACTGAACTAGGTAAGCTAGGAAACATAAATTCTATTCTCATGTCTATTTCACAGGCAGTAAACCTGCTGTGTATTGCAACACATATCAGCTATCTACTATGTTCTGCAGCTTGGTCTTCTCTGAGGAGATGGGATCTGGCTAAGATAACTCATTGTGTTTGTGACAAAGATAAAAGGCAATACTCTTTGTCCTGATGACAAGAAGGTAATAGTGCAGGTTATTCAAAGACGTACAGTTTAAATGCATTAGTTTACATTAATGTATATATCTGCAGAATAATTGTATTTAATCACCTATTTCCTGTGTTGTGCAACAGTAGTCAAAAAATTCTGATGCTTGGGAAAAACTGAAAATTCTTCAGTGCAAACATTTTGTTAAGCTAACCTCACACTTGAAAATCACGCTGAATAAAGCACCACCATCATCTAGCCTTCCTTGAATCTGTGATATTTCAGTTGCTCAAAGGAATGTCAAAATCACTAACAGTACGAAGGCAGCAGTTGTTCTGACAGCTGAAGCATGAACTGAATCTGTCTAGCGAAATTAGCCTAATATGGTCAAATTGCTTTTGCTTTTTAACTGTATATGGGCAACAGCAAAGACACTGTGTGTGGCTTCCACATCAATTATGAAATGTATAATGGAATTACATAACAAATTGCTATGGCCATTAATAAACAAAAGGAAAAATATCTTTTAAATCAAAGCTGGTTTTTATTTTAATCAAAGCCATCACTAAAAGCCCTCAGTTTTCATTTTTCCTTCCACCAAGAGTAATTCAAGAGTAATTAAACTTCTGCATGGAATTTTATTCCCTAGTGATGTATAGGTTAAGAAAATGCTATTATACTTTGTTTTTGCTTATTGCACTACAGTAGTTTCAGGATTTAACTTTGCTGGAAGCCCCTCTGGTTAAGGAAATGAGTCATTTTCCTTTATTTAGCAAGTAGCATGACACGGATCCATCTTGCATGTGAATAGAACAAGTAAATAACCAAAACATTCAGAAACTTGAACTAAATTCTTTCAGCTAGATTAAGACTCTCTTCAAAAAAAATCATGGAACTGTAAGAATTGGTTCATTATTAATATATATATTGCTCTCAATGTCTTCAAATGCATTTTACACAACAGGTTTCTCCCAATAATTTCCTATTTTTTTTTTCTGCTCTGTGTGTTCTGCAGGTGTTTTGACTTTTTTTTTTTTCCTAAGAAAATCATACATAACATCCAACATAAAAGAAAAAGGAAAGAAAAGTAAGTTGACAACACAGCTAAATTTATAAATTTTAAATGAGGTGTTTGCATTAGGAATTGTAAACCTATAGATTTTCATGATTTCAACATCCATAGAAGGATTTTCCACTACATTTCTGATTATGGAATCATAGAATAAAACCATAGAATGGCTTGGGTTGGAAGTAACCTTAAAGATCTGGTTCCAATCTCTCTTGCATGGCCAGGAACATATGTCACTAGACCAGGTTTCTCAGAACCACATCCAGCCTGATCTTAAACATTTCCTGGGATGGAGTGTCTCCAGCCTTTCAGGACAACTTGTTCCAGTGTCTCACCACCCTTAGAATAAAGAATTTTATCCTAATACCTAACCTAAACCTACCCTCCTTCAGCCGAAGGTCAACTTTATCGTCCAAGTTAGTTCCTCATGGAATCATATAGTAGTTTGAGTTAGAAGGGACCTTTAAAGGTCATCTAGCTGAAGCCACCTTCAGTGAGCAGAGTCATCTTCAAAAAAAACAGATTGTTCAGAGATCCAGCTAACCTTAACTTGAATGTTTACAGGGATTGGGCATCTACCACCACTCTGGGCAACCTGTTCCTGTAGTTTGATACCCACACTGGAAAGAACTCCTTCCTTGTATCTAGTCTGTATCTATCTGTCTGTCTGTCTTTCTGTCTATCTATCTGTATTAACTACACCACTCAGTTTGGTGTCACTGACAAAGTTGCTGAGGGTGCACTCAATCCCACTGCCTATGTTGCTGATGATGACATTAAACAATGCCAGTCCCAGTAGGGACCCCCAAGGGGCACCACCCATCACTGACCTCTATCTGCACATTGAGTCTCTGACCATGATGCCCCAGATGCTAACCAGCCAGTCAATTCATTACCCACCAAATATCAATCATCAACTCCACACCTCTCCAATTTAGTGAGAAGGATGCTCCCACCGCCTGTGTTAAAGGCCTTATGGATGTGCAAGCAAATGATATCTGTAGCTCTTTCCTTGTCCACAGATGTAGTCACTCCAACATGGAAGGCTACTAAATTGGTCAGGCAGGACTCACCCTTGGTGAGGTCAGTAGTAGAAACATTTCCAATAAGTCCAAAGAGGGGCATGTACTGAGTGTTTTTCCCAGAAAATTGATTTTGTATGGCATGTTTCCTGCAAATCAGCAATCTGTATCATCATGGTTCTAATTTGACTGAGCTGTAGCCAGAGATGAAATATAGTAAAGGGGAAAGCACTTAAAACCAAGTGACACTGTACGAGATGTGAATTGCTCCTTTCAAAAGATTCTTGTGAATGCCCACATTTATCTAGGAGTTGACTGACCTTGATTCTGAAGATCTCAGCCTTCTTAAATGTGATCAAGAATTACTCCCCATTGACAAATGGCATAGAAATTTCAGTTTAGGATTTGGTATGCATCAGTGGTGAACTTGGATTCCAAAATGAGTGATAAAATATAGCAGCCAAGACCAAGACCAAGACCAAGACCAAGATGGTCATAATGTAGCTATATTAATTCTAGATCTACTGAATTCTGTTAGATTTTGCAGGTAGCTGCCACTACTTCCTGTGAACCTGAGTAAACACTCAGGCAGTTAGATTTGATTAATATTCATGATGTATACACATACAGTGATGTCAGCATATGAGCTGACCCATTTAGTGCCAGTACATCTATTTACATTGTATTCACTGTGGCATAGACTCACTCAAAGGACAGACAAACACCAGGCTGACTAAAGAACGCTATCTACCGCAACTGTTATCAAATCTCTAAGTTTATTTTCTGGCCATAATATTCAATCAGAGATTAGAAGACTCAGCCTTTTTGCAAATATTAACTTATGTGAACTAAGTAATGGAACTAGATAATGGATTATAATTCGTCATGACCAGCCCGAAAGTTCAGCAATTTTTTATCCTTTTTTCTTTTTGAGTGCTATCTCCAGGTTATTGCATATCAGGAACACAGATGATGTTCTACTTTTTCCAGATTTGATTGTGTTTCACATAGATTAATAGGTAATGAATTTTCCTTCTAAAAGTGAAGAATTATCAGAGTGAAGAAGAATTTTGAGTGGAGGAATCCCATGTCACCACTGTTGACATCCTAGACTTCTTACAATTTGCAAGGCAGTGAGTATTCTCTTTAGCTGCTCCAGATAAATAACACCTTGTATCTGAGAGTCATGATAGCACAAAAATATGTTTTTCAGAAGCATAATGCTTCAGAAAGAAAACTTAGATTAGAAAATTGTATAGTCATGAACACCACAAAGAGGGAACAAGGCTGCAGTGAGAGTGCCTGTGAGCTCTAGGCTCAGTAACCTTAGAATAGAAAACTGTCACTGTTTCCTTCAATTTCAAGTCCTTATTATCCTCAAATTGTATTTTTCCATAGCAGTGAAACATAATGAAGATTGTTGTTGATGAAGATGACACTGTAATGATAATGTCACTTAAGCTGTGTTTATTAGACATCAAGAACTGGCAGCAGCAAATGCAAATGTTAGATGAGCATTATTACGAACTGCCAGGATGCTGTGAAAATTGACAGATCAGTTGTTAGAATCTGCATATGTGGAGATTTGCTGAATTAGAAATACTTTACTACACACACAGCCTTCTGTTTCTAACTCCTGAATAAAGACCATGTAATTCTTTATTTATATTGCCCCCTGGGTTTTCTATCACTCAGATGGTGAAAAGTGGTCCAAGAAGGAAGTTGTCACTCCTTTAAGAACAAATTCCCATCACTCCGATAAATTTCAGTGTATTTGTATAAAGAAGGTTTGTATTTATATTAATATTTCTCTCTAACTAGAATCTTTGTTCCCACTGACTTCTCTGCTACAGCAATAATTTGCCAAGAGTACATCTACTGATGGGAGTAAAAGATGTGTATAATAGCACATAAAGTCAATATTGAGCAAGCTAATCTAGATGGTCTAAATCCTAATAGGTTTCTAGCTTTTCAGAGCAATTAAGCCACATTTTCTACCTCTTTCCTTCTTGACCGACGGAAACAAGAATGTTGACTATGTAAAACACATATATCGGCTGAGGAAGAACTATTTATCATAGTCGAGACACAGCTTCTTATTATAGCTCTTCTGGGCATCTATTGAATGAAAATAAAGTTGTTATCTTTTCCTATGCCTTTTATCAAGATGAAATTACCCCATACTGGACAAAGCTTATTTTATAGGGTTTACTTAGAAATTTCTTCCATGGGAATAGATGTTGAGGTGGCAAAACATAACTACAGAAAGCACTGAAAAATGTAGTAACACAGCCCAATATAATGTCATATTTGCTAGCTTTTCTAATTAATTTCAAAAGTTGTGCTAAAAAATGAGTTATATGTTTGTGAGTGAGGGAGAAATTTTGTAATCTCTAGCAATAACTTCTGAAATTATCCCTGAGCTGTGCTTTCACTGACTTACATTATTTCAGTTATCACTTAGTGAAAGGCAAAACCACAGTCTGTGGATGAGATCAGAATTTATAAAAACCTTTGTTGAAGCAGCTCTATTTATATGCTTCACATAAATCTTAGCAGTTTTAGATTTAGTAACAATATGTCTCATTTTACTTGATTTTCTTGTCACATTAATTTTGCACTTGTGTTTCCAGATAAAGATGATTATAGCATCAGTAGCATCAGTATCTCCCACAAGTCAAACTACTTACATAGGTTATGTGTGATTTAAAGGTTAAGAGGACCTTCATTGTATCTCCCTCTTTTACTTCTTTCTATTCTTCTAACTGACACAAATAATGGCTTCTGAAAGGAGGAAGAAAATAGGTTAACAATAACCTCCCAGGCAAGAATTCTAATGAGATTCAAACTTGTCCCAGTCTCATCTTCATTTCCTTTCCTGGCACGTCTGATTGCTTATGTTTGATGTATTTCATGAAATGTTTCTTCAGAAATTCTTTTTTATAGGGCATGACGCATAAAAAAGAAAAGAAAAAGGGAAACTTTGATTAAAAATTCTGTAGTTGTGTTCAATTTGTGTTTTATACATCTCAAGACTGATTTGTTCATGTGAATATCCTGGATAATTTTCATAATTTTGTTTCAAGGCTACTAGCTTTTAAACCTGAAAATCCTCGTTTTGGAATAATTTAATGCCTTTCTCATGTCTCAGTTTCCTTTTATGCAGTCATTAGTGATCAAATGTTCTGCATTACATCAATTACCTTGCGTAGATTTTTTTTTTCCTTCCTAGCTGAATTGCATTGAGCATGCAATATCCTGTTTCCTATTCGTACTGCACAGATGGATGTTTGACAATGAATTTCACATTTGTAATCAGCTCTTGTAGCTGAAAAATCTGAAGTAAATGATACTAAGAGTAAATAATTTCTCTTTCTAGTGCAACTTTTAATTTATTGTGACCATTTTTTTTTTTTTAGTGAAGTTATTATCACAAGTAATTTTAATGGTTAGTGGTATTCTTTGTGTACTTGCTGGTTCTGACAAACATAGTATAGAAATGTAACAATAGTAGTAGTCAAATATAGTCAGTAGTCAAATATAAGTCAGTGATATGACAAGTAGTCTTTAAAAAAGTGACTACTAAATTATCCAAAACATGCTTCTTTTTTTTTTTCCCCCCCCTGCTATTGTTCCTGGCTTGTAGTCCACATCATAACAGGAGGCATTTTCTACCAAAGAACATGTCCTCACAACAAATTGAGGCTGTTGACAAAATCAACAAGCCTCAGCTCTGAGGCCTTTAAATTTCGTACAAAAACTGTGTCATCACACTGACAATGGCAAGAGTATACTTGCTAGTGAGGCTATAACTTTAACCAAGAGAGATTGTGGATTTCCAGTGCCTGGGGGTGAATGCCAGGCTGGATGGGTCTCTGATCAATCCTGTCTAATGGAAGGTGTCTCCACCCGCAGGAGAGGGGTAGGAACTAGATGATCTTTAAGGTCCTTTCCAACACAAACCATTCTAGGATTCTAAGATTAGGAGTCACCTTCATTGCTCCATTGTATCAACACTTGATATATCCTGTGCATTTCAGAAACGTGGAATACATTCTGTATTTCTCCTGCCTATCAACAAATTTCTTAATATCTCCTTGCTTCTGGCCTTCCATTGAATAGGTTTGATTAACTGTCAGTCAAAATGCTTAAGGAACCATATAAAATTCATATACATGTTTAAGATTTTTCTCAATAGAGCTGAACTTTTTGCTCACAATAAACTCAAAGTAATAAGTTTTCTCATATTTCTCATCTGATACAAAATAGAATTTATATAGCATCATTGATTAGATAATGACCTAGGATATATAATATCCTGCAAATTTATACTGAATGAATCTGAGGAGTATCAGTAGTAGTCCTTGCACCTCCCTTCCTAGGTTTTTAATATTCTAAAGGGGGAAAATGATTTTTTTTTCTGAAAGGAGAACTGTTTCCTCCAGGTGTTTGGAAACACATATTACAAGAAGACATACCTTGCGTTCCTCTTATTTTCTTATGGTAGCATATGTCCATTCCCTATTTAGGAAGCAATGAATGCCCTAGAGTTCCCAAACCAAAATCTCAAGACATTATAATTGCTGTAGGGATAGCTTGTTTACAAGCCTTCTTCAAATATGGTAAGTTTGAAGTAGGAAAACTTAGACGCTCAATACTTTTCTGAATAAGTGTAGAGCTTTTCTAAAGCTCAGCCATTTTCTTCCAGACCATGAAGAAGAAAAGGAAGAGTTCCTTTAATATGGATCTCAGTTCAGACAGGAAGAACTGGAGGCAAGGACTAGTCTAAAAAGGCAATGTACCTGAAAATAGTGGATCAAGTTAGTGTACAAATGTGTAATAGTGGAGTGAGTTTCTCCAGGAAAACAAATAACAGAAGTAGTATTCTTACTCATTCAAAAATTTTTCCTGGCTCTTTACTAGTAAGTAATTTTGTACCTGAGGAGACGCTTCAACTCTTACACAAAGTTCAAGTTTTGATTCTAATTTTTTTTCCAGTCTGAAGAATTGCAAAATGATTTTGACTTACTGGAAAAGCCTTTAGTGTCTTATGACATATAAGGTTTCAGATAGACATGAATATCAGGAAATTACTTAGGTAGAGTCTCACACACACATAAATTTTGGTTCACAGCACAGGTAACACTGACACTTGGCATGATATTGAAAGGCTACTCAGTAATCAAAAACTCTGTTAATAGCTGGAGAAAAGAAAAGGAATTAACAGGTCTGTCTCCATGGTCGCATCCTCTCTCCTCTCTTCCGACTGCCTATTTTCCTTACGGCTACCACACAGTATGGGTCAGAAGCCAGTGACTCACTTGGGAACTCTTGTTAGTCACTCACTCAAGAGTTTAATTAGGGAGATTATTAAATTTGTTAAGAAAGACTTTGTTAATAAAGTATTGATTTTATTTGTAAGTGTGTGGAGAGCCCTTATAGCAAATTGCTTTTAGGATACAGGATGAAACAGTGGTCAACAGCAGAGACTTTTCATCAATGAAATTGTAACTTGCTCTTTTTATTTAAAAGATATGAGAAGTCTTTCGGTATATTAAGTATCATCATCTTCCAATATTTGTGCCTCACAGAATGCTTGAATTGAATTTGTAGCTCTGAAGAGGACCACATATATGTCATGCAGAGTGTTTAGCACAAGAGCAGAGGGACAGCCTTATGATATAGGATTGTTTAGGTGTCCTGATGTGGAACTGTGTGTGATAGGGCCAGATCCTGGGGTCAGAGCCTCAGAAGGTTCCTGTTGTGGGGTGATGTAGCTGAGGGGTTCCCATTCCCTTCAGTCATTCCTGGGAGTCATTAGAATCCTCATAACCCTGCACTGTAAATTCATGCTGTGATCAATTTTTCAAGCAGCCCAGATGCTTTTGGAGAAAGTACAGCTTTCTAGTGTTTTGCCTAATGTATCTATTGATTGTGGAAAGATTCCATCCACAGTTTTGCTAACATCTGTGTGATTTGACTGAGAGATCTGAAGAAAGCACAGACTTTTTTGTTCCTTCTTCCTTGACAGCTACTTGCACAGACGAGCACAGATCTATCATATAAGCATTGCAGTTCTATCCAATGATATTATGGCTATGCCAAGCAAAGGAGGATTTCCCTAGCTTCTTGGAAGAAGGCACTGATAATTAATTCCATTCATAGCCCTTGTCTCCATGATTCTTCTCCACTTGAACTTTAATAACTTTAATTTCCTTTGAAATCAGGATCAGTTTGTTCTAGTAAAAACATCTTTACTGCACTGCTGTCACTACTGTATTTTGGGGATACAGCGCTGCCCTTCTCTTAACTGTGACAGGACAACTAATGACTCACTCAGAAACTGTCTCTCAACTCACTAACATTCTCCCTCACAAATACTTATCAGCTGCAAATTTTGAAAAGAGCTTTTCTAAAAAAACAGCGTTGGAGGGATATATATTGCTAAATGGAATATTTTCAGAAACATTTTATTCTAATTCATGAAGCTGTTTGCTTCCAATAAACAATTAGAAATCTTTCACATTAACAGCAATTGAATAAAGAAAGTGATACTGATCTGACTGAATTAGAACCCCTTTCTCTTTAGGAGACATCCACAGAATTCTGGGAGAATGACAAAAAAATCTTTCAAGTGAAACTTGCAACAATTTTTTTCTTCATCATCACTTGCTAAAAATTAGTAGTTGTATTAACATAATAGAATGAGTCTAACTTAGGTTGCAGCTTGTAGTTGGGTCCTGTCCATGCATGAGCCAGCGAATATCCCAATCCCGTATCAGAATAAGAACTTGTACCTTGTTATCTTCTCATATGCTTGGCTCTTCCTTGAAAACATCTCTAAGCACATGGGAGAAGCAGAAGTCCTAGCACACTTCAATAGGCTGATCAAGGAATTAGGATCACAGGTTGCAACACAAATACTCCTTAAGTAGACCAGATCAGAGCATCCACATTTGTAGATCATCAGCTCAATGCCTGAACAGAACAGTACTTGGGTTTGGAGATTTTGTGGATTTTGTTTATTTGGGGTTTGGGGGTGTTTGTTTGTTTGTGGTTTTCATTTGTTTGGGGTTTTGGTTGTTTGGTCCATTTAGTCCATTTGCCTTGTTGGTTTGGGGTTTTTTTTTTAATAGTATATATTATTTATACTTTACTCCTGAGGAATTGTCTCCAATTGTCTGTTATGTTTATGCTGGATATTAGGTTCTATACCTTTAAGATGGGTTCCAAGAGAGAAACAGGGGAAGAAGCAGCACACAGTTTGTTTGCAGAAACTACATTTGCTCCCCTGCAGTTTTTTCTCTTCTGCACAGTGCTGTCTGCAGCACAGACATGCTGGAGAGAGCTCTCCTTTGCTTTTAGTTAGGTTTTTTTTTTTAGCTAGCTGAGGCAGAGAAGTTCCCCAGACTGTGCTTTTTCTTTTTCTTGGAACTGTTCAAACCTGCTGTGGGCCAAAAACACAGAAGAGCACTGGGAGCTCACACTTGTGGTCCACAGGGGCCTGGGACGTGGCATTCCAGCTTCAGAGGGACTGATAAGAGACTGAGCGAGCTGAGCTATCCCCCACAAAAGGACTTTCTGAATTTTTCATCTCTTCAGAACAATGAGAGGTTTTATTGTTTAATATTATTCATTTTTTTTAAATGCTTGTGAATACTTTGCTTGTTGACTAATCAGTTTTTTTCCACTTTTCTCCGAAGAAGTCTTTTCCTGAACCAGCTGGGGGAGGGGCTGCTTGAATTTGTTTCCTAGAGGGACCCAATTTGGAAGTCTTCTTCCAATATTTGCCCTAAACCAGGACAACCTTGATAAACATACAGATATTTTATGAAGTTTCCAGAATCTTATGTAGTCTTAGAAGTTCCCCTTGTTGTTATAGGAAATTTTGACCTTCAGTAATCAAAAACCACTCAGATATATTTTTCTTGATTGTTGTTAATTTGCCATAATTTGTTCTAAATTATAATTTTAAGTAATTTTTTGAATTTGATGGCTCTGGTAATTCTGAAGATTGTATTTGAAGAAGTTGTTGACAGCTTCAAATGCACACAACATTTTGTTGGACTTTTACTTCCAGGAGAAACTTTTATCTGACACTAAACATTGCCTTCATCTTTTGACAGAGATTGCTTGAGTTAGAGACACTATTATTGAAAAAATATTGGGTTTTTTCCTCCTCTTGTCAGTAATAAGAAAGCTTAAACATAGGCTCCAGTCCAGTCTTTCCTTACCCCCTCTTTAGATTTAGAAGAGGTAGAATTTCAGCTGTACAAGGCACTGAAAAACTGTTTGAAATAATGGCCAAACATAGCCCAAGGAAGGGGATGATGCTCTCTGTGTTATGGAAAGGTCATGTCAGAGTCCAGAGATTACAAAAAAATGTGGAAAGCATCTTAGGCAAATGGCTTATAAGTAGGTCTGAGAAGGGAGACAAAAGTTCACAAATGCCACAGAAAGTGCTATATTGTTTTCATTGCTGTAGTTCCAATGGAAAATTCTCAAACTCAAGAAGATTAGGTACACTGTGTAAAAAGCTCTGATCCCAGGCAGGATCATGGGTTTTGGTTTAACACAGCAACAAGGTACTTAGTGGAAGCTTTTTGCTTTGTGGGGGATAGCACAAGGAAACATGCTGTGATAAAACAGACGCAGGGATTGCAATGGGAAAAATTAACGTTACACATTTAGTATGTAGTAAGCAATTCTGTCTTATCTGTCTTGTAAATGCTGAGAACTTTTACTTCAGTTTTTAGTTTCACTATCCATGTGTGACAAACCAGCTTGTGAAGAACATCTATGGCTGCAAACTGATCACATGAGCTTTTGAAAACTAGAAAAATGATATTGATTCCCTTTCTGGTTTATATTATTTTTATTATTAACCCTCAAACCTGACTGTATGAGTCAACTCAAGGGCATCAGCAGTAGCAGCCTTGTAAGAGTTTTGGTTTCAGGAATGTTTTTTTTGATCTGTGGCTTTTCCCAACAAAATAAATACTGAAGCATCAGCTTTTATATTTAATGTCTCTATATAATTTACAAGTGATTTTGCTACAAGCAAGCTGATTGTAAGACTTAGATAGACATCCTGAAGTCTTCTAAATACAGACCAAACCCAACATGAAGATGACCTTACAAAGCCTTGTTTAAAGTTTTGGTCCTGAGGAGGTATCAATCTTTGCTCTCACTTCAGTCATAGCTCTTAGTAAGGCCTGAAATGAAGGTTTGTTGGAAGCAAGTTTGGTATGTGGCAGATCTCCTTCAAGATAGGAAGCACAAATTTCTCCCTTGTTTTCAGTTTTGTAGCTACCTTCTAACTATACTCAGAAAAAAACTCAGTTATATATAAATGTTAATTATTGTTTTTTCTTAATGGTATTATTTATTAATTTAGTTATCAGGAGGTGTATTTATATACACACGATCTCTAATGTGCAACTGGGGCAGTGCTCATCACCTAATTGAATATCAAGCTGGGGGTTTTTTTGAGAAATTATCACCTTATTTTCCCTTTTGTGTTCTCTATTTTAGTGTATTTGCATACATTAATTTTATTTGTAGTTGCACACACATCTCCCAGCTATATAATTTTTCATCTTGCCACTTCTCTTCTGAGAATTTATCTATCTTCTCCTTCTTATCCACTACTACTAAAATTATAAGCAAACATCTCTTGTTCTTTTGTCTACCAAAAAGAAAAGGGATGAAATTGTCAAAGGAAGAAGCAAGCTGCTCTAGTCCAGGAAAATATGAGCTGAATACGTGATCATACTATTTACTTGTAAGTACAAAACCAAAACCAAATCAAATCAACCAACCAACCAAAA
>WBMY01010424.1:307547-349354 GCA_013397315.1 Donacobius atricapilla
GAGAAGAAAATCCACTCATATTCTCATATTTCTCATTTTACTGAGGCACAAGAGGGCAGTGTTTCATAAATGCTAACCTATCATTTGCTCTCCATTGAAACAAAGCTGGGACTGACATCTAGCATTGGAATAACATCCAAAAGATTGGTGTTTAGTGCAAATAGCTCACTGGCAAAGAACCCTAGTTATAAGAATTAGAAAGGCTTCAAGACAGTACATTGATCTATTCCAAACTTGTGGAAATTTCTTAAAGACTGGTGATGTTACAAAGAAATAGCAACAATGAAAAATTGGAGAAAAGTTGTCCTCACAGAGAAAAGTTAGTTTTCTTAACTTTCTTTTGATAAAAGAATACGAAAGGCTACACTAGGAAAGAGTGGGACAAAGGAAAAGACCAATGCGAGCTTTATAAAAGACATTTTAAAGAACATCTGTAAGTGTGTGGATATGTGTGTGTTCTTATGCATATGTGTTTGTTTACACATATATGCAGGAAGAAACAGAGAGAGTGATAAACATATAAGAACTGAAGAAGACACAAGTAAACAAAAGTTAACTGCAGAAGAAAATTTGGAGTTATGCATGGTCCCTGACTTTAGGAATCTAATCTAACTCTTCCCTTTTTTTTTTTTTGTCTCTCAGCTAGTTTATACAATTCCTCACTTGGCTGTTTTTTTGAAGATTCCTTTCATAAGGGTCAGATGTTCCTCTGCATCTTACTAGAGTCTATGTATCTGATTTTAGGCAATTACTTCAACAAGAGGAAGTTTCAGACGTATTTCAGACAGGCATCCAGCTCCTGCTTACAGAACTAACTCCCCTGCTCAGCACTCATTCTGATAAATGGTTTACTGAGCCATATCTTGACCTTGGAAACAGCAGCAACTGTCACAGTTTGTCCTAAAGTCACTTCTTTGGCTTGAAACCATGCATTTGTTCTACACAAAAATAGATATCGGTCAACCTCTTCCACTAGTCCATTTAACGCCATGGAAGCAGCTTGTGTACTGCCCTTGAAGTATTAATTTTTTTAAATGGATGTGTACACATCTTTTTAAATAACCCATTAGAGTCTTTGTTTTGGCATAGATAGGATGCAGTATATTTCCTAGACCAAAAAAAAGCATCTTCAGCTATGGCTTAATAATCAACTGTCTTGAAGTAAAAGTAGTTCAGAATTATAAATTATAGCTGAAAAAATAACAACTTTTATGGTATAATAAAGTTATCGATGAATTCTCCTTGTGCTGACCCGTTCTCTTTGCTCTAGCATAGCTAAAGGCCAAAGTAATATTTATTGTTATATGATGAGAGCTGTTCCCCAGCAAATGGTAGACCATGGTATGTGACACATTACTAGACTTTGTCATGCAAAAACATAGTCTTGAGGCTATTTATACACTTGAGATAGAAAGGTCAGATATGTGTTCAATTTCTAAGTATCTGTAAAAGCTGCAAAGTGCATCCAAATGCTTCTCTCCTGCGAGTCACGAGTCACGGCTGTGAGTCTGCACTTCTTTCCAGTGTCCACCAGCAAATTAAGAGTACTCTGGACAAGCAAGCCAAACTTCTTAGCTAATCTCTCTATTTACTATAAACAGTTTGATACCTTTCATTCTCCAAGACAATGAGGCAGGCATTCTGTTCTATTCTGAAGTACTTATATGGTACAAATCTTGTGAGCGTTCTCCCTCAACATACAGACTGCCTCTGCAAAGCAGTGTGTTTCCGGGCTGGGTAAAACTACTTGGAGAAAGGAAAAGTACACAGTCCTAAGTAAAGTAAGCTAAGCAACTTTCCTCTAAGGGTGTCAAGCCTAAACCAGGCCAGTAATTGTGTACATGACTTTTGACCAAACAGAAACATGGATGATTGACTGAAGCTGTCCTCACACGACACTATGTATCCTCAGTTTCAAAGCACTGAGTTATAGTGGTAACTCCTGTAACTACACATTTTGTGGGCGGGCTAAAAAGGGTCAAAAGAAGAATCACAAAGATGACAAAAGAACTGGGAAACCTGCCATCCAAGGGAAGGCTGAGAGCTGGGCTTATTTGGCCTGGAGAAGTCTTAGGGAAGTCCTCATAACCATCTTTCTATATGTAAAGGGTGGCTATAGAGAAGATGGTGACTTCCTTTCTTCAAGGAGTCACATGGAGAAGACAAGTGGTAAGGTGTGCTAGTTCCTCCTGGGGAAATTCCAATTGGACACAGGAGGAAAATTTTCACAATGAGAACAGTCAGCCACTGAAATATTCATCCAAGGGAAGTGGTGGGTTTCCCAGCATTGGTCTCTTAAGATTCAGCTGTACAGAGTCCTGGGTCACCTCGACCATGCTTCTGCCAAGAAAAGTTTGACCAGATGATCCTTGAAGTCCCTTCCAACCTGGTATTCTGTGATTATTTATATGCTTGTATAGTACTCATATCTCAGGGATAATTTAAGTAAATAGTTGTACTAGTACACTATAAATAGTGATTTTTTTTTTATTTTACCTCTTCTTCGAAAGGAAATGCCCATATTGAAATCCACAGGTAGCTAAAGTATTGCAAAACATGCAGTAACAATATTGCCTTTCTTGTACTTCAGCATTTCTAATGTCATGGTTTCATGCCTATGCCTGAGAAGAGAATCATCTACATTAGCTTTTTTTCTGCCTAGTTTGATATTTGGTGTTATGAATCCATGAATACCAGAAATGTATAATTCAGCAGAAGAACCTCAGAGATCTCAAAATGGAAAGCTGATACAGCTTTGCTTTGAAGGTATTTTAGTCACCCTCTTGATTCATAGAATCTTTAGGGCCAGCTAATTTTTTTATCACTGGACTCTACACAATTTAAGAACATTTTAATCAGATTAACTGAATCAGACCATTCAAATGTTCATGTATCACTCACTGTGAAAATATGTCTAGACAGATAATTGGCAACTCCTATCACATTGTCAAGCACCTGATCTGCCTGTAAGCTGTACCTTATCATATATAGAAACACAACCATCTTTGGTGGAAGAGAAACAGGTCAGAAAATATTTAAACAAATTGGGTATATAAGCACTGACAGAACTG
Source organism: Donacobius atricapilla (assembly GCA_013397315.1). Lineage (NCBI taxonomy): Eukaryota > Metazoa > Chordata > Aves > Passeriformes > Mimidae > Donacobius > Donacobius atricapilla. The sequence goes on from WBMY01010424.1 coordinate 310,619, forward strand.
TCAGCTGTTAATAATCAATAATCATGCTACTCTTGATTACCTTGAAAAAATCATGGCAATTGGAGGGGTGACTGAGGGCTGGAGAAAAGAAAATGTCAGTCCTATTGTCTATAAGGTCAAGAAAGAGGACCCAGAAAACTACAGACTGGTCAGTGTCACCTTCATTCCTGGTAGAGGAGGGAGCACCTAATCCCAGGAACAATTTCCAGACACATGAAGGACATGGAAGCCATTGTAAGAAGTCAGCAGCAAGTCATCAAGAGGAACAACTGAGAGAGCTGGGGCCGTTTGGCCTAGAGAAAATAGCACTAGGGGAGGTCTCCATAATATATGTAAATAGCTGTGGAAAGGATGTAAAAACTTTGATGCCAGGCCCTTTCCAGCCAGGCCCTTTCCCTTCAATGAAAGGACCAGAGGCAATGAGCACAAACAGAAACATCAGAGTTTCTCTCTCAAAAAAGCCCCTTTCTTCTGCTGTGACAGGAGCAAGTCCAGAGGGCAAGTCCAGAGGGCATGGACTTTCCATCCTTGGAGGTAGTCAAAAGCCATCTAGACATGGTCCTGGGCAACTGGCTGTTGGTGACCCTGCTTGGGCAGGATGTTTGGACCAAATAATCTCCAGAAGTGCCTGCCAACCTCAACCATTCTCTGATTCTGTGATTTTGTAAAATTATAGCTGCATTTTATAAACCATAGATTTAAAGCAGATAAAAATTACACCTTCTTTTTATTTTTAAATACCAGTGTACAACTCTACCGTGACATATAATAATAATGAAAGACTGTAATTATTTGTTTATACACAGAAGTAGTAGTTTGCTAGTTTTTGCTGTTCATCTTTCAGGCTGGTGCCACACAGAATGATTGGCATATTAGCATCATGACTCATAGAAGTAGCTGAACGCTTGTCTCACTCTATGCTATTCTTCTATACGAGCTTACTTATTGGCTATAACATTAGGATACCTCCTTTAATAAAATACTTTTAGATAACAGTAATTATCTAAATGTTATCTCAAAGAAATCGTGGTTCTCAGTATATAATCTGGCCTGCTACATAGGAAAAATTCTAGCTTTTACAGAAAAGAATCGTATGCAATCCCATATGCTATCTTTAAATTACTATTTTTCTTATTGCAAAGAATTTGACTTTTAAAACTGATTCACATATTTTAAAAGTTTGTTTTTAAAAATAGCTACACAATCTACAAAATAAAGAGAGAAAAAGTTTGCTGGATTCACTGGTTCTAAAATCCTTTTCATCCTGTGACTATGTTCCAAGCCTACATCCTGCTCTGTAGTTAATATATTGTGATCACTAGTGGCACAGAACTACTGAATCTATTTTTAATTCATTCAAATAACTGCAGTGATTAATGAATGAAATTAATTTTACCCAATGCAACAATCTGAAAGTTCAAATTTGGTTCAAGTTCAATCTTAGACAATGAGGACAGATAAAAATATTTCCAGAGGACAAGCCATGTTATTATTCTACAGTAAGAACATAAAAAGATGTGTCACTCATCCCTTCCATTGATAACAGAAGGAAACTAAGAGTCCAGTTCCTCCTCTATACCTAATTTTCAAACACCTTATAAGTAGAAATTAGGCCATCTCAAAATTTATTGTGATATTTTAATGAGTTGATTCAGTGAGTTTGTATGAGATACAATCTCATGAGCTAATTCTCAGAACACAGAGTAAGGTAAAACTCATCTTAGTACAGCAAAAATCTCAGTAAGAATTAATTACCAGCTCAGTCATTTAGTAGTAATTTTTTGCAATCTGCTCTGGACTCTTTGGTTAAAATGGCTACAGGCCATAAAGGTAATTGACCCACTGCTCTGGGTCTAGCAGCAGGACTATCTATCATATCCAGCATATGTCCCAAATATATTCTACCAGCCAGTTCTGAAGTACTTTACTTTTTCATTGCTTCTGTTATTGTCTCGTTTATTTGACATATTTGCCATAAATACACAATAAAACCTTTCTTTTCATTAGTTGCTATTTTAATATAAAATGAGAATAAATTACTATTCCACCTGTTCGTGATATTTCTTTGGGAAGGGATCCTTGGTAAAGATAAGAAGTCTGAAGAAACACAGTGGCTCACCTAAAACCTAAGTAAGTACTTATTGGCACACACACTAGTGCAAGGCTTTTCTTATATATAGATGAGTAGCACTAATAGTGCTCATTTCAAAAGTACTTGCTGTCCTTCAAGATAAGGTGACTCCTGTGTATCAGCAGTTTTTACCTATAACAAGGTGAGGTGCTTCTGATCTGCATTCTTGTTAGGCTACTTGTTTTTGTGAGCACAGTAAGTCTTGACCAAAGCTATGCTTGCTTTTTCTGTATGAAATGTATACATTTTTTCACAAGACTTAAGAAACAGAAGTGATCATGAAGATGAATTTTATTTGGAGGACAGAAATCTCTCAAATATACTTTTGAGACAATCTGTATTGCTTTCTGATCTATGTTTTTTTTAGAATCATAGAATCATAAAATATGCTGATTTAGAAGGGAGCCATGAGGACCATAGAGGCACTTCTAGCCTTGCACACAGAATCCCAATGATCACATCCTGTGCCTGAGAGCGCTGTCCAAACACTTCTTTGAACTCTGTCGGGATTGATGCTGTGACCACTTCCCTGGAGACCCTGTTCCAGTGCCCAACCACCTTCTGAGTGAAAAAACTTTTCCTTATATACAACCTAAACCCCCCTCAACTCAGCAACATGCCATTTCCTTGAGTCCTGTCACTGGTCGTAAGAGTGAGTAGATCAGTTCCTGTGTCCAAGGCATTAATGAAAATGCTGAAGAGAACTGGGCTGAGGATGGAGTCCTGCAGAACCCCACCAGTGACACTTGCCAGCCTGATGTCACCCCATTCACTACCACTCCTTGTGCCTGACCTGTGAGCCAGTTGCTCACACATCCACCTTTGTACAGGATATTTTGTTCCAGAAGGTCTCAGTGTGAGAGTATCAAAAGCTTTGCTGAAGTATAAAAATATTACATCTACATGCTTTCCAAAGTAAAGTAGATGGGTTACCCTATAATAGGAGTAAAACAGGTTCAACAAGCAGGACTTTCCTCTCATGAAGCTGTGCTGACTGTGATCAATGACTATGTTGTCCTCCAAGTGTTTTTTAATACCTCACAGAATGACTTTTCTATGACTTTAGCAGGCCTGTAGCTTCCAGGGTCCTCCTTCTTGCTCTTCTTGAAAATGAGGACAGTATTAGCCAGCTCTGGGCTGTTGTGTCCAGACAGTTAACTGAGCAGTAGATAAGTTTCTAAAGAAGAAGGAGAGCAGGAGTGATGTAAAGAAAGAATGAAACCAAAACTAATGAGGAGAGATAAGAGAAGGAAAAGAAGAAGTAACAGGCAGGACTTTAGTGACAAAAACAGGATTAAATCAATGAGGACTTACTCAGTGCCAGAATATTCCTGGCTAAGATGCTGTTTATATCAAGATTTCAGTATGAACTTTATACTGGCCTTAACTCAGTAAGACTTGTTCATTCCAACAGTCATAACTGAACAGTATGAGAGGTATATTCATGATTGTTGTGAGCAGACTGCCTTTCAGTCACATTGCCTTTCATTAATTCTTTGGTGAGCTATGAAGTGCTAAGTACTAAATTCCAGACCAAAAGTTTTGAAATTATAATGAAGTGGTAACAAATGGATATCCTACATGCTGTTGGCAGACATGACTAAGGGCTTATGGGATAATCATACCCTTCTGAGGGCCAGCTATAGGCTTAGGATATCTCAAATGCCACTACATACCATATGTGTTTTGGAACTGCACTAAGTGCTTAATGCCTCTGTTAAAAAACAAGCATATATAAAATCTTTAATAGCTATAGCTATAAAAATGGAAATGAGGCTGCAGCTAGTTTCTTTGAATTTCAGCACCCCAGGAGCAAAGTATTAATTTTCATTGTATGTAACAAATCTCATTTTAACACTTTTTTTTTCAGTGCTCCAATGAAACTGTTTTCCAGTTGGTCTGGCACATAATACTACATACTAGATGACTTTGAACAGTAAACTGTGCTGATTTTGCATGTCCTTTTAATTTATCTGCTGGGACTTAGACACACCATATCCTCAGCTGAGGCTTCTTTACTATTTGTATTTCCCTACAGGTACAGAGCCAAATTTTTAAACTAGACAATTGGTACCACAAGAAAAAAAAAAAATTAAGTTGCCTTTTTATTTGTTTCCCTTGCTTTTTTAATAACCTACAGCCTAAAGGAAATTATGTGAGCACCTCTGAGAAACTGATGACGATATTGAACAAAAGCTGAAGACTGCTTATTCAACTCCTGTGCTTTGAAAATGTAGTAAGAAATAACTGGGAAGTTATGAATAATTTAGTGTGAGCTCAAAGCTGAATATATAATGGTGTGTTTAATTTAAAGTTCAAAATGTAAGATTAATTTACACTAGTCATCAGAGGTTTTTTTTGAATTTCATCTCCTTAAACAAACTCCATGGTGTTTTTAGAGACTAGCTGAAAGTAATGATAGTTTTGATTAAAGACGCAGGGATTTCTTCAGAGCTTTTGATATGCATTTTGATTAAAAGACATACATAGGGGGAACTCACAAGATGACTGGACTAGAAATGGGATCACTGATAAATTTTGAATGTGACATATAGAAATGAATAAATTTATTAAAGGAGGATTTTTAGATACCAATTCTTTATTTGTCCCTACTTATTTTCTTCATCAGCTGTTGGGATGAGGACATCAAAAATATCCTGGAGAAGTCTGCAGACTAGGAATTTTGTTATATTATATATGCATATGTGTGTATCATATATTATATTATAGTCATGGAATAATTCAGATTTCTTGATTAAAAGATCACCAATGTGCTTGTGTACTACCAAGAGACAAGGAAACAAAGGTGACAGACTAAAGCTACTGAAATTCAAGTACAGAGAATTGTTTCAGTTTTCAGATTATTGTTTGTAGCCAAAATGCTACTACATTCATAAAAAGAGGAATATCACAGAGCAAGGGAAAACTGAGGTTTTTATTTGCATGTTACACTGATGAACCAACTGCTAAATATTGTTATGTCTTTTCTCAGGATCCATGAGTGGAGAAGAGTGTTGAAATAATGAAGACTTTTCAAAGTAGTATTCCAAAAATTATGTGTTGCTGAAAAAAGCCCTTAGTAGGTTCATTTGATCAAGGAGTTGTGTGAAATATTTCTAAATCCCAATGGAAATCTGCATATACATGGGAAGAAAAATCAGATAATGGAACACTTTTCAATTTTGCTGATCGAAGTGTAACCAGATCTAGTAGTTGGAAGTTGATGTTAGACAAAATCAGCCTTGAAATTAGAAGCAATTTTCTGGATATAAGAGCAACTGAAAAGTTTCCTGGGAAAATGGTAGACTAACCACTAACCATTAGCATGTTTTGGATGAGACTCATTTTTTACCCTTTAAATCTTATAGTTTGATATAATTTCTGAGAGAAATTCCAGGACCATATGAGTATTTGAGTTAATTCACTGGGATTATTCTTTTAAAGCAAAAAAGTTGTGAATTTACATGTTATTTATTGATTTTCTTCTTTGCAGAACTGTAAGAAGATAATATTGCCCTGTGACTTCATCTGCTTACCCACAGTGTTAGCATTGAAACACATAATCACAGAATGATTATATGCAGGTGCTTTTATTGAAGACCTCTGGGAATCAGGGGTACAGACCCAAATCTGACTCTGACATCGATTCGATGGGACACATTTTTATACCCTTTTCATTATATAACTGTATATTAATTATTAAATTTACGTTGTTCTATTGTATTCATTGATCTTACCCAAGCATGAATGCTTGTAATTTTCCTTAGGCCCCCTAAACCTCATTTCTCATGATTCTTGTTATGATTAAACAACACTCACATTCAATTAGAAACAATCATCCCATTTAACAATCACCTCATTTATCATATGACGAATATGCAAGTGCAGTTTCACATGATTTACTAAAGACTAAGCCCAACATTTGTTTCCAGGACCTACCCAGCTCTGGTTCCCTTTCCCAGGGCCTTACCAGGCCAAATCCCCTGAATCTATTGTATACAGTTCCCATGATTTTAGAAACATTTTAACCCTATGTTATCAACAGGGATTAGAAAGGATTTTATCGCTAGAGGCACAACTGATCAGATGTTGTTATGGTTGCAGTTGTTCCTCCTTACCCTGAAATACCACTAACTAAATGTAAGAATAGGAAAACTCTTTTTTCCCAAAAAAAAGGGCGGGGTAAAGGGGAAGGAGAGAAGGAGGAAGAGGTGACTTGCTTTCAAGTCCATTTCAAGACCATTTCGCTTGGATGCAGACTTGAAAATTTCACCTCCTTCTGTCATATGTATGCATGCTGTGACCGGCGAGTCCCCCACCTTTGCAGAGGCATGTTGATCTCTGTTCTTCCCTTTCTCTGTGGATGTGGTTTCAGAGCTGCACGGTAAGCAGAGCCTGCGTAGATCACACAGACACATTTGGAAGGCCAGAGGTCTGAGCAGATGTTATAATGAGCTTTTTTGCAGTAATTAATTTCATCTTGTTTAGTTTTCACCTCATAATTTGTCAGTTTACCAGTACGCCGAGAATACAGTCATGGTAATCACCTTATGTGTGCCAGACTTTGAACCTAACAACTCATCATTGTTTTATATTGGCTTTACAGTTGCAATTTTGCATTAACATTGAAACTGTGTCAAGAGATGACCTTTGTGCCATTTTTGAAGAAATTAACTCTTTTGCCTAAAAGTCAGGGCATAGCATGATGAAGTTCACTTGTCAGTGAAGGCCTAAGAACTCTAAAAAAGTGTGAGAAAAAGATCAACAAGAGAAAAAAACAAGTGGCATACATTGTTTGCAATTTCTGCTTTGAGCATTCCACTCCTCAAGGCCATTATCAAAAGTAACAGCTTCTTACTTTATGACCTCACAGTCATTCTAATTCACTGGAATAATTTATGAAAACAGTGGGGGTTTTGCTTTAGAAATACAAATCTTTGTTTGAAGCCAAACTTTTCACTTTTAAGCTGGAGTAACATTTACTATGGTTAAATTGTAGTTTTAAAAAATGCTAAAACATAGCAAACAGGCCTCAGAAAACCTGTGGAAAATATAATAAAGGCATTTACACAAATTATTGGCTGCAAATAAATTTTTGTGCTGGTTTAAAAGCAAAACCAGTGAGAGACTCCAAGTCAGAAATACAATTTAATAGGAGGGAAAAAAAAGTAAAATCAAAACAAATAAATGCAATAGTACAAAAGACCACTGACAGAGTCTTAAGGCCGTTCTTGAAGTGGGATGATGCCCATTGCTACAGAGGTCATCATGCGATAGACATAATAAACCAATAAAGCAATCTTAATATTATGACCTCGTCTACACAGGAGCATTAAGACCAACAGATAGTGCCCCACATGTGGAAAAACATAGAGAGCTAGGTATAAGACACATGTAAGCATGTTGAGCATCATAGCAAATGGGTGTCCTTTTCAATACAAAATCATAATTTTGACTTTCCTCAATACCTCCTGCCCCACATTGAGTACCAAAAAATGGGCTGGTTTGAAAGCAAAACCAGTGAGAGACACCAAGTCAGAAATACAATTTCATAGGAGGGAAAAAGAAAGTAAAATCAAATCAATGCATTAATACAAAGTCTGCTGACAGGGTCCAAATACAACCTGATGCCCTGTTAGTTAGGGCGGTGGTAGCAGTCCAGACGAAGTGGTCTTGTTGAAGCAGTGATCCCATAGAAAGGTCCAGTAGCTCTTGTCCTCTGTGAATCCAGTGAGCAAAGGCTCCCTGTGCTGTCCCAAATCCCAGATTATATCCAGGAGGGAATGCTTGGCTCCTCCCCGTGGGTGGAGCATCCCACAATGGAATGATGTAATTTATGACTCATGCAATGGGTCCTTGATTGCCCATTAAACAGAGATAACTCCCGGAGGGAGTTGCCCATGAGTCATACAGCAGAGTATGAATGGGCCCATTAACAGAAGATATTCCAGAGGGTGGGGGAAAGGGAAACGCTGCCCCACCTGGTTTCAACAGCTCATGAAGATGGTGATAGAATACATACCTTGGGCATATTTTACATTGTAACAGAGGACAATTTTAAAAGTATAAAAATTGACCACTGGAGTACAAATTATGTTAGGAATACCTTGTAATTTTTGACTGTCCATGAAGGACAATAGTAACAGTCAAAATTATATCAGAAACTATCAAAGGATTCAGAGCACTGCAAAGACATTACTAAGAGCCAGTAAGCCATAAGCATCTATGTACATTTATAGCAATGCATCTCTTAGCAAAGAAAAAGGGATCTCTTAGAACGGGAGTTTCATGTTCTGCCACTTCAGCCCTTGTGTTCCTTTGTAGCTTTTTGATTTCATGTTTTCAAATACAGCCAGTACCATCCCTCATAGCATCTTACTGGCCTTTTTTTCCCAAGTTTCTTTCCATCTTTGAGATAAGGCTGAAGGGAGCTAGCTAACCCTTGAAATGGAAAAACCAAGAAACTCTTAGCAAGAGGAACTAATTGTTAAACATATGTAATGGACTGAAACTGAGATGGTGTACCAGTAAAGAGACAATGTGGGCAAATTGTTTCATAAGCAATTGTCAGCATGCACCAAAGCATTCATCTGAAGTGTTGTACTACACAATACTTTCAGGAATAACACAAGAGATTCTGGTAAATGCTTTCCCCTTGAGATGTTGAACACTCATAAAATCCATTGACCTGGTAGAAAGCAGAAATAATCCATCTGCAATGTGACTGTGATCCTGAGCATCTTTAAAGCAGCAGATAAAAACAATGGGGGCAGATAAATTTGATAGTAAAATTCCCTTTTACTAAAATGGATTGAACTTTCTTACCACAAATGTTTATTTTAAACTGTATCATACACAATGTCTTTTTTACTTATGGTAATTTACATCTCTCCAGGCTGGAGTCCATGTTTTTGTCTATGTGATTGTTACCAGGGCAAAATCTTGAAGAGATTCACTGACTCTAAGGCTTCACAGGCCAGTCTGGCCATATGTTGTCACTGAAGACTGTTAATTACAGGTTTAAAGAATTTTTCAGGGACTTATTTTCAAAGTAAAATGGCAATTTAAAGATTTTTCTCTCTTCTGGAGACTACTAACTGATAATGAAATTATACATGCTCCAAATACTTATCCCTTTCTTCTCCAAACAAAAACACTAACTGAGGGTTTATAAATAAAACATAAATATTTGTAACTGTTCAAATGACAGCCAAACAATAAATTCTGCTTTGCCATTCAGACCCAGTAAATACTGGGACATGATACACTTTAGCATCCACTAACCCCCATGACAACGTTATGCAAAATGGACTCTGCTATCATCATAAATGAAACAGCATTATTTTAAACTAAAATAATTGCCATCAACTTTGTTTTGCCACTTCTCTGTGTATTGAAGTTTTGGTCTTTTTTAAAAAATCTTGAGGAGAGGAAAGAAATGCATTTCAGAAAGTTAAATGCAATTTTTTTAGCAGCTGTCAAGATTTCAGTATTACCTTGAGCACACACTCTGCAGCTAATATGAAAGGATCTGTGGCTGCATTTTGTTACAAGACTGAAAGGTTTTATTAGATGATTTGCATTCTTCTGAATTCATTTTCTTTGAATATACCCATCATTTTTTAGTTGTCTTCTACTTCCTTAGACAAAATAAGCAATTATCATCTGCCCCTATTTTCTCAAATCATGCGAACTGTTAAGCTGTTCATCTTGTTTTGAAATTCTGCAGACTCTCCAAGGGAAAAGTTCTCAAGTTCTCTATTCAGTTTCCTCTAAATACAGAGTTTGCGCATTACAATAGAACAACTACACTGCACTACAACAACTACAATTTTCATCAATCAGTCCTTTGGTTTAACAGAGATTCTACAGAATCATGCAGTGCAAGTGTAGCCCAAGACTCCAAGATAAATCAGTTGCTAGACTGTTTCTAGAGGGCCTCCTTATCAAAAGTTCCCAGGGAGAAAAACAAATCGGGATTCATTTTCAGCCAAAATTTTGGTAGCTCTTATATTTCTCTGGGAATTGACTGCCAAGCACCAAACATTCAGTTCCTGTGCAAGTATATCCTGCACTTCCTTGCTCAGATAAATCTGATAGTGCATGAGGAGAAGAAAAAAAATCACAGAACCTTGAGCTGAGAAACAATAACCTCACATGTCTAATGCAGTATCTCAAGAATATGAATTTGTATCACAACTGTTTGAAAGGAGAGAGCTTGGACTGTGTGACAAAACATACCAAATTTTTCTGGACCATTGAAGTTTGGGAGTGATGGAGGGTGCATAGAGATTATTTGTAGTCATGTCAAAATGATACCTTTTAAAATACAGAATCTCATCTAGCTGAATTAATGTAAATTTTACTCTAAGATTTATTATGGAACAATGTAATATCAAATCACATAGAATGAAGGATGATGGTGAGTTTCCTCAGTCACAGATTCAACATGTCATGCTGTTCAGTGTATGGGAGAGGTTGCAGATACATCTACCATGAGTGTGCTCAGTGATTGTGAGATATCTGAGCAGTTTGACCTGGGTACCTACCATGCTTATTTTTACAAGCAGGCCATCATGGCACTGTGAAAATTACATGTCTGGAGAAAGAGGTAATGAAACACTGATGGAATCTTTCTCTGCACTGGACTCAGAACTTCATTCTGTGAATTCATTCCTTTTTAAGTTTTCTAACTTAAAGATTTATAACCTTTACAATTAATATCTAATGCAAATGCAGAACACAAATATGTAATCACTCCAGGAAACAGAACCCTCAGTCTAAAAGGCCCTAAAAGAAAAATCCCATAAAAAACATAATAATACTCCATCAGAATCTTTGACATTAAGAAAAATATCCTAATGACAATGTTTCATTCAAAGGTGTTTATTTAATATTATTAAAATTAATTCTGATGAAGGGTATTTTTAAAAATTTAAAATTTCACTTAAGTGAATAAATTATTAGATTTCCTTTAGTGAACTGATGATAATAGAGTCAGTCATTCTAACACTGCCAATGCTTCTGATACTTCATCTGTAAATATGCATAGCCCACTTCTGTGCACATGCGTTAAATATTTAAGAATATGAAGCTGAGTTTGCTCATGGGTTAGTGAGTCCAGTCTCTTGGAATTACAGAAAATCTAATCCCCTTGTAAATTCTCAAGTTGTGTTTTCTCATTCCATTCCCCAGAGAAGAGGTAATGATATTAAGAAGGTTATTTTATATAACAATTTTTATTATAATATTAATGAGCCTTTTCTGTATTCACTAGAATATTTGGACTATTGATTCACTAAAAAAAGCTCTGAATTAACACTAAATTACCAGTATATATGATGTAATAATCTTTGGCCATAAGAACATTTTGACTGTAAATCTCTGATATCTTCTTCTCTACTTTGAAAGTTATTCTACAGCTTTCTTACTATCATGATTGAAAGCCTTCTCAAGGGTTCAAAGTTCTTTGTTAGTTTATTTCCAGTTATTCTAATGTCAGCATTACTCTATGCCTTTTATAAATATTTTGTCCCATGTATAATTTATTTTCACGGTCTTAAACTGTCTTTCCTTTAAAATCTATTCTGAATTTTGCAGGGTCTCAGCTGTGGGATATAAATCTGTATAAGGTCTGGTAAAAAGGAGAAGTGAGAAGAATCAGCAGTGCATATCATCTCATGTGGAGCCATCCTCAAATGAATTTTCTTGGTGTTGTTTTTTAAAAAAAAAATCAGTACTAGGGGTAAATTTAAATATAATAGCACCTGTTGGAGGATTTAAAGCATGAACAGAAACTTCAGACCAAAGGCAAATTATTATTCTTTTCCACTGTTCCTTGACATGTTATATAATGCCAATTATAAGTAATCAAAAGTTTCCTGATTAATGCCAGAGATATTTCAATTGTGTGCCTCATATGATGGCACAACTAAGATAAATGCTAGTGATTTAACAAAGCCTTGGAGCTGATAAAAGTAACCTAAAAAGTTCCACAGAAATTTAGGGAATGAATCTGTGTATGCTGTGCTGAGAAATTGTAATCTCACACATCAATGAAAATCTCAGATGCATGATAAAAGTTAAAAAAGAGAAGAGATAAAGAAAAAAGTCATTGGTAGGAAAATAGCAAGATACTATATTTTGAAGTAAAGTTAGCTTTCTTAATAAGGGAATCCCATTGGTTACTTGCACCTTGTAGAGGATAAAAAAAATTGAACTGCATGCAAAAACTTCTAAGATACAAAAAAATAGATAATTATTAGCAAAATAGTAGAATTTCAAGTACAGAAATATGAGAAGAACAGACTGACAATGAAAACTGAAATCTATAGAAGATTTCATCAGCTTCACAGCTTCTTCAAGCAACACGGAAATTAACACAAACAGCAGGTGTTTAAAATACAATAAAGGGACAAGACTCCAAGTAATGTCAGAAATGTCAGCTCCTTTTCAGGAAAGGGAATGAAATTTTGAAATCAGAGAACAAAGTCCAGCAAACTTTCTGAAAGGAGATAGGATCAAAAAATGCAATAGATAAAACCCAGAAAAATTGCAAATGGAGTGACTACAACCAAATGGACTGAGATGAAATTAGGGGCAGTGAAAACGACCAAAATTTGCAAAAATTACTCCAATTAAAATCCTGAAATCACAGGGGGGAAAAAAAGGCAAACAAACAGAATAACCTAAATAAATTAAATGTTTAAAAAAAAAAGGAAAAATTCTGAAACCAAGGGAAAACAGTAAAAGTGAATGGGATGACAAGAAGTGCAAGGAAATGGACTAAAGCTTGCCCAATTAACCCACCTTGAAACAGCAAGATTTTATTCCCTTTCCTGAAAGGAGACCAGAAAATTCTTATTTGTATGATCCTTAAACTGACAAAATATAGTTTTGAGAAAATGTGACTGGGGCCTTGCAGGGCAGAGAGGTCAATATCAGACAAACCAATTCATACAAAGGCTATTCTTCAGCTTCACTGACTTTCAGTGATTCCTTTTCTCACATTGAGACTGAATGGGTGGGAGAAGATGATTCGGTGTTGAGAAAAGCCCTTTATATTGTTGCTATTTTGATCATCGGCCTCTCCCCAACTGATTACAAATCTCTTCTGGCCAGCTACATCCTTTTTGGCCCTCTTTTAAGGCTTGTGGGAGCTGGCCAAAATGACTTTAGTTAGGTTGGAAGACTGGGATAAATAGGTGTGTACTGTGTGTCCGTTCAGATCCTATTCTAGCAGTACAGAAACAAGCCACTGTGAAACAATGTATTATCCTGCATAATCAAGCGCTGCTACTCCTCGCTGATCAGAGCAGAGCATGAGGGCACACATCAGTATGCACAGCATATGATGCTAGGAAACAAGCAGAGCAACATGATAAGAGTCTAACCTTATCTATGAGATTAGCGATTCTGAGGGACAAGTACAGCAAGAAACAAAAAAAGAGATAGAACCATTCAAAGTTTTTTCTGCTTTAGGCATTCATTATCAATAGTTTTAACATTTCTCTGCTCACTGTTGCTCTTCTTATTGTTCTCCTGATCCTCAAATTTTTTGGTGACATTCCCTATTAAACTATCCAGTAACAGCTTTTATTTTCATAGACAGTAATATTAGAAAAATAATTTTTCTTTATGAATATTTTCATCATGCTGGAATTCTAGATTTTTTTCCACCAGTTCCCACACCTCTGAAAGTCTATCAGTCTAAACTTCCCTGAAATTTACATCAAGGCAAGGGGAATAAACATAAATAAATGGCTGCAATTTTCAGCAGGTGAGAACTGATCAAGATAAACCAAAATACGGTCGTGTTCATGGGCCAAAGCATTGCAGTGCACTTACATCAGAGAAAGTACCAATACTGTTTTTAAAAGATGTCTGGAAGGCTTCTGATTCACCAGTATATTGTATTAAATAATCTCCATTTTTTTGACACAACAGAATTACAGGAAAAAATAATGGTGTAACAGGGAAAGGGAGCATCAAAAAAGAAACAGGAGCATGGTCATGACTTACAGCTATAGAATAATTTTGCACAAAAAAACCAAGCAGAAGGTTGCAAGTATTGCCTCAGTCTAAAAAGCTGCTAGGAAGAAAAAAAGACAGCTGAGAATTATTAGAAGTGCAAACACAGTAATAAGGATATGTCTCCATGTCACATCATGACACCCCCAGGCACCTGAAAGGACAGAACTGTGTCTGACAATTTTCACTGCAGCGTCAGGGAACATAGCGCTACTTATGTTACCCACAGGATGAATTATTGCAGGAAGGTGCTACTCTCTGATTAGCTCAAGTAGCTCCACACAGCCCAGTAACCTGCAGTGTCAGAACAGGAGAAAAACTCTGATTTGAAACTGATAACTGAACCAGGCTGCAGTTTCCTATTGTAGTTTAATGTTCCTTTGTAAAATCCTGGTTATTATTTGTACTCCTCCTGACCAGATACATGTGTGTCAGTATATGATCTGCAATGTATAGCGGCTTGAGGTCGGTACTTATACTGTCCTATTCTGAAATATTGAATGATCAAAACTAACCGTGTTTATAGATGAGAGTTGTGTGCCTGCTTACCCATTTTTTGTGAAATGTTTTATTTAATTTCAAAACTAATTTTGCATAGGCATGATTTAAAATACAAGCCAAGGTAGGCTCAAAAGTTAATAGGCAGATTAAAACAGGAATAAAAGCAGCAAAATAAAGATATGCTTATAAAATCAATCCTTACTATGAAATAAAAATATTTCTGAAAAAAGGAACTGAAGGGCTTGACTGAAGATGAATTTCATGCAAAAAAGTTGATATATTTTTCAGACAGGAAGTTGAAATATTCAATATATGGGAGGCAAGAGAATTACTGATAGCATGATTTGCACTTAGCAATAGCTTAAAAAAAACCCCCAGTGATCCTAATTCAAGCAAAATAAAAAATCTTGTTTTAAAAAACAAACCATAATGTTTTAATTTAAAGTATCTCTCTAAGCAGTAATTTTTATTATGTTTTAACATCTTTAGATTTCTGGCAGTCCTATATATAATTTAATATCATATTTATATTCTGTTCATTTGCAGAGTGCTCTATAACCCATGCATAGTAAGAGATCTGTGGGTTTCAGCTTATGAAATTACTATGTTAATAAGGCACAAATCCTGTAAAGTAACTTTACATCCCACACAGTCTACCACTAAATTAATTCTGGCACTTTGAATCATCAGACTGGCAAGGCCTAAGATACAACACTGGAAATAATAAAAACTAGTACTCAAGGGCTGATCAACCTAGAAATGTTAAAGCAAGTGCATTGTCTGTACCCAATGGAAACATTTAACTTATGTCTCATATAATGTATGTTTCAGCTTGGAAAGGCTTAAAAATTACATGTTGAATAAAAAGCCAAAGGTTTCTAAAGATCAAATGAATAGTCTTACTCTGTAGGAGTTATCACTTCATAGAAGAATTTGAATAGAAGTAGAATAATAACTTTAACAGCAAGCAAATGCAAGTTTCATGGGATTCAGAATCCTGAGGATAATTAAGAGTTTAAATTTTAGTAGAGTTTACTGAAAAATAATGGTTCCTGGCTGCCACTGTAGTAAAACTTTAACTTCTTCAAACATTTAAAAATATTTTTGTGTCATGGCTGTTCATTTACCTTCATAGCCAGGCAACATCCTCTCTACTTATCCACTTCCAGTGGCACAATGACACTCTCATAATGCTGTTGCCAGATATCAGTTGATTACTTGTTGATCATGTGCAGAACACTAAAAAAACCTCTCTCTTTTGAGATAAAATTGTATTTTATATTGTATATATGGTTGCTAAATGAATACTTCGTGGAATTGTTGGGTTTAAAAGACTTTTTAGGACCCTCATGTGAAAACAGAACTGATCAATTTACTCTGGAAGGTGTGGGAAAAACAATTTTTAAAGCAAAAGCCATTACATCCTGGAAAGTTGCTCTCTACATGGCATTACTTTACACACTAATCAGCATTCATCTTAATTTTTTCAGTGAAAAAGGTTAGATTAAAAGTACTAAAAAATATACTTACAATTTTCTTTTTCTCTAAACGTGCAGCTTACAGTAATTACAGGTTATTTTTACTTTCATTGTGCTTTGTGTTTCAATTTAGGCAACTGTTCAGTTTCAAAACCTTTGGTGAAAGTATATGAAGGTGGTTTACCAGTCTTAATTCTTCTTTGCCATACAAGGTCATGATATTTTCTGAATCTATAATTACATATCTTTTTACCTTTGAGCCTCTAGTGCATTTAGTGCAGCTGATGTCTGTTTGTACAGGAGTAATATGCCGTGCACCAGCAACAAGTCTGTTTGACTCATCTCCACTTGAAAGTGCACCATTTCACAAAAAACCCCCTCAGTAATACACTGTTTGCAAGGGTAAAGCAGAATCTATGATTCGACATCTCAGCAGGTACTGTAGTCATTGAGTATAGCTAAACAGGGGTGCAACTGGTACCATCGTCCACATCAGACAACTACTTCTTTTTTGAGAAATATTTGCCACTTGATATGTCTTAGTGATTTCAAACCTTAGAGTCCAATATGATGAATTGAGGCATAGCAGCAATGAGCTAAGTTTTTCTTCACTTCTGATGCTCCTTAGTCCTTGTACTTCCAGGTCTTTTGCTTAACTTATTTTTATTTTCCTTCATCTTATTCTTGAAAGTAGTTAAAAAGTTTTGGCTCAATCATCAGAACAAGGAAAAGTTCAGCCAGAGGTAGACACATGGCATGAAAAAGGTTGGGGCAAATTACTGAAAAATTGATGAAGTTATGTGCAAATTTAAACAGGGTGAAATGCCAAGAAAATGAAACTTTGTCCTGTATACAAGGTTATCCATGGATTGCATGTTGGTTTTGCCTGCATGGGTATTAGGATGCATCTAACACTGGGTGTTCTTAGGAATCTAGAAGTAAAGGGAATGGACTTTTTCTGTCTGAGTACAAACCTCAGATCCACAAAGACCTCTTATAAGTATTCGCACAGAAAATGAAAAGCCACAAGTTAGAAATGAGATAAGACACAAGACAACAGGTTCTAGATGCCTCTATCAATGCTTACGGTAATCCTTCTCTACATCTGTGTCTACCTGGATTCACCTTTCTCTGGGCAAAGTGCTCAACTACAGACACTTCAGTGAACTAAAACTATTTCAGTGGTGCCTCGTAATAATGGTAATGCTGTTTGTTTCCACTGCATTCAAAGAGAAATATTCCTCCATAATTCATTTAGTCCCTCTGACACTTTAGGCTGCTGTAGAGATGACCTTCTGTTGGGGGTTAGATTTGNTCTGGGATTTTCTATTGTTCCAGCTTGGTGCTGAAGCACCAAGGGAGCCCTGCACTGAGACCAGACTGCCCCGGGCTTTGTGAAACAAAAGCCCTTCGAGGTTCCTGGTTTTGTTTATTATTAATGCTGTAGTTGTTGTTGTTTGTTTGCCTTGTTATACATACTAGTAAAGAGCTGTTGTTCCTATCCCCATATCCTTGCCTGAGAGCCGACTTAATATCAAAGTTTTAATAATTCGGAGGGAGGGGGTTTGAATTCTCCATTCCAAAGGGAGGTCTTGTCCTCCCTAGCAGATGCCTGTCTTTCAAACCAAGACACCTTCCAATTTATGTTCATAAACTACTTTGGACTTTTTGGTTTCCTAACCTTCAAGCTGGTTGAGTTTACTAATAGCCACAGCTGATTCTTCACATTCCTTATATCTGCTTCTGAGTATATTTCCTTTCTCTGGCATGTAGGTTTAAAGGGTATGATTTAGTGAATGATGACATTCAATTCTAAGACCCTTGCGCATAAGGAAGATATTTAAAGTATTTTGCATGCTACACATCTAAACCAGCCACTTCTTGACACATCTATCCTGAAGCAATGGCCCAGCCTAGTGAGAATGTCCTGTCGTGCTAATGGATGGCCATTGGTCTAGACAGCTGAGGGACATGAATTCACATTCGAGTGATGTGAATTCATTCATCCAGGTGTTAAGTGCATGATACACACCCAAAAATTTCAAACAGTTGGATTTGTTGAGGCTTTGTACCTTTAGTTAAGGAACTGAGAAATTTTAATCATCTTTTGTTATTAGCAAAGCGTCCACATTTAAGCATCTATTGATTTGGTCTTCTAGATGTGCTCATGAGCTGAAGTACATAATAAAAAGTAGATTCATTAATGATTATTCTATAACATCAGAGCACATTAATTAATTCTCTTTGAATTCATGTTTTTATGCCTGCAGGAAAATTGACAAAGTGGAGGATATTATGAAATGTTTCTGTTGAACTCAGTCCAACACCAAACCAACAGTAGCTGCATATCATTTAGGATTTGTATGTGCATTAAGTATATCTATGTATGGCAGTAACTGTGGCAGGAAAATACTTGGGATTTACAACCTCAGTTACGTAAGGACCATCTCCAACAATGATTATGGCCTTGGATCCAAGAACATCTGTTCTATGTGCTATGTAATCTGCACAAAGTGAAAAATACCATAACACTTTCCCTGTTAAGGGTCTGCTGTGATCCTTCTATTAAGAAAGTTGGAATTTTCTTTTTGTAAGAAGCAAAAGTGTATGTCAGCACACCTGTTTACCCTACTGACAGAAAATCCACTTATTTCAAAGTCATAAAATCAGCACTGTCTAGGCTACCAAAACAGAAGTCATAAAACACAGTGCAGATAGGGTCTTGAATTAAAATTCACACTGATAAATAGTTGTCCAGATGCCTTATCTGCTGTAATTCTCAGTATCAGAAGTCACTTAGATATTGTCATGATGTTTCAGGCCACTGTTCTGTTAGAGGAAACTTATTCCCAACAATTAAGTATCAGTGAAAGAAAATATTGAATTTCTATGCAGTGTCACTAATACTAATAAAAATGTGGGCAGAAGAAATAAAATTATTTTCTTCAATTTCCAAAAGATATTATCCTGCAGAATTCTTAACATTAAGTGAATTTACATTAAGAATTTTAAAGATTTCTTGAATCATCTTGAATATAATACATAATAATTTAGAAAAATATTAGCACATATTGTGGACTCCCTGAGAGTTTAGGCAAATCCTGATCAGTAAAAGATGTGAGACAGATGTTATCACAATTCTGTGAGGCACAGAAAAGGAAAAAAACTACACACTTTCTGTTAAACTGCATCAATCTATTCTGCTTTGGTGAAAAATTAAGTTGCAGGTAGCACACTGCTGATGTCTCTCAGATTTCTTCATGTTAGTTTTATCTTCTGGCACAATTATCTAAGCTGCAGTGTAGAATATCATTGGGATCTATGGAGCTATGATCATTTTCTATTGTGAAAATATCAGTTACAGCTTTTACCAAAATCATACTGGCTAAAGACCACATTTCCCACTCAATAAGGTGTTTCTAGCCATCCCTAACCTGTGGTTATTGGTCGTATCTACTGATGACAGGGTCTTGTAAGAGGGTAGTGGTCGTGTGATAACAATTCTTGGATCAAATTCTTGGATCAGGAAAAAAAAAAAAAAGAGGTAAATTATAGGAATTTAAAAGTAGTGTTAAGGAGGAAGATGTCAAAAGAGGAGGAATCGTTTCATGACTGCTCCACAGATTCCACTTTTTTTCCATTATTGAACAGGATAACACTTACTGCTTCACTGGCATAAAGCAGTGATGGTTTTCAGTATGTACACTGCCTACTTTTGAGCACCACAGCTTTTTTAAACATGTAGGTGGGTTCTTTTGTTTTGAGACTCATACTTCATTATGTATCACCTAGGATTTTATGCTTCAGTATTCTTTCCTGCCTCTAACATTTGGTTTGATGTTTCACTGAAGTTTTTTTTTATATGCCAAATTATTTTTGTGACATCGGTAATATAATAAAAGTCTTGTGAAAGAGAAGGATCTATTTGCTACATCCAAGTGATCGCTTCAAAACCAAAAATTACTGTGGGCCATCAGGGTCAGAAAACAAAGTTTCTAAAATATTTATAATGTGACCTGTTCATTCTGGCCTAGATAAATGAAATGCAAAGACTAAACAGGAGTGTGGTCTTCATCACTCGTCAAGTCAAGGATGAGCTGAAAATGAACTTTCCTGGTTTTAAACAAAACCAGTTAATATTAAAGTCTTCAGAATAATTTTGAAAGTTTGTTATGAAAAGAGCCACACAAGTACTGACTGTTATGTTTTGTGCCATCCTTTAGATATGTCCTTTTGTTAAGATCCAGTTGGTGAGAGGTGCCCCTGCTCAAATTAAGGTACAAAATAGATCATAAACTGAAGTCAATAATATGGATTTATTTAACAATAAAGGTGAGGTCGAGAGATAGATCAAGCAAGCACCACCTTTCGTTCCAGTGGCCCTCCTTGGGTGGGTTGTTCAAAACTTTTCACTATTTATACATCTTAGCAAACACAGTAATTAATGCTCATTGGCTACACAGTTCCCTAACTCTACTGCTTAAACAGTTCCCTCACTTCTAATGGTAATTAGTTCACATTCCCATGGACAGGGGTTCAGGCCATCTCTGGGAGAGCAGGGCTTCATCATGTGTAAAGACTTGGGAACAAAAATTCCATCAGTCCAGTTGCCCCCACTTCCTTTTCCCCCAGCTTTATATACTAAGCGTGATGCCACATGTTATGGAATATCCCTTTGGTCAGTTAGGGTTAGCTGTCCCAGCTCTGTCCCCTCTGAGCTTCTTGGTCACTCACAGCCTCCTCCTTGGTGGAGAAGGATGAGGAGCAGAAAAATGTGTGACTCTGTGCCAGTGCTACTCAGCAGTAACAGAAACTTCCTTGTTTTATCTGCACTGTTACCAGCACCAGACCAAAACATAGCCCCATATCAGCTACTCTGAAGATTAACTCTATGCCAGAAAAAAAAAGCAGAACTTGGCCTTACTGCTGAGCAAAGGCTAATTCCTTAGATATTATTAAAGTCACTCCTGCCTGTTAAATTTATTAGTAATGAAAAGTTATTTCTTCACTTCAGGTTTTCTAAGAGAAATTGATTGTTCCTACAAACTCCTGTCGGCACCTCTGTCCTAATATCTTCTTTTTTGACAAAATAAGAGCAACATTGTCAATTATATGACAATGCTTAGAGGGTACGCAACTTCACAATCTTTCCTCTGATTCCACTCCTGAAGCCTTTCACTGCTGTCTGTTTTAATTTCTTTATTGCCTCTTGAACTTATTACTCCATAACATGTATGTGATCTCCAAGGATTACAGGATCAATGAAAGCGTTCCTGACCTGAGAGTTCACAGATGGAAGAGCAAGCCATTACCCCAGATTTAACTATTCAGGCAGTATACTTCAAGGACATAGCCAAGAGTCCACAGAAAGATAGTAGTGTAAGAATTCTTTTGTCTGCATCGAGGTAGGCATACTTGAATGACAGTAGGCAAAATATCTTTCTTGTAGTTACTGTCTAGTTGGCCAGTGAGAGCTGCATCTGTATTACATACTTCCCTGTGTTTCTCTGGAAGACTGTAAATAACACTAATAAGCATAAGGTACGTTCAGTCCATCTACAAAATAAGTGAAAAAAAAATTCCCTCACACCCAGTCCTGTATAGGGTAGGATTTCCAAGTTCTACAGATTTCCAGAGATTCTTTTAGAGACCCACAGATCATTCATTCTTGTGTTAGAAAGGTTGCTTGGCAGATGAATTTGAGCACACCTATGGTAAACACGGGGCAGTGTGCACATGCCTGTAGCACGAGTAGGGGTACTTGGTAAATAAGTGTGTGAATCAACTGCTGTTAAAACTGTTGCTGTTCTTGAAACAACCTTATAAGCTGCTCCTTAGATCTAATTATTTCTCAGTTGTTGCTCTTGGCCTATGGAATGTGGCTGCTATCTTCTCCTATCTGTTTTAATACATCTTACAGTCTTGTCTTTACAGAGAGTCTTCACTCTGCTTCACTCGTAATTTGTGCAAAATTTTTATTGGGAAGACAGAGCACTCTAGAGATGTACCCAATGTTATAGCTGAAACAAATCATCAATATTGAGGTGGGTGGTAGAGGTAAAATTGCAACACCAGAATACTATCTGAACAGCAAGGCCATAAACCAGAAAAATCTGTGTCTGTGTAAGGGAGTAAATCTTCAGAAAGTAGAGGACTTCCTACCTGTAGTGGTGTTATGTTTTTTCTGCTGTGAGATAGGATTAGGAGAAAAAGGCAAAACAGGCCCGAAACAAAAGATATAAACAGAAAGTTTTATTTACACACACACTGAAAGAAAAGAATGAGAAAATCAAAAATGTAACTTTCAAACAACTCTTCCTCCCTGTAAGTGTTCACTTTCCCACAAACAGCATAAAGAGACAAAACTTGTGATTTTTAGCCAGTTTCACTGTTCTAAAAATAATCTTTCATCAGTTTTTTAGGAGAGGAGTCTCTCTTGAAGTCCCATGGAGACATTGCCACAAGAGAAACAGTTCTCTGGTAGCTCCCATGTCACGAATCTGCAGTTCCCTAAAAGAAACCTCTGCAAATTGTGAAATCCTACTCATTAGCAGCTATCCCAACTCTACATATGGATTAATGTCTGCTTATTTAGAGTACTGTTTAAGGATGCCTCTCCTAGCATAAAACTAAAATTCTCTTCTTCCATCTCTAAAATCATATTCATCTCTAAAGGAGGGTCTGAAAAGAGGAGGAATCTTTCCCTGGGAGTTTCATATCACTTTTAAGTAGAGCCTTGTATCCCTCCCATAAAACAGCATTCCTTTTTTTCAGGAAATGGTCCATTCTCTGTGGTTTTACCAGAAAAGTCTAGCTAAATGAGGCTACTCCTTCTCCTTTGTCCCACTAGGACTTTCACTCTCTCTTCACTGACTTCATGCAGTATCCTCTCTACGTCCAATCACTTTGTTCTTTCCTTTTACTCAAAAGGGGGATTGGAGTTTTAAAAAGTCTCAATCTGTACCAGGAAAGAGATAAACCTGCCCAGAGTCTCTCTCTCTCTCTCTCTCTCTCTTTTGAGCTGCAGCTCACAGTGTTAGATTTCAAGGCCGCACTGAGGGGGGAAAACTTGCGCCAAGAGATCGGAGATCGGAGCCCCCCTTGGTGGCAATCGGGGCTGGCCTGGCCCAGCCGGGCCCATTGCTGTTATTGGGGGTGGGGGGTGCTGGTGGACATACCTCCTGGCTCAGCCAGCTCTGGGGAAGGCTTTAAAATTAGCTGACATTAATCTGCAGCCTCCCCACCACCGCCAGGAGCCGATGGGGCCCGTCCAGGCCTCAGGCTGTGTCCCCATCCCTAACAGGGGGAGCAGTGGGGCCTGGCCATCCCGGGCCGCTCCAACAGAGCTGCCCTGACTCGTTTGTTACCTGCCGGATAGCCGGAACGGAAAAGGGCCAGCTGGGACAGAGTCACCTTTTTATATGTATTCACAAAGTCACTACTCAGTAGTTAAACAATATGCCAATATCTAAAAGTGGACTCTGATAGGTGCCTGCCCCTTCCAAAACAATTCCAAGGTCCTAACAGGGCAATATTCCCTATTCCTCTTTAACTTAAAACCAAATTATGTCAACCCATAACACTACCAAAGAACTTAGAGCAACTTAAAGTGTTTGCAGAGCTATGAGCTATTCATCTGTCATTTCAGAGAGGTAACAAGATGAATCAGGACTCTCAAAAGGCAGAATCTCCATATTTCTTATATCCAGGAAGATGGAAGAATATGAAGTGGGAATTCCTTAGGGGAATAAACTACTCAAAAATGAAGCTGATATAGAACATTTATGTATGTATGCATGTATGTATGTGGGCCATTGTTTTGTCTGACTTTGTTTTGTTCTGAGGCTGTCTAAATAAAAATTCTGAAATACTCTTCAGTTCAGAACCACACATCTATGTAGTTCATCTATGCATTCTGGAAGAGATGAATTGTAAAGATCCAAGAAGAGTACATCTAAGCTTGTGGAAGGTTCTACATTGAATTGTGAAAGGATAACAGAGACAGCACTCAAAAATATGACTAAAAGCAGTGTTTCAACTCAGTCATAGAGGAATGACTAAGCTATAAAGTCTGCCTTGACTGACACAAAACTGGCCCTCCAGAAAAATGACTTAATTACTTGAAGCAGGCAGTTTTAAGCTTGTTCAAATTGTTTGTAAAATAATTCCAGGGAATAGAAAGTATTCCATTTAGGAAAATACACAAAAATACACTATTGATGACAGAATTTCAAAAGAAAATATCTTAAGTTTTTATTTGAATCTTAGTTCACTCTTTTATTTTTGAAATCAGTTATTCACATATCTTTCTGTGCTATCTTTACGCAAACATAGCAGCTCTTCTGTAAGACTACTTTTCATGTGTCTATTTCTCAAAAGTATCAGGTAGACTTTCTGGAACAATCATTTTTATCTTTCAGGCTTTTGTGAAATTTTAAGTTAGAGAGTGACAGTACTATGACAAAGCTGGGATATAACTCATATTTTGAGTATGGAAACATGGCTACAAAGTGTTAATACACTGCACAACAGCCATTTCACAATCATCACTGCATTGACTAGAAAATTAGGACAGCATTTTAAATTTGCACTGTGTAGTTAATTATGCTGCATTATAAACTACAATATTTCAGAAGTAATATGAAAGGAAAAAGAATGCTGTCACAAAATAAGAAATTTCAGGGTGAGATATAAAGAAAATCCAATAATTAGTTTTAAAGCTGGAGGCATTGAATTTTTTATAATTCTTTATTAAAATTGCTTTATTCTACAGCAAGTGTTTGATGGAAATATAATTTTCTTGTGCCATAGATAATGATGAAGTAGCGCAGTAGTTTCTCAATTGGTCATTTTTATAAAGCATTTGAAAGGCTCCCCATGGAAATTTACTGTTTTATTTCTGCAAGGTATTTCTCCATCTTTTCTTGTGATGAAACTCAGAATTAATTTACCCTTTGGCACTCATATCCACGACAAACTCCCTAACAGTAATCATCCTGAATGGATAGAAAATATTCTATCTTTTTATTTAAAAGTTATCTGCATTTTTTTTCTACATAACTTCAAAATGACTATGTTAAGATTTTACAACTAGCAGTTGGATATTAATAGTTCTCAGAGATTTTCATAATGGATTTTGCAGGGGAGGAAAACCTTTTAAGTACCATTACCTTCAAATAGCATTTACTACATGCAAAATGCTTTCTTCTCACATGATTCAACTCTTTAATGGTGCTGGTTAAGTGTTTGGAAAGGAGAGACAGTCACATGCCCTGAAGAGCAGAGTCACATAATATTAAATGACATGTAATTGCATCACATGACATTTCATACCATTAATTTTTTTTATCATTTCTCAGACAATTCAAATAGGCTGTGTGACAGCTTCTCATGTGTGTCTACAAAAATCCAACACAATGAACACAAACTTTTAAGCTGTAAGAATTACCTCAGAGTTTTTAGTTAACGGGGCTAAGTTTACAGTGGAGTGATGTCAACCCTTCACGCAATTTGTTCTGCTGACTTTAATGGAAAAAAAAAGATAAAAACATCTGGGGTAGATCCCATATCAATTCTTGTCTTGCTGGTGAAGATGCTGTTATTCTATGCTACATTCAGTGGGTACATCACTGCTGTCTGTCATCACAGCTGCATAAGCTCTAAGGTGAGCCCTTATTCACCATGAATAAAAAGATGAATCAATTTTTTCTTTTGTTTCAGTGCTGTCAGAAACACAGTGGAATCTGTGACTAAAAAAACTCTCTGAAGTAAATATTTCATCTTTGTTGCCAAATCTACATATGTTTAATGAATTATTTTATAGGAAATATTAAGAGCTTTGGATGTTTAGATCTATAGTATTACATTAGATTTGCTGTAGTATGACATAATATAATTTGAAATAATGTAATCAAAATGAGGTAATTTTCTAGGTCTCTTCTATGAAGTCAATATTTACTAAAATATTGAGGCATAATATTTGTTGTATCAGTAAGTGAGGATAGATATTTTATTATGTCCCAAGACAAACAAAATCAAATACAATTTCTCAGCTGAAACATTGCATCTAGAACCATACCTGATAAGGCAAATCTCGACTTAATTAATTATGGTCATATTCTGCGAATTAAAAATGTTCAGCTAATTAAAATGTGAGCTGCTCCACTTGATTATGCTCTGGCAAAGGCAGTACTGGGCATTGCAGACTAAATTTGGACAACATGCCTTTGGAAGTCTCAATCTGCCTTTAATTTTTTATTGGCTGTCTCTGTTGTTCTCAATATTCTGCATCAGACATTAAGTAATTGTACAAATACGGACTTCAGTGGGGGTTAAACTGATTAAACTTGGTTTCAAAGCTTAGCAAGAACTGAAATTCCTTTGTTGTGGGCCTACCATTTATATTAATTACTCAACAGTATTGACCATTGCACAGGGACTGAATTAATCCAACTCTTTGCCTCAAGACTGCACAGATTATTTAAATTTTAATTGTAAACAATTTATCTTCCTGTTCAATTTTATGTTCATCAAGTAGATATTCTATATCTGATGTGAATGATTCTGTTTCTGAAAACTTTTACCTATCACACAAGACCTCCAGCTATTTGGTTTGTGGAGATGTACCAGCTGTTCAAATGGAAAATAACGCCAGCCCTCCTGATTTTATTTCTCACTTGATTTCTTTATATTTCTAATCCCTCATTACAACCTGGTATGCTAGGACTCTGGGAAAAGAAATCAATCTCACTGAAAAGAAATGAAAGGTTTAGTGGAATTAACAAAATAAATATTAGAACTAGATCATTTCTATAATCCAGCTAATGCTGTTCCTGACCTCCTGTACCATTAAATTCACTTTTATTTTATTCCACATGAGTTGTCTTACTGCAATTTAAGCTTCTCCAGTTATCTCAGTAGATGTCCCCTTGGACTGAAATACAGATCTAAAAAAATTCTTCAGTTTATTGTGTAATAATTTTTTTCCTTTCAATCAGTTCTAATTTACTTCTGTTGTATTCAGTTCCCTCCCTTTGATTCTCCTTTCTGAGCAAGACTGAAATTTCAAAAATGTTTTGCTTTGTGATTTCATATTAATAATAAATTCCCTCACATATTCACCATGCTCTTTGACTATTTTCTCTATCTTTTTCTGTTAACATAGAAGAGTATCTAATCAGTTGTTAAATGAGTGTTGGAATTTTATTGCTTCTATTTTTCACTTTGCTGCAATTGGGTAATTACCAGTTCTTGTAAGCCTCCATTAGTCAGTACAGGTACTAAGAGATGATTTTAATGTGTAAAGTCTTCTCAGGTACTATTAATATTGACAAGTACTGTTTTTGTCTGAAATTTGCAAAACAGGTTTCTCAAAGAAACAAGAATGTTTCTTTAAAAATAAAATTTTAAAAAACTTGAAAAGGATTGTGTAAGTGGTGAAGGGCAAAAATGCAGTCTTTATTTTATTTTTCTTTTCTATGTTTCCATATTGTTAAGACCTAGAATGACTCTGATCTTCTTTTAACAACAGGCGTTTCACAGGTCTTTTGCTTCTGAGTGGCCTGACAGGGGCCATGCTCAGGGGGAAAACATCTGCAGTTCTAAAACTATCATATAATTTTTTGGTTCTTGGGTGAGACCAATAACAAGCATAAACAAAGAACAGGCTACAATCTATTTGCTACATACAGCTTATAACATTTCACAGTAATAGCAGTGTATGACAGTAACTCCACCTAAGTGTGAAATAGATGTACATGTAATGACAGTAGGTAGGTAGTCCCAATCTCCAGGGGAGCTTCATGAGTAATTTATGCAAGAGCTAAATTGGTTGACGTAATTTAGCAGAGTATCCTGCATTCATAGACAATAACCACTGCTGACAAAAATGCCATGTGACTTTTTAGTACACAGAAGTTCAGAACATTTGAGTTTGTAGTGCTCCATGGTTTTGGTATAATAAACCACAATAGCTGCTTTTCAAGAAAAAAAAAATACCACAAAAAATGTGTGGTAAATCATAACATTGAAATTTTGATGGGGAGGGAATTTTTTTTTTGTGCTATAGTGTTGAGCAACCCTAAAATCATGACTTCAAACAAGTATGCTAATATATTCCAGCTAACATAGCTATTGCATTTTCTAGATAAAATGAAATGGCTTCTCCAACTATGAAATAATACTTGTAAGTTAATTTTCAGGGTTTTCTCCCCCCAAGGGCTAGCTTGATAGGAAAACTTAGTGGAGACAAAGGAACAGCAGAAACAAGAGCATGTGGGCCTAAATTAATAAACAAATACAATTTACAATGAAGAGCACAGATCAGGCCCCAAATTTTGTAAAAAACTTGTGTACGTATTTAAGTCCTCCTATACTCTATAGGATAAACATATGGTTTGTATTTGGTGTTTATTTACCTCTCCTTTTCAGAGAGAGTATTAAAAGTGCTTATGGGGGGTTTCAGAAGTGCATCTCCTTCTTGAATGACAATTAAGTGACCCTTGTTTGTGTACTCTTGCCCTTGTTTGTACTATGATTGTTTTTAGTATAGTAACTGTCTCATATAGAGGACTCCTAGAATATGCTATATCTTCAGTTATGTTTAAAAAGGTCTGTTTCACTCAGAGTTTCCCAAACCCCTACAAATATGTTAAAGTAGAGTTATTCTTTTTTCCACTAACTGCCAGACCAACTAGGAATTTTGATACTAGTTTCAGTGGAATGAAGATGCATTTTTTACTGAATACCAAATATCATGTTGAGAGCTACGGTTGGGCAACAGAGACATTCTAGTAGTTCATGTGCTTTCAGTACAAACTGACTCCTTTGCTGGCTTATTCAGGTGCTTCTGAAAAATAGAGAAGCAGAAGAAAGCTGAAGAAAGGTAATAAAGAGTGACCGGAAGAAGAAAAAGCATGGTCTCCAAGATAGAGTTTCAGGGTGTGAGCATGAGCATACAAACACCACCACATCTAGCTTGAAGTCTGGGCTCTGCGGAAGGCAGGTTTCCCTTAGGATGCAAAGCCTATTGATACAAAGCTACAGGTTGGGGAAAATAAAAATTACAATTTGGAGTAAGCATCTGTTAAATTTTCCTCCTAGGCTTTTCCTTGTGCTTCTATTAGTTGTGGAATCTATTTCCTGGTGGAGCATCTCATTTCATGTCTCTATATATCAGTCAACTGTCACTTATGAAAATGCTGCCTTGAGTCAAATCCTACAATTCTGTTCCAAAAGTGCTCCCAAAAGAACAAAAATGGGATAGTTTTGATGGACAAGATCATACAATATATAGTTTATAATCTTCAACCAAATTTGTTTTTTTCCCTCGATGTCAGCTTAGATTCTTATCAATATTTTGATTTAAATTATTTGGCTGAAAATGAGTTATATTTACAATTCAAAACCACCAAATCCTTAGTGATGCAGTCCTGTTCTTAATAGTTGAGATCATTACAAAAGACTAACTGTAGCAGTTCAGTCTGCTTTTATTTCCTTTAGTCTTTGAAATGTTTCAATTAAGTTTTTCTACTTCATTAATAAAAAACAGCATTTCCTTAGTTTGCTCTAGGCAAACTGAACTATGTGCAATAGTAATGACACAGCCTAAGATTGAAAATGTAATAAAATGTCTTCAGTTAAGTCTGAAGTATACCAAAAGTAAAGTGAATGTAGTAATCAGCACACCTCAGTAGGAACTTGATTTCCGTTAAAGCTTCTCTATGTTCAATCTTTATCACCACTGAAGCAGGTTTAATTATTTTTACCATGTTTGAACAGTTTATGGCTGCTGCTCTAGGAATTGCACAAAGCAATTAATTGCTTTCTCTGCTATTTAGGAACTTGAAAAGTGGTGGGAAAAAATGGGTGTCAAGCATTCTGTTATTTTGTTTCATGGAGAAAATCCTGATGCCATATAGGGCAATCTGACTGTGCAACTGCAACATGCTATCATGCAGAGGATGCAAATTAGGATCTTAATTTTCAACTGGTAGGAACAAAAATAAAGGAAGAAAAAGCAAATGCAGGAAGGGAGTGTCTATTGTTTGGTGATACTTGAAATCAAACCAAAAATCCCCACTAAATCACTATCCTGAAACTGAATGACAAGATATAGACAAGTAAAAATCCAAAAGATTATATAAATTGTAGAACTATTTTCTATTTCTTCATTTTAGATGGAGAAGAGAGAACATTCTGGGCAAAAGATTCCTACATTTGAAGCAGACAAAATATTGTGTCATTTATGCTGGCTTTTGAAAGGCTGTACACACAAACTTGCCATAAAAATTATTAATTGGTGTTTCTCAATGCTATTTTTAAGGCAACTTTCAGTCTCTTAGTAGAGGCAGAGGTAGACGGCACAAGAACAGATACAAAAGTTTTTCAAATCAAAGCAGACCTTCACTTATTGTTTGGTGCTGAGGCAAGTTAAGATATAGAAAATCATCAAAGCTATACCCCTAAAAATTAAATCTGTTCTGATTGCTAGCCCAAGACACAGTTTTTCAATTCTGCTTTAAGAGATAAAATAATTGGAAATTGTGTAGATAATAAATACTCATTATACTGCATCTGTTCTCTGAGCAAAGTGCAAAGTGTTCCAATGATTCTTCATTGTAAATACTAAAGAAGTTTTCTACCTGAAGTTATCTCCAAAGGAAACCACAAAATACTTATTGAAAGAGTTGGTTGCTATAAAAACTTCAGTGTTTGGAACCTTGACTCTTTCTATTTCTAATTTTCCAGCAACTACCCTAATTCTCAACTCTCTGACATCTATGGAGCTTCTCTAGGAATAGGAATGGGATTTCCCCAGGAATGCAGGAAGAAGTAGTAGCTCCTTCGTGAGTTAGGTGCAACACTCACGTCCCATCATATAAGATGATTTTATCTCCTAAGTGGAATCATATTATCAGGATGGCTTCACATATCGAGACCACAAATATAGGAACAGAGTATAGAGTAGGATACACCTCACATAAATCCATGGACACATTCTCAGACATTATGACATAGCTTTGAAGAAGTCAAATGCCATACTGCTATGCAAACACTGAGCTAATCTGAATTTTCACTGGTGGTGAGTATGCGGGAAAGAAGATTAGTAATGGGAAAAGGGAAAGGCAAGAAATGGTTAAGAGATTTCCAAAAAGCTGCAGATGAAGTTATCCCTCCTAGAAACAGAAATAGGAAAATCGGTGGGTTTATGTATTCTCTTGTTTTATGCAAAACAGGCTTTAAAAGGTTCCATATGTCCTGTGATACAAAGTATCCTTTGTGGAATATTTTCTCATTCAAATAGGGTACAATTTCAAAGCCTTTGAGAGAGAATCTACTTTGTGTGTAGTCCAGCTAACTGAGATCAAAGATCAGAAGATAACAGAACCCCTGCTAATCATTGAAAGAAACAGTATGCTCAGAAATAATGATGATAATTTGGACTTCTGCTTGCATGCCATGTCCTTCAGAAATGCACACTAAGGAGCCACTCATGCAGTCAATAAAAACCTGCACCATCTTTTTTAGCTGAATTGAATATTAATCAGTATTATAAGAAAATGAAAGACCGAAAAACAAAGAGAGGCATTCAGTTATTTTTGATACCGGAGAACAGCCCAGGTTCTAAGGGATCTCAAAGGATCATCTGGTCAAACCTTAATGAGCAAGGGAGCCTATAAAAGTTTCTTTAGTGTCATGCCCAGTCATGTCTTGAAAATCTTCAGTGATGAGGATTCCATCATGACCCTGAGGAGGTTGCTCCAAGTGGCCAATTCTCACTGTGAAAAATTTTTTATATCACACAATGCAAGTTGCACCTGATGTCTCTTGTTCCTTGTATGGTTCCTTGTGAAGAGATTGACTTTCTTTCCTTTTTCAGCCACCCATTTAAGTACTGAAAATCTATGATGAGCCCCCTCCACCTGAGCATTCTCTTCTCCAAGGTGAAAAGACCTAATTTATTCAGTCTTTCCTCAGAGTGCAAATGCTCCAGTCCTTTGATCACCTTTGTGGTTCTCCTTTGGACCCTCTGAAGACTGTCTGATATTTTGAGTATCTTCTTGTTTGGACCACTTGTTGCATGAAAGATTTATGAGAAGTAGGCAAATACCAGCATATTCATGACTTCCTCAAAGAAATTGTTCTCTATCCCTAAGGGTTAAATTTCATTTACAACAGGACCGCGATTATTTTACAGACTTTGGCTTTTAACTATTACATCCAAATTGAAAGTGTCCAACCTGTTAGGAGTCTTAAGGCACGTGTAGCTGTAGACTAGGGTTGATAGTCATCCCAAAGCTTTAAGTCAAGCAAGTCTCTTTGCTATAGAAGCTCCTGCCAGTAGATGCACTATCTACACAAGAGAGGCCTAACAGCGTGAGGAGAATGGGACAAAAGGAGTTGTGTTGTCAAAAGAGAGGAAGGCAGAGAAATTTATTAAGTGCATTGAAATTAATAGAAGATCTTGTGGTGTAAATTAAATTTGAACATCCTGATCAGCACACTTGTGGAAATTAATACCCATTTAATTTGAATGCTGTAGAGAATAGAGTCTGAAACCATGAGACTTTTATGTTTTGCTAGGGAATATAATGCCATGGTATAAGAGCAACAGGACTTAACACCTTGTCAAAGAGAGTTTGTTATAGCTTTCCAGACTCCAAAGCTGAACGAGATGGTCACTGAACTTCGGCTTATTCTTTATAAGACATAATTAGCACTGGTGTTTCCAGGCTGCAGCTGCTCTGACACTGATATATCCAGGGTTACAACTCTAAAACACACTTTGCTGTCAGACAATGGACACAGCTACAGGAAACAGATAACAAAAGTTTTTTTATAAAAGAACTTTTCTCACAGGCAAAGCCTTGTTTTGGAAAATTTCTCACTTCCGGAAAAAAAAAAAAAAAGGTAAAATATCTAGATGAATATTTCTTACCTATTTTGACTCTTCAAAATGTTATTTGGACTAACTCTTATACAGATGGAAAAGTTCAAATTGTAAAAATTGTTTTGAGGTTGTTGAAGCATATTGTTTTACATCAAAATACACTTTTGACTGGAGCAAAAGACTAGCCTTTAAAATTTTTGAAACTTTGACTACTCATCCTAGTTGAGAATAAGGTTCTTCTAAATTTCAATAGCTTTCCCATGGTGAAAAAGTTTTTGATACTGTTCAAATAGGAAAAAGAACAGTGAGATTGACAGATTTTTTAAATAAGTCCTTCAGCAATAGGTAATAACCTATTGAAATTGGTCATCACTGAATTAGACTCACTGAGACCCATTCTACCATCATCCAGTAGAGAATTACATCATCTCTATCCCCAGAAAATTGCAGAGAAAAAGGTTACGTCATTTTGTATGGAAATCAGTCAAAGCCTAATAGGAAAGTAATAATATCATTGTGCTGATACTTACATTCTTAATGAGCATCCTAAAATTCTCTAAGTGATCAAAGTTGTAAACTCTTTATTGTGCCAAGAGATGAACACAGCTCAATAAAATGCTTGAGCCATTTTGATTAACCAAGTTCAGGAAAGCTTCTTGAAAAACATTACAGCGACCACTTGAGGACAGTGAATCCAGATAAAGACAGAGTATGTTGAAAAACACATACTGAAGAGTTAGTAAATGGATTTACTCTTTAACTTTATAGGGTTATAAAGTGTTGGTATTATTTTACTAAAGGGCCTGGGCATCATTGCAGGCAGCACAGTGGAAACTACAGCCTAGTGAGCAGTTTCAGTCAAATGAATAATCAGATTATATGAATGCAGGGTGTAGAAGGTGATTATGCCTTTAGAATACTGGAGATGATGCAGGTCTGCTTTCTCTCCCTCAAAGGAGAGCTTGAGTTTGGATTAGAGTTTCAGAGAGGGCTACTGAGAAAGAACAAGTGCATAGAGCAATTTCCCATGAAGAGAGTTTGAAACAACTTGATTTGTTTACCTCAAAACAGGGATAAATGAAAGTCTAAATGCTGCAAGTAGTTAACATTTCACACACATTCTCTAGCAACAGAATCAAGATGACACAATCAACCATAAGGAGGTTGGAAAGTGCCAAAACTAATAATACTTTAACAGATGTGCCCCAAAAGAGAGAGAAATAATACTAAGAAAAAACGGTTTGCACAGAGTTGCTTGTTGCTTTCTCAGAGGTAAAAGATTTCATTCTTTAAAATATGTTTTATTTCAGGTCAATTTCTACAATCTAGAAACTTCATATGATATTTACATTACAAGAACTCTTTCTAATGATATTTATTTTTACACTCATCAGAGACTTATTTATGTTGCATAATTAATAAATGGACCATAACCTGTCACAAAGACGTGCACCTCAAGCTTCATATTCTTTCAGGAAATTAGCATTTGGGACTATTTGAAATCAAATGTACCTCCAGATAATACTGGAAAGGGAAATACTTATTTTCAAAACACTAACATATAAAAAAGTTTTCCTAGATGTTTCTCAATCCCTTTCATTTTTTTCTCCTCCTGATTGCAACAGCAACAATTCTAATGGTTACAAAATTTTGAAATATTCTTTCAAAATGTCAATATTTTATTAGTTATATATTACATATAGAGACAGTTATATAAACACAGGATATATAAAGCATAAACATTTTTCATGAGTGCAACCATCTTAGAGTCAAAAAAATGGTTTATCAGCATGTTAACCAGGGAAAGTAATCCAGTCCTGATTTGCAGCTTAATCT
The DNA here is from genome assembly GCA_013397315.1 of Donacobius atricapilla. Classification (NCBI taxonomy): domain Eukaryota; kingdom Metazoa; phylum Chordata; class Aves; order Passeriformes; family Mimidae; genus Donacobius; species Donacobius atricapilla. The sequence continues at coordinate 345,486 of WBMY01010424.1, forward strand.
AGTAAAAGACAGAAACATTAAGCTTCTATCATACTTCTATCATATATATTATATCAATTTTGAACTGCCTAACTTCAGATGTTTCAAATGAAAACAACATAATTCCCATTAGGTGGTTCCAATATTTTTGGAAAGGATTCTAAGATGTGTGGTATATTCTGATTTTTAGGCCAAGGAGAAAACATTCAGAATGATTTTTTTCAAAAACATAAACACAAACAAGAGAAGGAGATAACTGAAAAATATGACTAAACTACATATGATGAGATAAATGATACAATATTTAGATAATATATAATTACATAATTATATTACATAAACATATTTTTATTTATGTCAAAGTCTACCAATATGGTCATTATGTGAATATTAAAATCCTAAATTTAAACATATCTTACATCCTACTGTTTTGGTAGATACAATTTGGTTTTGAACAAGACCAACAAATGATGTCATGTTTTACATATAATTTATAAAATTATTGCTTGTGAAAATAAAAGACAGGGTGAAGGTCTTTTTATCACAATGTGTCGTTTGTTTTTTACAGCAGTACTACAGAGGTGATCATCTTTACAGTCTTGCAGAATGACGACCTTTTGAAAACTGACAACTTCTTACTAGATTAGCATATAAATACATTTTCCTTACAGTTATGTGATTCCCACCCCCACAATATCTCAATTATATACTTATGGGTAATAAATTATCTACAGACTAGATAATGGCTTATGTGTCTTATCATACACGGTCTATTTGCTGATTGTGCTCCGAATACTCAATGATAATTGTGTCAAGCTGCATTCCATACCTTCTACTGTTATATCTAACTACTTATTAAGGACTGAGTTGAAATTAATTCTGTTTCAGGCACAGTCTTTTGGCAGAATAAAGCTCAAAAAGGAAAAGCCAGTGGCACATGCAAAGTATAATTTTCTCCTACATATGGTCATCTTCTTTTGACATAAATTTGCCAACAATCAAATAAGATTTTTGCATCTAATTCCACAGATCTTTTCAACATACTAAATCTTTAAGTTTTAATTTTAAGAGTAGCTATTCAAAAGATTTTCATGGCAGCTGAGCATTCAATACTGCTTTGTTTCACTGGAGTATTAGAAGTAAGAGATTAAACTCCATTCTTATTTGGCCTGAAATGTTATTTTTTACTGTAAAGTACATAGACTCCTAAAAGAACTAATTCCAATTGCAGTAATAGAATGCCATAATTTATAATAGGCAGGTAATGTATTTCTTACCCTAATTAAAGCTAGTCTTAACCTGCTTTCTCAAACAAGCATAACTCTAGAAAGTCACTATATCTTTTTCATGTAGTGTAAAACTAGTAAACTGATAGTAGATAAGACTCTAATACTGTGTACTAAAATAAAAAATTGGATTGATCAATTTGACATCAGCTTCTGAATCCTAGAGCTCTCCTCAAAATATAGCTGTTTGTGCTTAAAATAAGTATCCCAGTAAACAAAGTAAATAAATATTTACAGTACAGGAGAATACTTAACAATAAAAACATGAATTACTTGCTTTTTGTCCATGAATAAGTCACAGTACCTGTTCAACTACTTTGTCATAACCTTCACATGAAAACCCTAAGGAAAGACTGTGGATTAGCATGTATATTTCCAGTTTCTACTTAGAAGGGTAAATTAGAAGTGCACTATCCCAAGAATCCTTCCTTAGTCAGGGAGTTTCAGAAGTATGGCTTGTCTGAATGAGTAACTGAGCTGGAATCTGTATCCAAAGGAACTGTATCATATATAAGGAAAAGTGATAAGAGAAAGGGAAAGTTAAGACATAGCCACCTTGACTATATGCCAAAATTATCCTGTTCCTAGAGACCAAATTGGCTTCATTTTAATACCACAACTATAAGTAACTATCACTTCTGAGTCCCATAGTGGATACCAGCTTGCTTTTCTAGAGAATGACAGTTCTGTCTCTTCTATATTTCTTTTTCTTAGGTTGTTTCCTTGAATGATGCTAAGCTTCCTATAACATTTTGCTGGGAATCTATTACTATCCCACTCTTTTCATCTTTTACTCTTCCACCATCATTATTTCTTCATTCCCTGCTGTAGTAATAAAATACTCCATTCCCATTTTGAAGTAAACTCAAGCCTCTTTCATAATCCTCCTTCATTCTTAGTGACATGTCTCCTTCTTCCACCAAATGCCATTACCATTTCTTGGGCTTTGATTGTCACAGGTTTGCTCCTGTCTCTCCCACCTCTCCAAATTAAAGCAAAGTGAAGGTTTTCGTTAAAGTAAGTCATCTCAAAATATAGTTAGAAATGTAGAGAACTATAGCTCACAGTTTTCTGTACATCTCTGAAAATCTGTTAGTAACACATGATCTATGAATATTTGGATACCTAAGTTTCATGACAGTGTGACCTAGATATTGAAAGTAGGACTGCCATGATCTGTGAGAAAGCACACATAAATTAAAATCGCAAAGGAAGGAATAATACATCTCTGTAACTGAATAACATGGGGTGGATGGAGCTCTGTGGGGGAGGGGTAAAAATCGTGCAATTTGAATACGTAGTGTCTGTATCACAGAATAGATTTTTAATGGACAACCACAGAGTTCACTCACATTATGTCACTAAGTTGATATTTTGAAACAAGCCTAGAAAATTCAAAAAGTGATATGGATTTCAGATTGAAAAGTAACATCAATAATGTGTATCAAACTGGATAGCATTTCTCCGACTTTCTGGTAAGCTTGAAAGACATATTCCACTTGAAAGAAACAGGAAAAAAGAGTGAAATTTAATACCACAGAAGCTTTTAAAATGTTTCCTGTTATAAGTAACACCAGTGAAGCAGTACTTTCAGCATCAATGCATATGACTGCCTAGGGAATAAAGAACCTGAGAGGCTATTTCAATAATATTTTTTCAAAACTGCATAATGTTAAGCATAAATGTGGTCCAGAAGATANTATGTAAAAATATATATGTGTATATATATATATACATATATATAAATATGCATCAGACAGAATATTGGTTATGTTTATCCTGAAGTGTCAAAGTACAGGAGAAAAAAGACTGGAAAACAAGCCTAGTAAAGAAAAACTACTGTATATAGATAGAGTAGAAGTAAAACAGCTTCAAGAGAAATGACCACATACAGATAAAACTTCTGAAAAGGTTAAAAAACATAATAATGGCTTTGAAAGCAATTGTAATGTGCTAAAATAGAAATTGGATCATTGTATTGTTAAGGTTGGAAAAGACCGTTTAGATTCAAGTCCAATGACTAACCTAGCACCACCATGTTCACCACTAAACCATATCTCCTAGTGCGAGATCCCTTCCAGGAATGGTGATTCCACNAAAATGTTTCCTGTTATAAGTAACACCAGTGAAGCAGTACTTTCAGCATCAATGCATATGACTGCCTAGGGAATAAAGAACCTGAGAGGCTATTTCAATAATATTTTTTCAAAACTGCATAATGTTAAGCATAAATGTGGTCCAGAAGATATTCTGCTATTACTAAGTCAGCAGTATGCCAGTTTCTATTATCTCTGTTGTGGTCATGTATGAAGGCTTTAATCAAGGATAAATTTCCAATTCCCTAAAGCACTGTAAACCCATCCATACTTAAAGATCAGCTGTTTGACTAATAAGGTACCAGTAGGCATAACTACTGGCAAAGTACAAGTAAATTAATACGTGATATTTTTATCACAATTAAATTTGGTTTTGTTCAATACTGTGCAAACACATACATACAAATCATGTTTATTTTTTTAGGTAAAGAAACTCAGATTTCTGGCACTACTTGATGCAAGATACCTGAGCTAATTAATCTGTACTGATATATCCAATATCTTTAAA
>WBMY01010424.1:349888-386990 GCA_013397315.1 Donacobius atricapilla
CAGTTCTATATGCCTGTATATGCCTGTGGAAAATATTATAATTGAAGAGACACAGGTGATGTCCTGTGAAACAGGCAAATCTACAACGACACTAAAAGAGCAATGAATGAACACTTGATTAACAAAGACTGGACAGTGGAAATTAAATAAGAAAATATGTAAAAATATATATGTGTATATATATATATACATATATATAAATATGCATCAGACAGAATATTGGTTATGTTTATCCTGAAGTGTCAAAGTACAGGAGAAAAAAGACTGGAAAACAAGCCTAGTAAAGAAAAACTACTGTATATAGATAGAGTAGAAGTAAAACAGCTTCAAGAGAAATGACCACATACAGATAAAACTTCTGAAAAGGTTAAAAAACATAATAATGGCTTTGAAAGCAATTGTAATGTGCTAAAATAGAAATTGGATCATTGTATTGTTAAGGTTGGAAAAGACCGTTTAGATTCAAGTCCAATGACTAACCTAGCACCACCATGTTCACCACTAAACCATATCTCCTAGTGCGAGATCCCTTCCAGGAATGGTGATTCCACCACTTCCATGGGCAGCCTGTTCCAATGCCTAACTCTTTCAGTGAAAAATTTTTCCTAATATGTAAGCTAAACCTCCTGTGGTGCAACTTGAGGCCATTTCCTCTCATCCTGTCACTTGTTACCTGAGAGAAAAGACAGGTAACTGAAAGATATTGGAAGTCCTGTGATTTAAATGCTGAATATCAGATCCTAGGTATACCTTAGTTTCATTGATGTGTTTGATAACTGAAAAACCGAACAAGTAATTTAAGTGATTAAATGCTATGTCACTACAACCAAATGTGTCCATAGCCTTGTAGGAGCAGCATTTATGTTAACATAATCCTATTTTAGCATTAACCTTATCCAAGTGATCTGAAAGTAAGAAGTAAAAACAGAATTTAGAAAGTTGCTAAAATTGTCAGTGTACATTCTACATTGTGGCATGAGGTAAGACAGGAAAAATCTAAGGAGAAACTGAAAAGCTGCATCATCAGTTCAGAAATGCTTTTAAAGCTTCTGGTGGTAGAAGGAGAGCTTTAATATAATTTGACTTTGTGCCATATTCATTTTCTGCATGACAAATACTCAAACTCACCTGTAAGCAGTATAGAAGAAGAGGCCAATGACAAAAGAAAAATAGAACACTAATCATGTAGAAAAATATGAATACTAATTTTGATGATTGTGTATGAAAATAAAGGAATTTTAGTAAATATATGCAAAAAATATCATTTTCTGACTTTAAAGATTTAACAAAGAAATTAATCAGAGTTACCTTACAATTATGTCACAAAATACAATATACTTTATCAGATTTCATTTTCATTTTTTATCTGAACCAGTTCTGAGAAATTCCTGATGTTCATAATTTGCAGTGAAAATACCTTTTAAGGTTTTCTTAAAAAGGTGAAATGTGGGAGTTGCAATTTTTATTGTTCAGTAAATAGCAGTACGTAGTGTACAATGAGTCTGAACTTCTAATTGATCATATGTTTTGTAGGCTTTGAAAAACTTAAATAAAAAAGCCATCTGAAAGCTGCAAAAACCATTCTGATATCTTGAATTTGAAAAATAAAAATAAATTTTCAGATTTTCCTGTAAAAAATATAAACATGTTCTGATTTGGAGGTCTTGAAATGTTTAAGTCTGTTAATTTCATTGCATTATTTTCAATAATTATGATATACCATACTATGTATCATTAAGATTAACATGTAAAAATGCTAGTCAAAAAATATGAAGATAATTATAACTGATCAGAACAGCAATTATTCTGATTATTAAGTGAAAACATGTTTTAACTGTATTTAGAATATTTATTTTTAAATACGCTAGGTTATGTGAATAAAAGCTGATCACAGGGAACACACCTGTCCTGCCAGGATTGTGAGAAAAGCACAGGTAGATGAGCACTGATGACCTGATGAATAAAATGATATTGTAGGACCAAATTCTCCAAAGACCATCAGAGAAGGCTCACTTGACCACTGACCCCACTGGAAACTCCACCAGGATTAGTCAGCTAAGCTCTCTTCTCGAATATCTCTTCATAAGGATATTCATGCCATCAGGGGTGATTGCCTGAGTGGGTATAGGACTTATTATTGATGCAGGAGGAAGAGTATTTTGGGACACAAAAGCTTCTGATATGGCTTAAAAGGGCTATGGGAATAAGAAAGACATTATGAGATGCTGTACTGGGGCTGGCTGGACTGTATTTAGCTCTTCCATAGTGGCCTACACAGTGCTGTGGCTTGAATTTGTGACAAATGAAACAGTTTTGACTGCTGCTGAACAGAGCTCTCAGAGCATGGAGGGTTTCTCTTTTATTCAGCAGCCAGCAGCCTTCATTACTGAGCAGCCAGAGAAACTGGATCAAGTTCTTGCTGATTAAGTTTATGTGAGTGCCATGTCTGGTGGCATGAGTGCCCTGCAAGGCTCTGTTTTCTCTCAGCATTGATCTGTGTGGCAAGCTGTGTTAGCAGTGTGGGTGTGCTAACAGGAATGCTTGACACTGGCTGGACCTGGGGACATGGAGCCACATCAGCTTCATGTCCAGGAGGCTGGGAACTGAGAGGCTCACTTGAGCCCTGAAGTACACCAGATATAGACTCCAATGACCTAAGGTCCATGCTCTTAATTGACATACCCCATACAAGGGGACACTACTGAATTTCTGAAAATCTGGTGTTTCAACTGTTTACCTTGATGTCTTCAGTGCTCTTGGGTATTCTAGAAATGGAACACCATCCTTTTACAGTCTTCTCTCATGAACCTGATTTAATTTCCTTATTTAGGTACCTCTGAAAAATAATACAGTCTCCTCTCTGACCTGTACAGCAAGTTCCTCTCAGCTTCAGCTGATGTGGCAACTAAAGGTTTGCTCTCTGCCAGGAAAAAAATCCTTTGTTCCTTCCTTGAATTAACCTCTGTTTTTAGAGGTCTTCAGCAGCCCTTTATGTGTTTCTTCTTTGTCTTAAATACTTTCCCTTTCTAGTCTTCTAAGTCTCTAAAAAGAAGTACTTTATTTCAGGTGGAAGGTTTACACATTTATTTGTGAATGTTCATCATCCTATCTGAAAACCTCTAGAGAAGACAGTCACATCACTGTTGACTGACTTACTGTCACTGCTAAAAGTCCAGTGCAGGAATCAAGGACAGTATCATGACAAAAACTTGAATGGGACTCTTAATCACAACATTTAAAATAAATGGGGAATTTGTCAAACTATAGAATAGGGTCCTGAATTATATTGTAACCTGCACTTACTCATATCATGCTGATAACTTGAAAGATTTACAAGCAAAAATACAGTCTAAAAATACATATGTATAGTACAAGAAATCTGTGACTTTTTAGAGAGATTAATTAAATTCTTATGTCAGGAATCATGATATTACCATTTTAAACAAGACTGTAACTTCAGTCTAAAATTTGTATATGCTCAGTTAAGTTAATGATTTGCTATCTTTACTTTAAGAAAGAAAGCCAGAAAAGAATATATTTAGAAGGCAGTAATAAATACTGCTAAGAGTTGGAAGTGTAATTTATAGTAAATTATGCGAAAGGTTTCCTTCACAAAAGGAAAACTACTGAGATATATTCAAACATTTTTAATCTTTCTAAATGCTGTCCAGACTATATAGCAAATATTCCATGTTTAGAAGGATTGCTTTTTTGTGCTTGAAGATTTTATATATTTTTTTCCTGAACTGCAAATTAGGGTGAAAAAAATCCCTTTTTCTTTAATTTGTTTCATTTTTACCTATTTTACTGAAGCCCAGAGCTGTTCAACAAACAACTGAGTTTAGTAGTTAACAGCAGTAAAATAAATTCAGAAGAATGATACAGGGTATTAGGAACTGATCTGAACAGATTTAAAAGGTCTATTGCAATCTGTGGGTGCATTACTTTTTTAAAGGTGAGAATTGACTGTGCTGTAAAGTAAGAGAACCTCATGAGGTCATGCTGTTTCTATGCTGAGTCTGATTCTCATCTGAAGCCACATTTTGATGGATTTTTTCTGACAGGAACAAACAAAGCCAGCTTGTCCAGTAGTGGAGCTGGAAGATACACATATTTCTATTCATGGTTTGTGACAACTGATTGGCAAAGGTTGCTTTTCTATGCAACACCAAAGTCTTATTGAAAAACTATCAGGGAAGTTATATACTCTGTTCAAAAATGATGTTGAAGTACTTTTGTCATATCTTTTTATTCTGTATATCCAGAAAATTTTTGAGTTATTTATAAAAGACACAGTCTAGGCTATTGATAGGGGCCATCAAGTAAGATTTAGGATGTATGATCATAGGTTGTATCTTTCATAGCTTTTTCTTTTCCTTCTGTTCAGAAATAGTGTGCAAAATAACATTCTTCTAGTGAAACAGAACAAAATAAACTATGTATTGACTTCACTATGTTGAGTCAGACTGAATATAGAAGAGAAATGAGGAAATTACAAAGAGGGAGACATTCACTAATGTAGCAAAAAATGTTTTGGTCATAGGTACTATTAATTAATTAATATAATAAAAGAAAGTGCTCACAAAGCATTTTGAAAGAGAAACTTTGCATGTTTATGTATCTGCTTCTCTGCAACCAAATAGGCTTGAACTCATCCAGGTATTTATCTGCAGGCACCAACCTGCTTTTGCCAATGGGTAGCACCACTGTGGTCACAGTGCAGCAAAAAAAATCCCCACTAGATGGTAGTGGCACCACTAATTGCTGGTCCTTCATCTTAAAACTATATTTTTCAATTGCGTTGATGCTTGTACCTTCAAGATCATAATTAAACTGCTCTATTTTTCAACCCAATTATAAGCCTACAAAAGGTGCTGATAAATTTAACAAATACTGAAATTTCCATCCTGTTAGTAAGCACTTTACTAGCACTAGTTGTTGGGCTAAATGTAATCATAAAAAAAAAAAAAGGAACTGCAAAATTCAGAAATCAATAAATGACACGAAATGAATATAAGAAAAAAAAGCCGAAATCTTTTACTTTGAGTCGATTCAAGATTAAACTATAATTTTCTATAACACCCTGAGAATCATAATTTAGGGAATGGGTCTTCTTTTCTCTAAAGTCTTCAGTCCTTTACTGAATTATACTTTTCAACTCACTATGCCTCTTTATCAAAAAAAAAAAAAAAAAACAAAAACAAACAAAAAAAACCCCTGTGATTTAGATGAAGCTCTCATCCTAAAATGCTCATGAGAAAATTGTTGTAAGTCACAATTTTCAAGAGGCTTTTTGCCATTAAAGAGAGGAGCACTCTTTATAACTAAATGGTTTCAAACTGAAAATTTATATTCAGTTCAATAAATGGTAATACTTGACATCCATCTGTTTCCAGATACAAAGAAGTGGTTCAGCAAAAACGTGTACAAAATTTTTTCTCCACAAGCAAATATTGCCTATCAGGGAATCACTTAAAGCAACACTCCCAGACTGCTCTGGGGGTATCAGTCGTATGTTATGTACTTTGGCTTGTTTTAATGCTTTTCTGCCATTACCACTATATCATGTGTGTATGCACTAGCTATCTTGCTTTGCCCTGTTTTAGGAAATGTCCTGGAGCTACTCTAACCTCTAACACGATCTTTATAAACTTTTTAAAAATTGCTTTTTTTCCTTTCTGAAATACTCTTATTCATATCCCATATTTTGCAAAAAATCTGTTTTAATTTGTATCTTTGCCCAATCATATTAGTCTGCTAATTTTAGAGAAGCTTTTAGTAACTCAGGGTTACTACTTCTAGTTTATTTGATGCTTGAGAAACTAAAAAGGAGCCCAGAAGTAATAGCAACAAGCTAGGAAGTAATACCAAGGAGGAAACAAATCAAATTAAATAGGTTGAGTCCATGCCCTGGGCACAATTTGAATGTCCTAGGTCGAGTGAAACTCTATTCACAAGTAAATCTAGTTCCCCAATGCATCTACAGATTAAGAATGGCTTGTTCTAGAAATTCCACTAATTGTTTCCTCAGGGAGGATATTGATGTTTATATGAGCTGTTATGTCTGTAGGCAGACATTTTGTTTAGTGGAAGAGACTTCAAGGAAACCAGTCTCTTTTCCTGGCTATAGCTACAGAATATCAGGAAAACAGAGTCTGTTAATCTATCCTGCCAACTTTTGTAATGCTTAATGCTCATTTCAAACTGATTTATGCATTTTTCCTGGGTGCAACACATGAACACAATTAATTCTTCACTAAACATCCAAGATAACTTCACAGGATTTTTACCCTTGGAAGGCATAAAAAACCTAGCCAGAAGATGTCACGGTAGGACACGAAATAGATTGACTCCATATAGTTGTCAGAAGAGAAAGAAGGCTTTATTTACAATTCCAACAGCTTCTTTTATAACATGCTGCACTAAAAAGGTCTATTATTGGTCCATCGGACTGACACTTTTCTCCATTGGTTACGTGATTGGAAACAACACCTGGGGACAGTTGTTATGGGAAAGGGAAAACTGTTTACTCAACCTGTTTTGAGAAACAGAGGGAGATGTTTTGAAAAGAGAAAACTGTTGACAGCTTTCCCTTGGGAAAGGAGCTAGCAATGGTTAGCAAGCTAAAATTCGGACTTAAAAATGTCGAGTCCACAAGAAGTTGCAGAGTCTTCAGACTTCAGCTAAAATAACTCCAGTCTGTAATCTGTGAAACAACTTAGTTTCCCTGAAACACTGGAAAATATGGATAGTTCCTTGCAATCTTGAGTGCACTTTGTTGAGTTTCTCTTTCTGAGAAAAGGACCCCCTATCACTATCAGCTTTTTCTGTATTTGCATTATTCTGTTTGTTTTTCTGCGATTTAGGTGATCAGAGGATATCATCTCGTGGACTTCAAGAGCCAGTTCCAGCTGCATATGAGGCTGCTACTGCTCTAGGTCCAGCCAGTGGCAAGGCTAAATGTGTTCCCAGTATCACACACAAACTGCTAACAGAGATCACCACACAGACCAGTAGAGAGTAAACTAGATATTTTACCAGTGATATATGTACTGCCTTAATGCCTTTTCCTCTCTCAGATTTTAACACAGGTAGTGAAAATAAAAGTCTTGGTAGATCATCAGAAGCAGCCTTGGACTTTGGCAGATGTCTAAAGTCTGAACTGTGATTCTTAATTCTCTGCTTTATTTCTGACTAACTCTTGAGGTCCAGAAACTCAAATAAAGTCTCCGTTTCCCTTGGCATCTGTGTTCCATTACTGTAAATGACCCTAATATTTCAGACCTGACTCTGTGGGGAAGCTCACCTCCTAGATGATGTCTAAATATATTCCAAGCTACAAACTGAATGGGATAATGCCTGTCTACCAAAGGAGAGTAGAATTAGTAGCCATAGTAGCTGTAGGATGGAATATAGTTCCCATGGAATTTAAAGGATTTATGTTATGTGGCTGGCATCTCAGTGACTACAGCTCTTATTCAGGACCACAAGACCAAGGTAGAGTTTTCCCCTGGGGATGTTACTTCAAATCACCTGCCTCCCTGATCAGAAAGTAAACTCCTTCTGTTGAATCCATTTAATCCAAAAAAAAGCCAGTTGGGCCAGGAGAACTGTCATGTGTTTTTTAATACCTATGGCAGTCTCCTGGACTGTGTCACAAACCAAAGAATTAAGCTCAAACCACACTAGCTTTAGCACGACTTGAGAGTTTTCTATGGCTCTTTTCTTTCACTCAGCCATTTCCTGAAAACAAAGAACAGCCCATTTCATTTTCCAAAGAAGTCACAAACCTTAGTCTTAAGAAGTTGTTTCTGCAGACAGTCCTGCAAGGTAGTATTCACCTTGATGAAATAAAGCACCCTAGTCCTAAAGAGAAAATTTGTAGCACCTTATTTCATCTTTTCTGTCTCAAGATACTCAATACCTAGACATTCCAGTATTTAATTTTCTTCAGGCATCATGCTGAGGGGTTTTATCCCTCACACATTAGTCTGGATTCTACTTGAAGAAGCAGGAACTTCAAAATTACATATTTAAAATCTCTGCATTGTGGTACACATACCTTTTTTTCAGACTATAGCCCTTTGATAATTTATTATGTAGAGAATGTTCTGGTCTGAGACAGTTGACTCATTTTTTTTTTATGGAGTGTACAAAGAAAAGTGTAAATTCTATCACACAGTGATCAGTTTAGAATTTCTCAAATTCCAGCTGCAGGTTTTAGATAGTTCTACATATAACTGAAAATTCTGCTGCCACAAAGAAAGGCTGGTCATCTCAAGAATTTATTCTAAATATTTTATAATCCATGAAAATTAATAGGGAAATTAGACAGCTTCATGTAGCAATTTCTAATAAGCAACATTACAAAAAATATATCAGGTGCTAAAGAGGCAGAGAGAGAGTCAGTTTTGTTTTAGTTTGTTTGGGGGGTTGAGTTTTGTTTTGAATTTGCTCTTTTTTTTAAAAGCTTCCTTCTTTCATGCATAAGTTTATGGGCAACATGTTCTGGAAGGGAAGATTTTTACAACTAATATTAATATTTACAATATTTTGATATTTCCAATTGAAAGACAATAACAAGTTTGAAATCTATAAGAAAGACAACTACAAGTTTGAAATCTTAAGGATTAAATATTATCCTCATTTAGATTGGTTGAAGTACTTCATACAGAAATCAACCTCTCATTTTCCTAAGGATAGGAAAGTGTATCTCCCACACTCTTCCCACATATATCGTAATGTTTATACTAATCACTGACAGCAGGGTATGTGCCAACACTTTCTCAGATGGCTGTCATTTTAAGGTAAAATGAAGATATAGATCCCAGAAGCCACTAACACCCTCCATGATTATTCTTTTGAAAATCCTCTGTGACAATAGTGTAATCACTGAAAGAATAGCAACGGGGACTCTGAGTGACCTTGAGGACTCAATAGATTCCTGAATTGTCATAACTTAAATAATTCTTACTTGCTTTCTCTATTGCCATAGAAGAATCTATGCTCTTCTCCTTTCATAATACAGAATATTGGAGTTCTGGAAACATTATGTGTACTGAAGACTATACTGTGCTTTGTGGGTTTGTACTGATTTTTGTTTTGTTTCTAGAACTGTTAAACATGGAAAAATATTTTCATTAAAAAAGTACTTCTGGACTCATAAATGAGGAAAAAAGGTGTAAAATTAATCCATTATTGGGAAAAATAGGTGAGAAACATTTTGTGAATTGTTCTAAGTGCTCCAAAATCAAAAAAATGAAAGAAATAAACTCACAATTTATTATTTCATTAAGAGTTCATGACATTGCAATAAATTGCCTTAATTTTGAAAAGTTGTGTCACGATTTCTGAGCACTTTGAGGAATAAACACTAAAGAACTATGAGATACAGTGTATCAACTCTAAGAATTTCAAACACATAGTTGTTTTCCACTGAAAAATACAAAATAAAAAGTAATATGCCTGAAAATCTTAAGGAAAGTTTAATTATTTCACCATTTCAAGTTATGCTTATTCAACTGCAAGTATTTTCCATTAAATCTTCAAACTGTATTTAAAAATCAACTGTAAAAGAAAGACCATATTCTACTTTTTTTAACCTCCTTTACTGTTATCAATCCTTGACAAAAGGCTATGATCATGAAATATAATTGAATAACTCAATACAGAATCATGTTTGGGGTAAGACAGTGTCAGGTTCTGTCATTGATAATTATGTAGATGTAATGCCAAGAGGTCTAGAAATTAATGTTTTGAAGCTAGGATTTGCAAATGCAATCTGCAAATTATTGTGCCATGGGAAACTTCTAGGTTTTATAGAGGGCTATCAGTGACTGATGCTTTTAAAATGTGAAGCTTCACAATATGTTGAGGAAGATCTTTCAAATATGTTTTTTTCATTTAATATAGAAGGGAAACAGACAAAGGCATAGATAAAATATGTTGCTTTCATTTCTTTTAATTTTCATTTTCATTGTGAAATGCACATGTATTAACATGAAAATGAACATGAGATTACATAAACTAACTTAAACAGAACAGAACCCAGATCCCCTTTTTTCAGAAAAAACAAACAAACAACAAAAAAGAGTCTCTATAAGAAAGAGGACAGGCTGGGAATTAGCAAGAAACTTTACTCATAGACTTTTTTCCCCATGCTAATATCTGGCATTTTTAAAATCTACTGTTTTTAAGAATCCAGTACTAGTTATTTTTCAGAAACAGCATAGTAGTGTGGATTAATAGACAGTATTAACAGATGATGAGGTGATTGTAACAATTAGGAGCCATTATATTGGACTGGAAATTCAGATTCTGTCTCTTTGGGCAAATATTGTTTTCTCCTAAAAAAAAATTCTTCACACTTCCCTGACATTTCTTTCATGTTTGGGATCTGAAATTACTGGAGTGTACAAATAAGATTATCCAGATTTTTACAGAAACTGGGGCATTATGTGGGTAAACGGCTTGCTTAGCTTATGAGAGAGTTGAGAATTAAACCAGCATTTTCTAACTGCTAGTTTTAGTAGCAAATATTATGTCCTGTGTTTGTTACCTCTCTTGGAATTTGGAGAGTTGGGATTTTTTGACTCCATTAATGTTAATTCCATTTTTGTTATAGTAATTAAGTAGATAAGATAGTCTAGCATCTGGTTTGTAGTCAGCTGCAAATTACTAATCCAACAGCCATTTATCCCAATTTTTTATGTGTGAAGAGTTAGCCTATCCCATCTACAGAAGAAATAAACAGATCTGAGAAGTTTCTGATTAGCAGCTGCATATTGTTATTTGACTGCTCACACATCCTTGAATTTCAAAGGCACTTGGAAAAGCCTTCAATTTTCATCTGTCTTGACTTAAAGAGTTAACTTGTTTCAAATCATGGCTTGTATAATCTTGTCCATAAGACAAATAAAACAAATAAGCCTACAAATCCTTTGGAAATTCAGCTCATGATAAAGGTAGTGGTTTTCTGGTTTATATTCTCAAAGTCTACTTGTTAAAGAAAGAGAATAATACATAATTCTTTTAAATCTTTTCAAAAAATGTTAGTTAAAGGATGTAACTGATGTTATTAACAAAAAATTTTATGTTCTATAATGTCTCACAGTGCTAGAAGACTGTACAGTTTTTCTTCAAGATGTTAGAACATACTGTCAACACAGTTAAAAAATTGTTAAACCTTAGAACAAAAGAACCATGCTGCCAAGTGCGGAATTGAGAAGACATGCACAAGGGAAAAAGAAGGAATACAGATGCTTGATATATCAGAGCACCTGTGCAATTAAGCTGGTAAAAAAAGAAAAGATACTGACATTATCAGTCAGCTTCATATACAGACAGAAAAAGACATAATCTTACCTATTATTGCTGTAGGAAATGGTATTTGGGCAGTTTACTCTGCTTTTTTCCACCCCCAGTTTAGCAGTCACATTTAAATAACTCTATCACTTCGCTGGACCTGGGGGATTCACACTTCCACTGAAGTGTTCTCTCACTTACATTCTCTGACTCCAAAGGCTACCTTTTACTCAGATGGAAGCTGGAATACTTTGTCATTCCCTTGAAGTCTTCATTTTTTGTCCAGGACAGCAGGTATCTTAGGAGAAGTAAAAATTAATTCTGTGTACGGAAAACGTTTGTGAATAATTTGCTTGAATATTGTCACAAGCTGGAGTCAACCTTTTCTTATTCATGACTACATAAATTTTGATTTTTATGTTTTAAAATCCAAAATACACAAATCTGATTTAAGGTATCAGATGTGTGATTCCTTTGTGAACCTGGCCAGTTTTATCTGGTTGGACATTAGCCAGCAATGAGTGCTCACAGCCCAGAAGGACAATCTTATTCTGGGCTGCAGCAACGTGAGACCAGCAAGTCAAGAGGTGAAACCCTACCTGGAGTGCTGCATCCAGCTCTGGGCTCCTCATCACAAGAAAGGCATGGACCTTTCTGGAGCACATCCAGAAGAGGGTCATGAAGATAGTCATAGGATCATAGAAAGGTTTGAGTTGGAAAGAGCCTTAAAGGTCATCTAGTTCCCTAGTGATAAGAAGAAAAATTCAAGAGTTATTTAAAAACAGACAGGCCAGGGATGTGGTCTATATTTTAAAATAAGATTATATTCTGATGTCTCTATTGCCTTTTTAAGACACATTGAATTGATTTGATTTTCTGGGAAGTAGATTAATGCATTTGCAATGCTGGACATAACAATGCTGGACATAATTAATCAATGTGAAACCTATAATTGCTTTTGAAAATAAGGTTCCCACGCTGAAAATTAGGACAAAGAGATTAGGAATCTTCAAAAGATTCTCTGGCCATGCAAGAGATTCATCACACTAAGCAGATCTTGGTCTTTGAGATTTAGCTGCAGCTTGCTGTGGTTCTCTTAGAATTCACAAAGAGTGCTTTTCCTGCCAGGGAAAGGAATGTATGGACGGGAACTTCTGTGCATCTGATCTCCTTCTGATATCAGATTAAAATATGTCTGGATCACTTACATGGGTCTAGGTACTAAGATGTGCCCATGGATTGCACTCTAAATATAGCTCATCTGTCCTAAAAGAAGCCACTTCACCACTTTACAATTCCATCTGTTTGATTTAAATTCAGACGAAATTTTCTGGGGATTTCTCTCTCCCAGCTGAGTCTGAAAAAATGTTGGCAGACTTTGGTGAGAAGTTAAGTGTTCTATGAGTTAGTAAGAGATCCGAGAGATCTCTTTTGAGATAAAAAGATCTTTTGGCCTCTATAAGAACACAGCTTCCTTGTCAGTACTACTGCACCACTATATTTAATTAAAATAATATTAATTTTTCTCTGGTATATTGCTGGGGAGTCAGTTAAATGATCTCAAATGTCCTTAAATGATAATTGATCGAGCTGCTTGAAAGTGAGTTTGGTTGATTTAGCTGCATCATGAGTCTTTCAAGCTCATCTCTCTGAGCATGGGATAAAGATGTCATAGCTGATCTGCACTTGGTTTCATAGTGTGTTTGTCTTAAAAATATAATTTTGTACCTGTATTTCACCAACTCAAATATTCATAAGGGTTCTTTATTTAACAACATCCCTGACATTAGAGGAGGAAATTATTCTCTTTAAGAAAGCATGAGATAGAGACAAAATGCTCTAAATTAACATTATGTGGCTAAAAAAATTATATGGAGAGGAATACTCTATTAATTGGAAAGCCGGTGGGAATATTCAGCCACTGAAATCCAGTGATTGACTGCATGTTGCTAACTTACTAGACTTAAATAGATGTTGACTCATCGCAACAGTGGTCATAGCAACAGATCATTCCATTTGGAGAAAAGAGGGATACAGAGCAATACTGTGCTTGAAATATGTTTATACTTAAACAGACACAGACACACAGAGATATAGATCTAAACATCTAAAACATGCTTTCTGTGAGCCATATAATCATTTTACAACCTGTTAGGAACTCTGCCCTAGGCAATACTTGTAGTCTACACACTCAGAGATATAAAATGAGAACTGAACATTTTTGCTGCAGCATTTCATATCCTGACTATGTTCTGATTAATCTTTAAATCAATTGTAGATTACTCATCAAGCAAAGTATATGAACAGAATTATATTAGAGTAGGTTAATACAGTTTATATTGATTTGAAATATATGATTTTTAAGAGTGAAATCTGAACTTGTAAACAGAAAATTACTTACTATTTACTTTCCCTCAAAGTTTTGTGGGGTTTTTTTTTAATCAGAAGGGCTTGTAAAAATTGTAAAAGTAACATGCCAAAGTACCACCCACACAGTGATATTTTTAACATTCACTACCACAGGAACATAATGCCCTCATCATTGATGAGTTCCTGAGGAAAAATGGTTCCAGATTTATAACAGAACTAATTGTTTTGGGGAGAATGATACAGTAGTGGAACCACATGCTTGTTATTGGAATAATCTTACAAGAAGCTTTTGTGCTTCACCTAGTTCAGATGTTTAGTCCCCTGTAGTATCTAAATAACTCACTGCCTTTATTATTCTTGCGATAGTATTAATAATAACTTTAAAAAGTATAGAAAAATTAATTGGTGGAAGACACAGTCAGCATTTTCCCCATCATAGCACTTGAAAAGTTGGACTATTTTTCATCTGAACTGCTGCTGGAAAATGTGGGTGTAAAATATTTTTTAGCAATGTATTACCTTTTCCCACTCACTAAACAGGCTTTGCTTTAACTGGACTGCTCCTAGTAAGTTCTTAAATTGTTGTCCAGAATCCTTGTTTCTTTCTATAGAAGAACTGCCTCACCTTACTAAAATTAAGAAAAGAAAATGTCAAATACATGCTCAGAATATTTATATTTTAAGACAGAAAAAGCATATTGTGGGCCAAATTCCTATCCTATGAGAGCAAAAAAAAGAAGAAGAAATAAAAAAGAAAAAAAAAAAGAAGAAACTTAGTTGTAGATCTCTGTATATAGTTGGCTTACGAGTTATTCAGTATGGATAAGTACAGCTCACTGCAGGGGTTATGTCACTGACATACGATAACAAATACTATTGTGGTTTTTTTTCTTATTAATAACCTGAGACAGATACTTCCCCTCAAACTCAGAGAATCTATTACAGAACTCACTTTCTCAGAGATAAAGTTCAGAAATTCCCCAAGAGGAAAAATGCCAGTGGAATAAAAAGGTGTCACTTCTTACAATAGTTGCCCTAAAGTTTCTAATGAAATTTGAGACTGTATAGGTTAGTCAAATATAGTTTAAATTTGTATATATAAAACTATAATATATAGAGGGAATATAAAATATCTGTAATGATAATTTATAGTGCACATATAAAAATTTAAACAAAGCTTATTAAATACTATTGCTATTCATCTCTAAAGATTACTTTTTTACTAATGCATTTTTTTTAGTATACATATTTTTATATCTGAGGTCACTTTATCACAGTTTGTAAAATCTCTATCAGTGATTCCTGATTAGTTAAGATTAAGAAACTTTTGGAAACAGGTGCTGTTGTGAAAACAACTTTAAATCCTTAGTTTGTATTATGAATAATTTGGCAAATTTCTATAAGCTGATGCTATGGATAGAAACAATCACAACAAAAAACAGTTACCTTAATCTGTTGATAGAAGATGTTCTATGATGACACTGCAAACTTACACTAGAGGAGCTGGGAAACAGAAAAAAAAATTACCCAAAGAAATCTCTAAAGTCCCCTTGACATTCAGACCAAGAACTTCCAGAGATTTCTCAAAAGGAACTTGGAAACAATGCTCACATGTGGGAGTTTAAAGAATCTCTCTGTGTCCCTATATAGATCCTGTTCTTTTAAAGGTAAGTTTCAAACCCAGTATCCAGGAATAGGGTACGCTTTTAAAACAGTTTAACCTCCTTTCCAATGCTCCCAGTGTTGGAAACTACGAAGCTGCTTGGCATGCTGAGAACTATCTGCACAGTGATACAGATTATTAGCAAGCAACAATGCTTACTTCTTTTTCTGAATAATTTCTTTTTAAATGTATCCTAATTGTTCTAAGAACTTAATGTTATTCCACAGAATTATTTATTAAAGCTGTGTCTTCATGTAGAATAGGTCTATCCATTTTCAGTTATAGTATCTCAAATGCCAAAATGCTAAAATGCATAATATTTGATAGTTGTTTTTATTTGCAGATTTGTATCAAAAGACACCATGAACAGGACATGTTGCAGGACAGTAGCACAAAGACTTTTTTATAAGAACATTTGTAAAAACTAAAAAATATCTATTGCTGAGTAACTGTTTNTTCCACCATTCCATCTTGGTGCTCTTGGAATCCTGAGAGACCAGACTGCCCCGGGCTTTGTGAAACAAAAGCCCCTCGAGGTTCCTGGTTTTGTTTATCATTAATGCTGTAGTTGTTGTTGTTTGTTTGCCTTGTTATACATACTAGTAAAGAGCTGTTATTCCTATCCCCATATCCTTGCCTGAGAGCCGACTTAATATCAAAGTTTTAATAATTCGGAGGGAGGGGGTTTGAATTCTCCATTCCAAAGGGAGGTCTTGTCCTCCCCAGCAGATACCTGTCTTTCAAACCAAGACACTGTTCTTCAGTTATTAGGTGGCCAGCCAATTGAAGGCCAGGCTATCTCATTATTAAACTATAAGGTATAAATCTAATCTGAAAATGATATTGCATGGTGATTACAATAGGGATGTATGTTTTCTTCACTGAGGTAGGTATTATATATGTTTGAAAAGCTTACACCCCAACAGAGGAGACCAAAGGGCATGATAATCTCTATTTTTCAGCAATGAAATCCTGTGGCAGAGTTTGGTTTATTTTTCAGACGTGTCTTTCTCTTCCACTGACTCTCAGATAACAAGATTGCATCAATCTTTCCAGTCAAATACTTTGAATAAAAAGACTACCTAAAAGGTCTCATTGTTCAGTCATTTTGCCCAAGAATTTGCAGCAAGAGTTCTGATAATGTGAGACTAAACTTCTTAAAAATATTTCTCTCTCATGGTAGATAGATATTTGCCCAAAATTTTAGGCAAGCAATTGAAACACACAGTCACAAAGGACAATATATGACGCAGTACTAGGATATAGTTTCTGTAACAGGATGAAGCACTTTTTCCATTTGAAATTGTCAGACATCCCTACATCATGATGATGTACTAGTATCACCAAACATACGTCATTACACTGCAAACAAATTAAGACATGCACATACACTATAATCTAAAACGTAATCTTTAGAGGTATGATGATTTATATGGTTTGAGACTGAAGTCCCATAAAACTTGATGTGCAAAGGTCTGAACCTATACCCCATCTAAGCAATTGCTTGTTGTAGATTCAAAAATAATCTAGACACAGCCAATAAACATAATTATCTTCCTAATCTAAGCACTATAGAACCTGCAGGACATTTCCAAGTAAAACCAACTTTAATTTGTTAAAACCTCATAAATCTCCTTGGTTTTTATCTTTAGATTTTAAATATGATATTTTCATTTTCAGAGATATTCCAAATTCAGAGATAAGTACTTGATAAAGCATTAGCAAGTGAGAATAGACACAAATGAATGTAAATACTACTTCCAAAGGCAAGTGCTTCGATTCTGCACTGCACAGTGTAAAGCCTGGCACATTCTCCAGGTAATGGTGTTTACTGGACTACATGGAGAGAAGTTATATATGTTTGTAGTTAAGGTGACTTAAGGGAAATCCTGTGACAAGAATAGAAGAGCAAATTCATACTGTTCATAGCTCTGTTCACAGCTGCTTTATGGAAAGGGAATATACCAATTTTTGATTTACCCCTGGTTCAGCCTTTTGCACCTTTTATTAAAAACCACTTGCTTAGAACTGTGAAAAACAGGATCAGACTTTAAAGACTAGAGCAGAATTATTCTGCACATTCAAACAAAACAACCAAGTAGCGATTTATAGGTTTTTATGATTCTCCACATAATTGCATTATGCATGGAGCTCTGAGACATATGTAACTTTGGCAGATTAGCTAGTAATTTTTCATCAATAAACAATAAACACAAAGTATCATTCCTCATTCAAGTAGTTCATAACATACCAGTGGTTCAAAGAGATAAAATAATCATGTTATCAAAGTCAGCTCCTTCATTAATGGATTAAGGTAAAGGCAACTAATTAACTAATTGATGTATGAACCAATCTAAGTCACTGGTTTTATTTGTTTTTCCAGAACATCTGTAATCTGAAATTCCCTTAAAAAAAAAAAAGCAGANCTTTCCAGGTTCTTATGTGTATTATAGCATCTAGAAACAAAAATTCAGGTCTACTCCAGTGTGCCAGAAGTTGAATAGGCATGGCAGGTGGCCAAACTGGTTAAATAAGGAATTGCTGCCTGAACTAAAGAATAAAAATATATGGAAGGTGGAAAAGGGGAGAGATTACCAATGTGAAATGAAGAAACATCACCTAGATTTGCAGCACTGGCCCTGAGAATGGCAAGGATGTGAAAGGCAACTGCAAATATTCTTACATATTTAATGAATTTATAAAAACTTCAGAGGTGCCCCCCAAATCTTTACTCTAAATGTCATGAAGCATTGTTAAAATATGCAATAAGACCATCTTCATCATATGAAGAACATTTGGGAAGCTGAGTGTGCAGAAGAAATCAAAAGTTGTAGCAGCATAATCAAAGGCTCGTGTCTATAACTCCAAGTTAATTGTGTTTGTTACATTTTCTGCAAAGTATAATGGGGGAATAAAACAAATGCTGTGATCAAATGAAGACAAGTTACTGAATCACATAATAAGATTTAGAAAGATTAAGTGATTTTTTTATACAACAAAGCATATATATTTTTGATATAAGCAATGATTGAATAGCAATTTGGATAAATTTGAATCTAACAAGCAGCTGAATCCATGAGGGAGGAAGGAAGATTGATAACTTGACAATCTGTGATAGGTTTATGTATGGAACGTGCTTTAATACAGTACTGCCCTAACCTATCTGGACTTACCTCTCTGCCTCAAGTTGCCCTGCAGAGACAGCACAGAACTGACTGCATGTTCTTACAGCTGCTTTGCTTCACAGTCTGGCTGTGACACTCCGGCTCCTAATAAAAGGAACTATTTATTAGTATGTCAAAGTGCACCAGCTGACAAGCAATCTGTCCTGCTGTAGCTACTGAGGTGGTGGTGATCTCTGGCAGAAGGGCAAGGAAACATCGTCAGCTGAATCTGCAGCAGTGGATCTGACAAAACTTTAAATTAGGATTTCCCACTTCAAACTGGACAAAAATTGAATTTTTCTCTCTTCCAATTGTGCTCTAGACTTCCTTTTTTTCAGATTTTTCTGCAGGAAATTTTAAAGGAAAAGTGAAACATAATTGAGAGAATAATTTTTAACTACTACTGCCATCAAATACATTTTCAATCTAATTGTGCCTGTCTTACATAATGTTAAACTTGCTGTCTTTTTTAATATTTCATCTCCAAAGTTGTTGCTACAGGCTTTGAAATAGTAGTTAACTGCATTTTGGAATTTAAATGAGCTATGACCTATTTTATTTTTTTTCCTCACAATGCCAAAAGCATTGTCTTTCAAAACAAGCTGTATGAAATCAAAGATTTGATGAAATTTATTAGGTCAAACTGTTCACTTCTAATCCATCAATAGAAGTACAGTACTGTCGTGCATGATAATGAACATGAGAAGATCATGTGAGACTCATCTGAGAATTTAATACACATTTTCAACACATACATGATCAACTTTATGGTACATAAGCTTATCACTCTCCCATTCATTTTAGAAGACTTCTTAACTGCTGCAGACAAGCCCTATTCTTGGCCAACAAATGTAGGTTTTGTGGGTACTATGCAGCAATAAAGATGATTTTTTTTTTATCATTTAAAACAACAAAAATCCATAGGTGATTCTTTCATTTGTAAGAAATCATTCCTAATTGGGCACTGCCTTTCAAGAAGAATAATCTGGTAATAGTGATGGATTTACACAGTCATGCAGATCAGCAGGTATTAGTGCATATTTTGAAACAGTTCTATGGCTGCATTGTCTCACAGGCTGAATTAATGTACCAGTTGAAAGGAAGACAGTAAACACAACGGTATCCAGGAGATCAAGCTCTCCTTCACGATTCCTACTGGCAATTTCTTGTAGCAATTTTTTTTCTGCATCACTTTGGTAACTACAAATATGAGATATAGCTGTTTCTTAATTCTCCTATTCTGTCTCCTCTGTTCAGATTGTAAACCCTTCAGGAGAGCAATATGGTCAGACTGATTTATGCTCACTGTGAAATATCTTTATCACCTATACCTATACCTATATCTGTATCTATCTACATCTATCCTTATCTGAAAAAATCTATATCATTTATGTCTAGATAGATAGATAGACAGACAGACATACTGTGTCCAAGAACTGTGCTTCTTTCAGAGTAGGTCCTTTACTTGCACTTGAACTCCAAGAAAAAGGTGAAGAAATAAATTACTTTAAATTCTGGAAAAGTATATGGATTTGATGTATTAAGTTCAACTGTAATACACTAAGGAATTTGAAATACAGTTATAAACACCTCCCATATGAAATAATGATTTTCAACTAGAATTTCTGGTGAGAGAACATACTTTTGGTGAATACTTTTCCCCCAAATAGTGATCAAGAATAACAGAAACCAGAAGAAATAAACAAACTAACAAGTAAGATAACAAAATGGCACCTCACTAAATTAAGTAAAAACACTCAAGAAAAAATAGAATTTGCATAGATAAATTCCTTCAAATATGTTTTAAATGTCCAGTATGTTTTATGCAAATTTTGAATTGAGATTTGTGTAAAAGGATCTTAGAAAAAAAAAGAAAACAAGGGGACATGATATTTTTTATTAAATAAAAAATGGACCTTGTACTGGATTTTTAAAATGGTTTTATAAATATTTTAAAGATCCATATAATTTTCAGATACTGAGATGAAGGGCTTCATATTTCATTACACAATTTCTTCTGCTCTCCTCTTCTTTTTGAAGAATTTATATTTTAGTCATAAATTTGATTTACTTTTCAGGCTGTTAACTGTGTCTAATTTCTAACTCTAGGCAGTAAACTTTTAAATACTTGTAAGCATACACAAAAAAAATCTTTCTTCATCTCAATGAAAAATTTGCTTTTAAGTTATAGTAATGAAAATTATTTTTTATTAACAATCTTTCTGATTTTTTGATTCCTGAGAATTTTGCTCCGTACTACAGAAAAAATGTATGCAAGGAAAATATTTGAATGAATATTTTTGAACAGAATCAGTTGCAGAGACACATGGAGCTTGTTACAAACAGGTAGGTCCTTTACTTACACTTGGACTTAAAGAAAAAGAGGAAGAAATATGTTTAAATCCTTTTGTAATCATTCCCCAACAACAGCAGATAAAATCTGTCCAGATGTTCAGCCAATTAAAAACTTTGGGGTTTATATTAAAGGTACTCTGCAGTAGTCTATGGGAACTTTAATATCTTGTACTAAGGAAAGTTCATACTGCCACAAAAAGGTATGAAGTAAATACCATCGAAATTAGTATTACTACCTGTTTATGAAAAAAACATTAAACTCACAAAAGCAGCACATGAAAGAAGGCAGACATCTAGGTAGCCCAGGAATGAATCTTCACTGGAAATAGTAAAACCCTCATACGCAGATTATGATCAAAATAGAAAATTATTTAAAACAGACATTCATGACCCTTTTTGCGATAAGCAAGGAAAGCTTTTGTTTTGTCACTTCAAAACACGAGCTCTACCCTTGGAACTGCAACTTTTTTGATTAGTGCTTTTATTATTCTATCTACATTGATCAGAATGTAGACATGACTTAAATTTTTATATTAATAATTAAACTCTGCTATAAAAGCATAGGAAAATTACTTTCACTTTTGTGAATATGATGAATCTGTCTTTAATAAATCAAGGACAAATATTCCTGTTAAATTTTTAGGGAAAGGACTCAGATCATTAGCAAATTTTTAAATATAGCAGCAGATAATTGTATAAATTCAATATACATTTTCTGAATGTACATTTTGTTTTACAGGAAACTGTAATGTACTGCTGAGGAAGTTAAGATTTAGTCTGTGTAATATAGCTTCTTAATATCTGTAATAACTACTTCTGTGAAGAACTAATATGTATCCCTCTGATGAATATTAAGTCAGAGTTATGTCAAAGACTTAACTGTTTTGCAGGATCAATTGGCTATCAGTCTGCTTTTCAATATCTTTAAGAAAACTTAGGAGATAAGTAAACTCTAGGGGAAAGAAAATAAAAAATATCACTTCTTCAGTCATTTTTTGTAGTAATATCTTCCAAACTTGCCAACTAAAATAAGTACAAGAGTTTAAACAGGCTCATGTTACTTTTGCTGGTCATCAGCATCACTATATGACTTTCAATTCTTAAAAGTTCTTGGCACACTTGAGCTTTGTACCTTTTAGGTAAGGGAATTCACAAACGAGTGAATTCTCCTGTGTACGCCATTATGAAGTAGAGAGGGAAAGGAACTAAACTAATTATTTTCCTTAAGGATTTTTCACTTCCTAGTACTGTTTTCAATTACATCAGCTTCAACCATCAGAATAAAATGTCACTGCAGAAATGCACGTATCAGAAGAGAGGCAAATGCAATCCTCACAGGCTGATAAATTCACTTACAAAATGTGCATATTTTCCCTCAAGGGAAAGACAGGAAAAATTTAAAGATGTGTCTTTCTTTCCTCCTCTGTATTATCTGCATTTGGACATACTCCTTTAGGTTGTCACAAAAGCTATAAAGGAGCAGCAGCAAGGCCAAACATTTCTTGCAAAGATCCTCACTTCATCTCTAAAGCTGATCCGTCTCTGATCTCTGCACTCAAGCATACTGCAATCACACTGTAATTGCAAAAGCCTAGTAAGGCAATTTTTACATGATTACTACATCTCTGTGATTTGAGACATCACAACTTAGCTACTCTCTTTCCAGAGATTTTACAAGTATAAGGGGTTTATAGGTGTCACAAGATCATATCTTATGATAAGATCTTTGGAAGTCATGTAACCCTCATATAAGTTGTGGCCTCCATGTGCTATGTAAGCTTATTTTTGAACAATAAATGTTGAGCTTCAAGAGCAATCACACACCTGAATCTGGCCAGCAAGGAAACACTACCAAAATTCCTGGGGAAAATTTGATGTACTCGTTTGATCTCCAAGGCTGCTGAATGCCAACACAACCTTTCTGAAGATGTTTTGCTATATTCCAGAAATCTTACTGAGGCCAAACCTACAGAGTCTGATCAATTTTCAGCAAACAAAAGGTGAGCAAAAATCTCTGCAAGAGGCTGTGAGCACAAACTGGATCTTAGCACTTCATGACACATTTGAGTGTCATGGCTGCGCTGGAATTTAAATACAAACCACAAGGAAGAAAGAAACATGCAAAATAGCAACAGACACATGTTCATATATTGCAGTTATCTATTTTTTTGACTTTAAGCTGCATTTATCTCAGAGAGGTTCACCAAACTTCAGTAACGAGATACAAGAAGAAACATTCAGAAAAAAATATATCTGTAATAAATATAAATCCTCCTTCTAGAAAATGCTATCTCTCACTAAGAGTAAAAAGAAAAATACAAAAGCTTTCTCTTTTATTGCTAGCAATCAATGTAATTTACTAAAATAGTTAAGTTGCCCCACTTTTTACACCTCTAGATATTCATTATTTCCAATATATATTAGATGACCTGTAGAGTTTTCGTATTGGTTAGGCAGAAACTGTAATCCTAGCCAAAATGGAGTTATCCAGAACCAATGGGTGGCTGGAATTCCCTGGCCCTTAGTTATATATTTTATCATCTTCCATTTGCTTTGTACAGTCCCATTATATTCCATTGATAAACTTTTACCAGACTTACTTGCAGTGACAAATTTTGGTTTGTGCTAGGTATTCAGATAATTTACATTCTACTACCACATCTTAGATCCAAATGGACTCTTCGCACTAAAAACCAGTCCTGGGAGAAGGACTACATATTTCCATTAAAAAAACCGTTGTAACATAACATACATTATACAGAATAAACTTCACAGCTTCTGTAATCATTTTAGCATATTTGGCATCAGTATTTCATAGTGAAAATACAGCTATGACCATCCAAGAATGAAATATATTCATCAGAACTGTTTAAGTTTTAATTCAGAGAATAATAATTAACAATAATATCTGGCTCAAGTCCACATGCGTTCCATAGACCTGCAGCAGCAATCAAAAGAGATGAAAAATATCCATTCAAAAGGTTTTCATAAGGAACATGTGTTTTAGCAGTTTCTATTCAAAATCCAGGTAACTCAGAACAGCTTCTCAAATATGAGACTTTTAAAAAGAGAAATGCAAACTATATTTTAGTAAATATTATGTCTTCTTGCTTCCTGTCCATACTCCCTCCTCCTTCTGAAATCTTTCCCAACCTTCCACACCAAATTTTTATCTGCTTACTGGATATACTAACTTCAAACAAATCGTGCAATGGGAGACTAGAATGTACTGTGTATGCATTTGCTTTGCACATTAAAACATGAATGGCCTATTTATTTATATTTTCAGAAGTTTGAACTAAAATATATTTTGTTTTTCTTTTCCATAAAGAAATGAAATAGTTTACTGTTTTCAAGAACTTAATTTTATGACCCTAATAAGTTTTATATCATTCAAATCCTCACAGTTCCTCTTCTTTTTTCTTCCTTACCTTTTTCCTCACTCAAAAAAAGTGTGAAGGAAAAGAAACAATATGATTGGTTTAGGGTGTTATTATTTTTTATACATTTTATAAGTTTTTTTTAATTCTTTCCAGTATTTTAGTACAAGTAAAGTATACAATTGAAGGCAAAAACACTTTGCATGTAACTCCAGTTTCACAGTCTGGAAAATCTGAAAGCTTCAATCTCATGTTTTTCCCCATTAGATAATAAAACCTCTTTTTAGTGTAAAAAATCCAGTTGCACAACATGAAGGAAAAGATATACATTCTAGGGACAATATCTATTCCCATGTTAGCATGGACAAACTGAAAACTGTCCTAGGATCTTTTTATCCTATAAAGACATATAAATGTGAATCTGTCCAAAAAAGGGAAACAAAATAATTTCTGCCAGCCTAAAACTAGTTGGCCCTTGTTTTAAATGGGATTGAGGAGTTCATCAAAGCAAGAAATACTATTAGTAATCATACTACTTAAAATACCCTTAGGCATACTAATACATACTATTAATAATAAAAAAAAAAGGCTCAATGAATTATTTATAATGAGAGATTTACTTAATTAACTTCCTTGCTCCTTTCTGCCTTAGATTTGTCTAGGAACAGATTGTCATTTTCACACAGTTATTTGTTATTCAGAATAAATTTTCTTAATTAATCTTTGGTTGAGTAGTTGTTCGTTAACAATTCATCATAAATATCCACTGTTTCTCATGAATTCAAATTAGTTTGGCTTTTTTTTTTCTTTTTGTAGCAAGCGCATTTGCTTTCCCTTCTGGAGAGTAATTTTAGAATACTTGTACCAATCTGTCTGTTAGGGTTTCTATTTGGCACCAGTCATAACAGTATCTTTATTGGACATACTTCTATAAATAGTACAGTAACTGCATAGAAAGGGGTGCCTAAATATCTAGACACCAATGATGAAAAATGAGCAAAGATAGTCAGAGGAAGTTTCTTTGACTACAATTGGATCTCAAAGAAAGATAGACAAGGGTTCAGAGGCAGCCCCCACTGATGACCTGAGTGCCTTTGTGTCAGTCATATTCCCTGGGAGCCACTGGAGCGGAGGTGTGACAGAGAGGGATCTGGCTAGGCTCAAATCACAGAGGGCGGCTTAGCATGAGCAGCCCTACTCTCACCAGACATATTGGCACCGTCAAACAATCTGGCTGCAATTTGCTAACTCACACCAAATCACACTGCCTTACTTATATATTTATGTGAGATGACAAGACCAGCCTCTTGTGGGCATATAGATGCAGGTTTGTTCAATAACCCCTGAGTCAGACTCAGCGTATATATCAGCATTTTGTAGCTGATTACTCAGACTTTTCTCTGCTGGGAACTCAAACTCCATGCTAAGCTGGGATGTACCCTTGTCACAGAGTGATCAAGAGAAAATAATGAATATTAATTATGTTGCAATAGAAACTACTCCAGCATCCTCAGTCGGAGGCCCTGCAATTACATATAAATTAACTTGATTAAGTTGTCAAGAATATAACTGTAAGCACTGTGAGATCTATATAAACATATATGCATGATCCAACACATATCCTGGAAAACTGGGTTAGTTCAATTAAAAGGCCTAGAAATCGTGTAAGTATAAAATAGGCCATTTGCATTTTCACCTTACACAGTAATCTTACATTGAGCTGACTAAAGATTCTACCTTTGTATTTGAATTTGACATAGGATTACTTCACTGCTTTTTAAATAGAAAATACATTTTCCTGAAATACAATCCCAAAAGAATCAAAATGATTCCATGATGAAATGGAATGGATGAGTGGATGAATGCTACTGTACTTATTTACAAGTCATAACATTTTAAAAGTAGCCTTTCTCTTCCAGTTTGTTCTTCTCTTCCTTTCTCTTTTAAAATTGTTATTTACAGAGGTGTTCAGTATCCTGCCAGCTATGAGAACAAGACAACTTGGTGAAGTATTATCGTCTTAAAAGCTGAAGGAACTTAACATGTTAGGAGGCTAAGTCTAGAAAATCGATTTATAAATAATGTAGTACAAAATAAAAGTATGAGATTTGGTGTAGGCAATGGATTTTACTACTGTGTTGTGTTCTCTATCTTACATAGCAGAGGAGACACCAAAAATACATGTTATGTCGATTAAATCATATACAACAGAAAGAGGGACAACAGAGAAAAATGCTATGTATTTTTTTAATTGCTTTTTAAAATTTTTTTCTGTAAAATAATAATCCTTAAAATTTAGTGCAGCCTAAGTCAACAAGAATGCTTCTACAGTGCAAAAGTACCATATGCCAGTACCAATCTTCTCCAGAAACCAGAGGCTTATTTAAATTACAGTATAGAACTAAATTGCCTTGGATGTTGCATCCAACTGGAAGACAAAGTAGACAATCTCTGTTTTCTGAAGTCTCAGAAAGCAACATCTCACATCTCCCTCTGGCAAAGTCCTCCCTTGTTCAGAATCTAACAGGCAGTAAGGGCTACATCAAATGATTCCTGGTACATCAAGTTTCTGGCTGATCTCAATGTGGACTCTGATTGACCAAGCATCAAGAGGGGCAGAGCTAAAAAAGAAAAGAAAAAAAAATAAATGACTGCTAAAACAGAGCTATGCAATGACAGTGCTGAGACCACAGGTCCAATTAAGACTGCTGCCAAAATATTCCTCAGGAGGTTGGATAATTTCCTAGAACCGTTGGCGCCCTTGTTAACGAGATCAGTTCAATCTTCTTTTACAATCCAAAACAAAGCACATCCACGCAGAGTATAAATCTGTGTTATGTGTGCTATTCCCATCAATTAAAAAATTAAGAGAACTGACTTGTGCAGTGACTGAGAAATAATTACCTTTATGGACAGACTTCTCTTTACTTCTGGTTTGCCTAGTTTAGGCCTTACACACTCTTCAGAACTACTGTGATCAAAAGCCCCATTTTAAATACCTCTTTTACTTCTCTGAAAGAGAACCTTCTTGTTGTCTTCAAATACCAGCTGTTAGCATAGGCATTACTGAGAAGAATAATATTTAAAGCAATCAAAACTCAAATAAATACTTCAAATATCCAAAAGAACACATTGTTCCTTTCAACCCCTCCAACAACACTTTGTCTGTGTATCACAAATATAAGAAATGTCTACCTAATCTGTGTAATTTAAGAACCATAGCAACATTTTGTTAGTCGTTACCCTCTTTACTTTTTTTTTTCAATAGCTGCACCATTTAATTAACTCCATCCTGATTGGCTCTCACTTTCTTTAATTCTTCACAGTAATAGTCTGTGAACTACTTTTCTTCAGTCTTCTGCCTAGTTGAAGGTTCTCTGTGCCGGGTTAATAACTTCCTACATTGCTAGAAAGACAACTTTATTAGTCTCCTTTTGTGACAGAAATTTTAAAATAGTCTTGATAAGAAAGTTCTTCTACCTTCAGAATTTTTCAGGATTACACAATCCCAAGTCTAGTAGCTCGACATATTCTTGTAGGCTGTGTAAATGTCTTTGTAAGTGCAAGGAACACACCAGATTCTGTGGTTGCAAAATATTTTTACATTTTAGAAATGAAATATTACACATCAAAAGTTTCTGCTTCAGTGTTAATTTCAGAACTGTGAAAACAATATTATTTAACAAGGGGCTTAGTGATAGGTTCAAAAAAATTATTTCACTGAGTCTGGCATTGTTTGAATTACTTTTTTCTCAATACTCTCACCTATTTAGACTTTTACACATAAGACTCAGGCAAATTAGGCTCCAGTTTAAACACTTATAAGGACATCATAAAACCATAGTTTATGCAGAGTTGGAAGGGACACACAAGGATCATCAAGTCCAGCTCCTGGCCCTGTATAGGACAGCCCCAAGAGTCACACGCTGTGCCTGAGCACATTTTCCAGACACTTCTTGAACTACGTCAGGCTTGATGCTGTGACCACTTCCCTGAACCTGTTCCAGTGCCCAGCCCTCTGGGTGAAAAACCTTTTCTTGAGCCTTCCTTTTCCTAAACCTCCCCTAACTCAGCTTTGTACCATTTCCTTGAGGGACTGGTCACAAGGGTGAAGAGATTCCTACCTGTCCCTCTGCTTCCCTTTGTGAGGATATTGAAGCAACGACTGCAATAAGTTCTCCCCTAAGTCTTCTCCAGACTGGATAGTATAAATGGAGAACAATTCCATATCTATCAAGTTAACACATTGTGGATAGGACAGCTTTGTTTCTTTTACAAGATATTTGCACATATTTCTCTAGACATCACAGTCTAAGACTCAACACACTACTTTTAGCTTGTTTGCTGTTGTTTGTAACCTTCAGAGAGCAAACCATATCCTTGTGGTTGCAGAATTAGTGTGGACTTTTTTTCCACCTCTCAAGTCTGAGCAAAATCTTAGCCTGCCCCATTTTCTTCCGGTAGCAGGAATAAGCAGGGCAGACTACAGCCTATGCTTTTCTTATGGCACCAAATCTGCCCTCCTGAAAGTCAGCTCTGTGTGTAAAGAGCATCTCCTTGTATCTGCTTTCTTTGCAGGGAATATTATATATGGATAAAATCTGTTTAGTTCATTCCTTAGTTGACATTTCCATCTTAATACTATTCATTCTCTTAGCTTCAAAGGTCTAATTGCAGGTCTGTGATCCAGACAGGAACCTGTTCCTTTCTGACTGAGGCTGATACCTGACATAAGTGACCAAATAACCTCCAGAAGTCTCTTTCAATCTCAACCAGTCTGTGATTCTCTGATAAGGACTATATTTTGCAGCACTGATTAAGAATATTCTGAAGTATGATGTTAAAGTACCACTACACAGAAAAATAGGATATGGTGCATGATAACAGAGTATTCAGCAAACACAGTGTATTAACATCTCCCTGGTATCTGTCACAGCCATGTTGATACAAAAGTGCTTTTGCCATTTTAGGTTATGTTATGCAGGGTAGGTAGTGTTGCTATGACAGCTGAAAAGGTTCTCCTGTCAGCCTATGCTGCATCTCTAGCAGGAGCTACGCCAGCGTGGCTGTGCTAGAATTGGCCTTGTAATGTAGATGTGTTCTGAAATATCAATGGAGCATGATGCCTGGAAACAGAAAACCTCTGGAACCTGGTACTATTGTTAGCAGAAAGGGGATGTTTTGTCTTGGAAATAAAATTATTGTTTTTCCCAGAAAATGTGGAGCTATGAAAATGTGTTTGCATGACAAATGGAGGAAGCCCTTTGAGAAACTCAGAGAATTGTACAATTCTATCCAGTTACCACTGTTTGCTGCAGTCCAAGCTCATTTTAGAGAGCATATATGGAGGTATATATATATATATGCATTTAAGTACTTACTGCTTTGAACTCCAAGGCAGAGGTATTTGCACTAGAGGCCCTCCTTCCAAGGTCCTTGAGAAAAATGAAGTTTAAAATTTTTCTAATTTTCAAATGTGATTTGACATTTCCATCTATTTTACATCTCCAGAACTCTTTTGAAACTGGAAAGGAAACTCAAAATATATTTTCAGGTTGCAACAACAACAAAAAAACCAGATTAAGGAAGGAACTGCACTTCATTATATTATGCCATAACCACGGGGAAATGACGTCTGAAATCCTGTTCACTAAAAGGTTCAAAATATGTTTAGTAAATTCCATACGCACTGATGCTTTAAATAGTGATAAAAATAATAAAAAAAAAATGGCACTAGTACAAAGCAAATTACATAAAACCTTTACAGCTGCAATATAAAACATGTATAATGGAAAATAGATTTGAAGTTACAGTACTTGTGAAGTTGTATATTTAGTCATACGAGACAAACTCCTGAAGATTAGTGGGTGCATTCCAAAGTCTGATTCTTTTACAACAGAGGGAATATGAAAGTTAACATGAAGCTTAAATAATGACAAGTAAACATTAAAATTTCTGAGCAAGATGGTTGATGCAAAGAAGGCATTCAGTAATCCTATATCCTCTGTTACCAGGGTCCCCTCTCCATTTAATAATGGGCCCACATTATCTGTAGTTTTCCTTTTGTTATTGATGTATTCAAAGAAGCCCTTCTCATTGTCCCGAACATCCTTGGCCAGACACATTTCCAGATGGGCCTTGGCCTTCCTTGTCCCATTTCTACTTACTCTGACAATCTCTCTATATTATTTCTGAGTGGCTGGACCCTGTTTCTGCCTCCTGTGTATTTCCAGCTTACACTTAAGCAATGATGGAAGCTCCTTGTTCATCCGTAAAGATCTTTTGCCCTATTTGCCTGATTACTTGTTTACTAGGATGCATTGTTCTTGACCTTTGGAAAAGTGATCCTTGAATATCAACCAGCTGTCTTTGATACTTCTTACCTGCAGGGCCCATTCCTACAGGACTCTTCCAAGAAGATCCCTGAGGAGGTTTACTTAGGTCTCCTGAAGTCCATGGTTGCAGCCTTACTTGCTGCCCTGCTTCCTCCCAATCTGATACTGAGCTACGTAACTTCATGGCGACTACAGCCAAGGCTGCCCTCATCCTTTGCATCTCCAACAAGGCCTACCCTTTTTGTTATAATGAGGTCAAGCAGCACAACATTCCTCGTGGGACTGTCCACCATCTGTGTCAGGAAGCTGTCATCAACACTTTCCAGGAACATCCCAGACTGTTTGTAGTTTGCTGTGTTGCCTCTCCAGCAGATGTCAGGGAAGTTCAAGTCATGCATAAGAACCACGTTCTGTGGCTATGAGGCTGCTCCAAGCTGCTTGAAGAAGTTGGCATGCACTTCCTCAACTCGATCAGGCAGCCTGTAGGAAACACCCACAACAGTGTCACCTCCACAAGCCTGATCTGTTATCCTAACTCATGAGCTCTCAGCACGTTCATCATTCTCTTCAAGACAGAGCTCAATATGTTCCAAGAGTTGCCTCATGCAGAGGACAGCTTTACCACAGTGCCTTCCTGGTTTGTCTTCCCTGAACAGTGTGTGGTCTTTCACAACGACGTTCCATTCGCGTGAGCTATCTCATCACGTTTCTGTGACTGCAGCGAGGTCAAAGTCCTGTGATTGCACTCAGATCAACTCTTCCTCCTGTTTGTTTCTCATAGTGCATGCGTTGGTATACAGGCACTTCATACAAGTATTTGACTGTGTCTATATCCCAGGCAGGATGCAAAGGGATGCCTCATAGACCTGTCTTGTAGTTATATTTTTGGCTACCTGTGTGTGCTGGAGGTATCTCCTGTTGCTATTTGGGTTGTCACTAGGCTTTCCTCTTCCCTCACCTTTCCTAGTGTAAAGCTCACTTTACCAGATTGACCATTTTATTGTCAAAAACACATGTGCTCAGCTTAGTGAGGTGGATTCCACCTCTTCCAAGCAGCTGTCAATCTCAGCAAACAGAGTCCCAAAGTTAAAAAAATCACTGTTGACAACACCAATGACATACCCAGTGATTTACTTGGAAAGTCCATTTACCATCCTACAGTCCGTTTTCTCTTGCCATTTACCCTAAGTGACAATATTGAGAAAACTATCTGGGTGCCAAGACCCTTTGACTGAGTTCCCCAGAGACCTGACAACAGTTTCATTGTTTTCAATTTACCTTTGGTATCATCAGTGCTCATGAGAAGGACCAGCTGGGAAAAAATAGCCAGACGTGTTGGCAGTCTTTCCGTGACATCTCTGATTCAAGCCACTGGCAGGCAATAAACTTCTTTGGACAACTGGTGAGGTCAGCAGATGGGTGTCTCTCTCTTCTGTGGTAGGGAGTCACCCATCTCAATCTCTTACTGCTTCTTCAGGCCTGATGACTCAATTGCCTTACTTGAAGCTTTAAGAACCTCATCCACGGTTTGGAGGGCACTAAACTTGCTCATTAATGTCAAGTCTTCCTCCTTGCACAGAGAGTGAGCAGTTTCTAGTCAATAAAAAATAAGTGTCCTCCTTTATTGACATCTGACTCCTTGTGAGGTCAGGTGCAGCGGCCACCTGCATCTCTGATGTAGATGGAGGTTGAGACGCCTGTGTCTGTAATCTCTGAATATCTGATCTATTTCTTTCCCATACTCAGGAATGCTGCTCAGCCTAATTACTTCCTTGTGTAACTCCTTGACCTGGTGACATAGCTCCCTGACAGGGACACACTTTCTGCAGAGGAGATAACTGTCAGCCCTAACTTCCTGTACAGGCGCCAGGCACTCTTCACATGCAGAGGTCTGCAGAGCTCCACCTACAGTCAGAAGGTCTTTTTGGGTGAACAGACGTTGCTGGTGCAGCAACTTCAACACTGCTGGGTAATGAACTCCACAGCACATAATAATCATAGCATTGGAAGTTCAGACTAAGGCTGGAGAGAATAAGCCAGCTCTTTTCCCTCCCTCAGCACTAACTGCTGCCCCTATCTGCTGCCCGCTGGCTCTGCTACTCTGTTGGCCTTCCTAAGGAGGGGAGCTCTTCCTGCACCCTCCCTGCACATCCTTCCTTGCAAACTGCTGCACAAATAGCAACACTTATTCTAGGGCTCATCCCCACAGAGTTTACCGTAGACACTGCTGCTGTCACCAGCTGTCTGAAGCTTTCAGCCTCACCAAACTGATTGAGGATTTATATCTTTATATCAGATACAGAAAATATTCAATATAGCAAACTACCTTGAGTCATAGCAAAGTTGTTGCAACCTACGTGCCTTACTTTGTAAAGAATATACAGACTGCAACAGCAAATGAATTCTTTTTTAAGCTTGTGCTTTAATTGGCTCTTCCATTATGTTTCTGACTATTTTTGCTATCGTATACCGTACATTCCTAAAGTACACGTGATGCAATTTGATGTGGTTGGGAACAGGGGGTGGAAGACAGGTGACATAATATCGGAGTGGAGAAAATCAAGAGTACCAGCATCTCAGGAGCCCATAGAGAAAGTATTTGAACCTGAAAAGCCACTGAGTTGCCTGTCAGGTAAAATGCCCATTTCTTCCTTTCTTTCTTTCTTTCTTTCTTTCTTTCTTTCTTTCTTTCTTTCTTTCAATCAACCAATCAAACAACCAATCAACCAATCATTCACATAATGCAGTTAAATGAAAGAATGATTAAAATTTAACTTTAAAAAATGCTCCCTATTCAACATAACATGTGAAATAAAAATAAATTATTTCACTCATTTCTCCATTATCACCTAATACGCCACATTTCTAATGAGCATATGAAATTCAAATCCCAGACATTGCTGCTAAGTTGATTTTACTGGAGCCTGCTTCTATAGCTGCAGAAGCCCAAGAGAAAGACCACATCACAGAATATAGCTTTGAGGAGATTATGAGCTTGTCTAAAACTATTAATGACACTCTATTGGGTAATTTTTTGTTGCATGTATACCTAATATTTAGTGCTTTATAGCAGTGGTAAATACACATACACAGTTCAAAGCAGATTTTTCTAGTCACTGTCCCAACCCAGAATATTTATCACTGTCTATTTTAGAGTATGCTTATGGTGCAGTTGTCAGCATTTCACAATGCTTATGATCTTATAGATAAGGGAGAAACTAAAAGAATAACTGATACCCTATTAGGCCCTGTCTAGGCACAAGGATGACATGTTTTTTTCTTCATTAATATCATGTTATGGCTAGTTATAAAGAAATGTATGGTTAAAACTGTCCTTGAACCATGGCAAATCCTTGCTTTTTTAGGATCCAGTATACAAGCAATTTCGTTTTAGTAGTCACTGCCAAAATTCCTGAAATCCTGTGTACTCTAGCTGGTGGTCTTTGAGCCATTGTCCATGGTCCACTTTTATTAGGCAATTATTTCTTGCCTAAACCAGACTGTATAATAAATGAAAAAGATTATCAGTTTAGTTAAGAAATAAAACTCAAAGATAGGTGAAAACTGCATGATATATATTACATAAAGGCACTGGAAACGCTAATGTGCTCTGTGAGTTTATAGAGGATTTAATGCTAAACCTGCTTAAATGAAATACTGAAGTTTTTCATATAGAAGAACAACTACAGGAACCCAGGGGAAGGAGAGAAAAGCACTAATAATGTCATTATTTTATGACCTGCAAGACAAGTTGGATAAACTATAAAAAAATCTTTTTTTTTTTCTTCTAGGCCAAAGACCAGTGATCAAGGCAACCGAATACTTTGTTTTTCTTAAAAAGGGTATTTAAGCAGAGAGATACAGAAGTCATGTAATTTAAAACAATAAAGTTGCATTTTACACGCAGGGAATATAAATTAGACTAAATCCTTGTTAGAAAAAGAAAAATCTCAGAAGGAATTCTCTAGGTGACATCTAATAGCACTGAAGATGATAATGAATAAGTGCTGATGTTTCCACAGAGATGACACTGTCGTTCTAGATGCTTAGTTTTTGTTGCTATTTCCCTGCTGGATCCATTAAAGTGATACATTGTGAAGAAAATAAAATACCACCCTTATGAGACCAGGTTCTCTTTATGTACTACTAGCAATAAACCTAGTTTTTATTCCTTAGTTCTTGTGTATAAGTTGGGGTGGGTTTTTTTTGTTTGGTTGGTTGGTTGGTTTTGTTTGTTTGTTTGTGGATTTTTTGTGCTTTTTTTTTTTTTTTTTTGGTTTGGTTTTTTTTACAAATACTGAAAAAATACTTTTAAATTGCAATTGAAGTTGTAATGCTAAATGTTCCACATCTGCTTGGCTTTCTGGTTTCCTATAGAGCTGTTCATTTTCTTCTTCCTCTAAATTTATGAAGGAACTGTATTTAGTAAGAGTATTTCAGTTGGAGGAATTAAATGTGAGGAATTAGTTTACCTGCATTTCATGTCTGCTTATGCATCAGAATATTTGTTGTGATGAGCAGGTCTTGATGAATGTTTTGGTAATATCCAGGCTATATAATTTTTGCTATTAGTATGACTAACCAGTGCTCATTCTTTTAAGCTGTACTATACATTTTTAAAGTAAAATAGAAAAGACTGCATTATATAAAGTATTTCTATAGGGTGTGTTCACTGCCCTTAAGTTGTTTCCCTCTGCATTACATTGCAGGTGTTTACATCCCCCAGTATGAATAATGATAGGCAGTGATGAAAGCTGACAAAATCATGACAATTGTCAGGCTGCTGCTCTTACTGGTAGTGGAGGACACTGGACTCTTAGGGCTTGGAATGAGTCTTGGGATGATGTGGTTGGGAAATGTTTGATGACATTCTAAGTATCGTGATTCCAGCACAACATTTGTAAGGTTTCAGAACATTTTATACCGTCTTTAATGAGAGCGCAACTTATTTAAGTCACACAGACAGTGTACCTGGTAATTCTCCCTCAGAAGATGGATACACACACCCAGTCCCACTGTCAGAGTCAGCAGAGTCAAAGCTTACACAGCAAGGGAATTGTACTGACAGCTCTGAGATCCTCAGCCACCAAAGACAGACCTTTGATGCTTGTGATGGATAAAAACCTTAATTCAATCTATCTGGTTCTTTGTTCCTGGGTCACAGGACAAAGCTGTAAAGGGGGCTCTTTAGATTTTGTGCTAAAAAAAAAAATGGCAGAGCAAACAGCGCTGCCAAATTTCTATTGTCCTTATGGCACATTATACCCCTTGGGAATCACTGGCACTTGGGCTGCATTTACCTTTGGAGATTTTGCACTTGCTCCTGCAAAGCCACTGCTTTAACCAGGGACATTGGAAGCTACCAAATTCTAAATATAGAACTATAAGAAATTACAGACTAAATCTAAGTATACATATCAGCAAGCATCTCACAAATGGAAACTGACATGATTTAATATCCACAGATCTATGAAATAAAGGGAAACAATGGCATATCTGAATCAAATTGTAATATTGATTTTTTTTTAAACAAATAGAGATCTATTTTCTTAGTTACATTAGCTAAAGACTCTACACTTGCATTTAAAGTTAATAGGATACATCTTACAGAAAACATTCCCCAAAAAAATACTGTGTGGCTTTCAAAATTATAAATTTTTTTTGTCTTTGTTGTTTTTTTTCATAAGCAAAGAGTATTTGGATTAAAAAGATGACTTAGCAGTCCTTTCTTCAAGGCATGATGGTTATAGATAATTTTTGTTTTCTATTTTAGCTAAGGTAACAGTTTTGAAGTTATGGGGAAGCTGATTAATAAGAGTCTTGGAAAACTGGCAATTTTTTCATGTGCATAAACTTAAACCGAGAAGGGCCAAGCCATTTGATCTGGCACCTTTAGGACCTAGTGATAGGCAAGGTTCCCACTTGGAATTGTATATTGAGAGATCTAATGCAAAAAACCAGGAGCTCACCAATGAGGCAAAATGGACCTGTTGAACCAGACTCGTCAGCAGAGAAATCAGGTGGAACAAGTTTTAGGTCAGCAGATAATGAGAGTATTTGTAAAACTGGAGAACTGATAAAGCTGGCAACTGATGAAGGACTAATGCCCACCTAGTGTCAGGAGAAAACTTTTCACTAGATTGGAAAGAAATACAGCATATCTGTTGACACAAACCTTAATCTAGGCAGACCTGTCCTGATGGCAGCTAAGGAGAATTGAATTTGGTGGCAGAAGCAGTCTAATTAAATTCACAAAGGAGTCCTGTGTGAGGGAACACTGCATGTAAAGTAATTGAGCCAGCACAAACTGTCCAGACTTGTCACCCATTTTCTTAAACCCTGCTCATTTCTGAGAACATTTATTTATGTCCCACTCCTCAATGTGGTGTTCATCTTTCCAGGAACTATAACTTGTTTGAAAGTAAAAAGAAAAACATTTGAACTTTGGATTTAGAGCTGAAGTTCCAAGCACCTGAGAGTCTCTGTTTTAGGATTAAAACTGAAATACCTTGTTTCATTTGAGAAAAAAAA
>WBMY01010424.1:387010-454068 GCA_013397315.1 Donacobius atricapilla
AAAAAAAAAAGGAACTGCTAGACATAACATTTGGACTGATTCTTGGTTTGCCTAATGACACCTAATAAAAAAAGAGTATACAATGTGGTTTCCGTGATCTCTTTTGACATGAGTGTTGTGGTTTAACCCAAATCTGCAACTAAGCACCACACAGTCATTCTCTCACCCGCCCCCNGGAGACAACCCAAAGGCTAAAAACTGTGAGTACTCATGGGTTAAGATAAACACAGGTAGAGGTGAATCAAAAGCCACAGAAGCAAGCAAAACAAAACAATTCAGTGCTTCCCACGGGCAGGCAGGTGTTCATCCCTCCCCAGGAGAGCAGGGCCCCATCACATGTAATGGTGACTTGCAAAGTCAAACATCATCACTCTGAATGACCCCCCTTTCCTCCTTCTTCCCCCAGCTTTGTACGCTGAGCCTGATGCCACGTGGTCAGTTGCGGTCAGCTGTCATGGCTGTGCTCCCTTAAGACTCACAGTGCAACCCCCAACCTCCTTGCTGGACGGGTGCAGTGAGGAACAGAAAAGGCCTTGACTTTGTACAAGCTCTGCTCAGAGACATCAAAAACATCCCTGTGTCATCTGCACTGTTCCCAGCATAAATCTGAAACATTCTACCTACTATGAAGAAAATTAATACCAGACAAAAGCACCAGGAGGAGACTGCCAAACTCACTTCCCGCTTCTACAGGCTTCTGGCAATCTCTTTTGGAAACTATCAGTCGGTCTGGCTTAACTGAAACTGACAGAAGTTGATCAGATAGCATTTCAAGACCATTAATTTGATATGGAAAACTGGCATTTTGCAAATCACTTTTCCATATATCTGTTATTCACTTGAGTATAGACTGTTGCCTCATCTGAAATATATTTTCATGCATTTTACATTTTCATACATCTAAAATGTGTGTTTCAGAGAGAGAGATGGAGCAGTTTCTATATATCCCATTCAGTCTTGCTTGGGTAAGAGTGAAGAAAGCATTATTGAGGGCAAAAAAGTTCAGGTTCTGGAGCCACACATTCTTGTGTAAGTTATACCATTCATTACTTTAATGTAGTGATACAGAGAGATGGTGCTTTCTCATCAGAACTTTTTCCATCTCTTATATTTTATATCTTCCATTACTGTCATGCTGGTATATGGATCCTAAGGGAGGATCACTCTGTAGTTAAACTGAAACTTTAATTCCAGTGAAAGTATGTGTTACACTCAGGCACAACTGGCAATTGTCGCAAACCATTCAGCGCACAAAGAGTTCAGAACATGGTTGTCTCAAGATCTACCTAATGAGGTAAATGTTACTTCTTTTCTCCCAGAGAGTGTTGTTGCAGTAGTCATTTGACATATGGAATCTGAACCTGCGTTGACTTTGTTGAGGTAAAATGCAGAACCCACACAAGTGCAAGTCATCATTGCTTTTGTAATACTTGGGAAGGCTTCTAGGAACTAGACCAGGAAAGCAGAGGCCAAATGAATTGGTTCTTATCCCACTGCTGGTGTAGAGAAGGTTAAAATCTAATGGGGATGAAGAGGAAAGATGAGGCAAAGCGAAAAAAAACATTCTAGAGTCTGAGAGAGAAGCGAGAAAACACTTTTGAAGAGGGTAAGAACATGGAAAATAAAATCCTGCTCTAGAGTTGCAAAGGAAATGGACCATCAATTAACACTTTGTATTTGTATTTGGTTTCTACTGCCTAATTTGTAAATCATGTCTGCAGTGTGCTTCTCTTCCTTTTGGTGGAGAAATCAAAGCCTCTTTCATATATCTGGGAGAGAAACGTGATATTTCTCTTAAACCAGACACACTGTTGGAAGCTGTCCAAAGAATCTGTTGTAATACTCTGTAACAATGACATGACTGAATCACTAAACATAATACAAAGCAAGAGCAAGCTTAGCATTCCTGGAAACTAATGATGTGTTTTCTATTAATTCTATTTCTCATTAACTCCTAGTACGTGGTGGATAAACAACCTTTGCTTTTCCTTTAAGACAAGAAAGGCTACTATAAGTAGCTTTATTTCTAAACTATGACAGACAGAAAACATCCTACTGGGTATTGATTTTATTGGATGGCAGGACTAAAACCTACTTTCAGATGGAAGTAAGGAATGTGAGCTTGGAGTCACATGCAGGGGCTGTCTGACAGAATGACGCGATGGATACGTCCTTTCGTTGCTATGGTGACGGCTCATCTGCTTATATGTCCAAGAAATAGGGCTTTTCTTTTTTTCCTGTAAGAAGAAATACTGCTAACTCATAATAACAAAGTGATTTGTTTTTCCACTAAAGCATAGCTAATGCAAATACCAATGCCCAGTTTTAATTTGGACATGAAATTAATATCCTAGAGCAAATAATATGAACAAATAACTTTCCCATCCTCTATCTACTTACTCCCATAGAATTTTTCACCACAGCAACTGTTTACCTCTTCTGTGAACCTCCAATATATCTGCAACAAATTGGATTTCTGGCATAACTGACACAGGCTCCCAGAATACTGTGGTAACTTTAATAAATTTATTTCAAAATGGGATTTTATTTTATTTTTTTACTCAAGCCATCCAGATGTTAGAGCTGAACAGATTTTACCAGCATTTTCTATCAATATTTTCCTGAATATTTAAGTGATTTCTGTTCAGCTGTGGTCATATTCTATTTCTGTTTATTTTCTTCAAGTGACCTCTGACCAGTCTCTACTAGTGGGAATGTT
The DNA here is from genome assembly GCA_013397315.1 of Donacobius atricapilla. Taxonomy (NCBI): domain Eukaryota; kingdom Metazoa; phylum Chordata; class Aves; order Passeriformes; family Mimidae; genus Donacobius; species Donacobius atricapilla. The sequence goes on from WBMY01010424.1 coordinate 389,730, forward strand.
TACAAGAAGCTCATACAGAAATGCACAGCTGAAGGTCCTGAATATTTTTTTTTTTTTAACGTACACAGGGAATAGCTTTGTTAGGATTGACTGCATTCACAATCCAGGATGAGCAACACTGAGATGTGACTAAGATCAATTTCATATGTCAACCAGAAGTAGCTATTTGATAACACTTGATATCTTAACTATTTGATTTGAGATGCAGTACTATTTTTCCTTAAGAGGTAGAAAAATCAGTAGAATATTAAAAAAAAAAAAAAAAAAGCCAAAGGAAATCATGTTCTGTCTGCAAGAGTTCCAAACGAAATTTAACTCTCAGTTAAGATTATTTGCAGATACATCAGTCATGCCTTAATTAAATGTAGCTGTCGTTTCATTGTAGTAATCCTCATGCTGTTTCAGAAACCCAAATAAAATAAATATCAAGAACAACCTGATATGGAAAGCATTACAGAAATTACAGATGTATCTGTGAGGCATTGAAGTCATCCTCTCATTCAGCTCATTCAAAATCAGAATGCATGACCATGTTATTTTATCAAATGCAGTAGGGGCTCTATAGCCTCCAGAAAGTATTTTTGTAGGTTACAATAACAGTAATTACAGTGTGACACTTATTTCCGTGTGATATTTATTTTCAGATGTACCCTTGATAAGTGTGCGAGATAGAAAAACCAAAAAATCTAAAAATATATTTTAGTTGGCATGTAGCATCAAATCTGCAAGTACCTGTTGAAGAATAAGCCTGTTTGCTTTGAATTAATTATGATGTTTGTTTTGAACGGTTTTCCTCCCAGTTATATTGCATTACACTATATTATAAATACCCTTGTTAGAGCAATGCACGGCTACACATTTTGAGTAGCAATAGTCTTTCTTGATGTAACAGGAACTACATTTTTAAAGAAAAACAGAATGCACGAGTTTTCACAAATGTCTGTGAACACAAACCTCTAAATTATCATCTCAAGTCCAGGAATGCCTCCTTATGTGTCTTCTATAGATGATCCATTTTTTTATAATGATGGTTTTGAAATACAACAGCTTTCTGCAGGTAGTAATGGTGATAATCTACACAAGGAAGCAAAGACTAAAACTTGTGGAAGCAATCACTGACATTTTTCCAGAGCCATACCCACTGCAAAACATTTGTACAAATTCTGTGACATGGTAAGCTCTCCAAGGTATTAGATAGGATCTAAGTCTCTCTTCTCACTTTATAAATTATGTTTATGTTATTTATAAATTTGTGGTTATAAATTCTGGGCTTGTTTTCATGCAAATTTTTTTCACTGTAGATTTTAAAATGTTGGTATAAGATTTATTATACAAGTAGGCTAATAATTAAAGTATGCTGAGTGCATGCCTTTATTTTTCTTTTTTTTCATTTTTTTTTTTTTTTTAATTTCAGAAATAAAGCAAATTAACCACAGGTAAACTAACCATCTGCTTTATGCTTGAGCAACCATTTCCCACACTGCATCTCCTATAAACTCACCCATTTTAACTCCACACCAGCAAATAAGTAGAAGTGAACAGATTTAAAGGCTTAAAGATCCCTTGCCATCCAAACTGTCTCACACAGGTCTCAGACCTTGCCAATACATTTCTCCAATCCATATCCAGTTACCTTGGCATGCCATCACTGTCTGGCTAAATTCCAGCTGTTAGTCTGGTAGCCAAGCTTCTGATCTGGTGAGGAATCTCTCCTAACCACACAACATACTGACACCCTCACCCTGGTGCTGACCTAAGCAGACACACGGCAGGGACACTCTCTGTGGTAGCACTTCCCAGTGCTGAGAGATCTGCGCCTGGTTCCCAGCAGGGACATTTCTGTTTCTAACCTAGCCACAGCTCCTGCTTTAGCTGAGGTGACGTCGGTCACAGCTGGCTCATCAGAGTGCCTCTGGGCTGCAGCAGCAGGTGCTCTGCTTGGCCTGCCATGTTTTGCCTGAAAGAATATGCTGAACTTTAATTGAAAATTACCTTCCTGTAACAGACAGAACTTACCCATTTCTCTGTGATCCGCACTCTCTTAAGCATGCACACACACCATTCACCCCACAGAAAATATCTATAATTAGGCCATGCATGGCCTGTGGCTTAGATTTCTCTGAAACCCACTTCTCCTTGGGCAGTGGTCCTCACTTGCACGTCTCTTCAGGACTTGCTTGTGGATGTACATCATACTTTGCCTTTTGGGTAACATGCACCTGCTTCAGCACTCTGCAAAAGAACCTTGTACAATGACTTTAACATCCTTATAGTCTCCCACTGCATGAAAATAGTGGATGTACCAGGCACCACACAGGAGTATTTTTCCGCCACCTCGATTAAGGGAAAAGGCAAAGGCCTGGTGTGGAATCATGACATTGCTACCTGAAGCCCAGGTGTTTGGCTGGATTGAGGAACCAGGCACCTGGGCAAGGGATGGGGAGGTGCTGTTTGATGACAACTACCTGGCACTTGGGTGCCAAGGAAGCCCTGGTCCCAAGTCCTCTGAGGGAAGACATTTTGCCATTTTCCTAGTTGCCACTGTGACATGAGATCCTGGCAGGCGAGACATTTCACCTGGTGGTGACCATGTACTTTTGGCTTGGGTTGTGGAGTGAGTTGGATCCACACAGCCAAGGCATCAAATGCTGTCTGTAGAGGTGGTACCACTTAGTAGTGGGAAAACTTACTCAGATAATGGCAGAAATTTATATTCTGCTGGGGTAAAAAGTGCCATTAATCACCTACACAGTGACTGAATTTGCTCTTCTGCTACCTCAGCATTGCTTTGATATAAAAGCAAGGAATGTTTCAAGATAAAACAATTGCAGAGCATTCTTTCCCATTGTGTTTTATTACAGTGCTTCCTGCAGTTTCTGTGTGTGTTTCACCTTATGACTGAAAGTACAGCTATAAATAAGTTTCCGTGAGATCTTATCCAAGTTTGGTTCCTTGAGAGGGGCAAGCTCATCAAACCTTACTATTGTTATAAGTGTCTCAAATTTGGAAGCAAATGTATGCAGTTATGGGCAGACTGATGCTGGCAGCATTTTCTGTGGCTTCTGAAAAGAGTTCTAGCAATTTAGATAGCTGGGATCTTTCCAGAGCTCTTTTGAAATTAGGTCCTTGGAATTAAAAAATATTATACTATATAATTGCTATCCATTAGATAAAAAATGCATTCTGAAATCAAAATAACTCATCCCCATACTGAAACAGAGAGAGTTTTATTATTAATTCTGAGGAGCACATTTCATTTTTAAAGTACCTTGTTGAAAACACAAACTCAATGATTTAAACTTTTTAATGATTTTTTTTTTGTTCAATATATCTTTAAGAAAAAAAAAAGTCATTCATATATTTAATATTTGAACTTGGCTAGTTCTCTTGGGGAATTTATACCAGAACCTTTTGAACCTTGTGTTTAAAATTAACTAAGTAATTTATAACTAAACTTTTTTACTATAAGTGAAATAATCTTATATGACAACATTTCTTCTGTTATGTTAAACAATAGAATTAAATACCATTCCAAATTGCATACACATTGTTCTCTGTGTTCTAGTCTATATGCCATACTGTGCTGGAAATATAGGCTACAAGTTTTATAATTGCTTTCTGGCCTAATACATTGAAATAAATTAACAAAAATCACTTGAATTAAAATAGGGAACAGAATGAAACTTAGGAGACAAGTTTATTACAATTGAGTTTCAAATGTTAATTTACAGAAATTTTCTCATGTCCAGTATGTAACATTTCTCTCAGAGACATGTCTCTACCCTTTCCTACATTAGGAATACTCAACCTATGCAGGCTCTATTAACCCCAAAAGCTTTTAAAAAATCATGTGCTTTCAGGTAACCACAGTGGTGTTCCAGTGTGGTGGTCCCTGGACCATCCACAGAGAATGATTCACTCCCCTGGAGAGCGCACAGCCCCCAACATGCCTCAATTTGTATTAATTCCCCTTTGGGAAGTCCCCTTGGGAGACCTTCTTGTAGCTCAGGGTGAGCAAAAGTGCTTCAACCCATGTGAAGGCCCTAGGCTGTCTCAGTTTGGGAAATCCCTTTGAGAGTTTTCCTTGTGGCTCAAGGTGAGAAAAAATACTTCAACCCACGACCCTTTGCAATTCTACGTTAGTGTTTCATAGCCCATTGGTTATTCCCTTTGTTCCTGGTTTTTACCCCTCCTGACTGGTTCTTTTTGGATCCTTCCCCTGATCGGTCCCTTTCCCAATTCCTTTCCCCACTGGCCAAGCTGTGAAACCCCACCCCCAGCTACCCTATATAATCCATCTCACCCGGGAGCATTTGGCTCTTTCCCTGTGGGCTTTGTGGAATAAAGCAGCTCTCCTGGAGATCGGAAAGACCCCGTCCTGCTGCTTTTCCTCCTGTGTCGCCCGGGGTGGCAAATGGCTCTGCTGCTCAGGCAGCCTCTCAAAGAGCGGATCATGGGCACTGAGAGTGCTCTGAAGAGCGAATCACTTTGCACTTGAGAGTGCACCAAACAGCTGATCACTCTGCACCGGAGGGTGCACGAAGAGCAAATCACTGTGTGCCTGAGAGACCTGTGCCTCCATCGACCTGGGTGTCTTTTAAAGGCGCCTCTAGCGAGGAAGGGCACGGCACCTCTACCACTGGACTGGACCGCAACATTCCAGTAAGCCAAAATTTTTCACTAGTCAAGCACTTGAAAAACCTATACCTCAGTTTTCATATAAACCAGCTCAGAGTTCTGCATATTATTCTAAGGACTCAGAAAATAAATAAATCATAGCTGATCTTTTGAACTCCTACAGTGTGACAGGAAGATAGATGGTCAATCATGTGCAAGGAAAAACAAAGATTTAAAAAAATACAGTTTTAGGCTAATAATGTTAATGTTTTAAATTTTCATTTTTTAAGAAACTGTTGAGGGAATGTTGAATAGCTTATATGACATCTTTTTATGGCATATTAACATTTTTAATGACTGAATTACAGCTTTTGGATAGCTACAGTTGAATGGATATTTTCAGATTGATGCTTTAGTAAAAAAAAGTGGGAGTATTATATGTGCCTTTAAGTACGCTGCAGAATTCATTGTTATGTTAACAAAAACAAAAAACAAACAAACAATAAGTTTTCAGTTTAATACCAATAGGTCTAAGATTCATTATATTTGTGAGGTTGGCTTAAAAAAGTTTAAACTTCCATATAGGCACCAGATAAGTTATTCCTTGTACCTTGGATGTCTCTAGCCTTGATTAAGTTGATTTACAGTGCAAGAATCTGAGTTTACTGTATTGTGTGAGTAGATACAAATTTGTCAGGTAAAAGAATGACTGCACATGAGTCACATAACAACTTCAATAACTTCATGTGCAGTTCCATACGGGAGAGTCTGCGCTTGCAGGCCATATGCTAGAACAACTGACTCAGCACATTGCTTACTCCCCTGTTATTTCTGGAAAGGTCCTACAAGAGCTTGGAGGCTTCTCATCTGCAAGAGGCACAGAACACAATTATCCATGGGAATTTGAGTGGACAAAAGTAGTGTGGAGTGCTTCTCATAAAGGAAAAGAGAGAAATTATCTGAGAGTTTGCTTAAGGTTAGGAAAAAAATTAAGCTGCCTCGTGAATACAGGTAGCTGCATCTTAGTTCTCAAGAATTAACCCTAAATTGTGTATCTTAAGCAGGTTACACTGCCCCTATAGCAGAATTAAACTTTGTCAAAACCAGACTGAGCAAAATGATAATTTTTTATTCATGAAAGCATCCTGACTTTGGTTTATTTTGTTTTGAATTCCTGCTTCAGTTCCTCTATTTTTAAACCTATTTCTTTTAAATGCGGGGGTTTTTAGGATTGTAAAAGTTTAGCCACTGATTTTTATACATATTTGAAATGACTGGGCATTATTAGGTTAATTTGGTTTTAATTTTTGAAACAATAATTTGGAGACAATTTAAAGGCAATCAAAATCCTGAAACTTTTCGAAATCATTCCTAATCCTGAAACGGTTTTGTAAGTATAGATAGAATTTGTCAAGAGTTGTATGCTGCTGTAAAATCTTGAATGATGTTATTAAACCAAATCCACAAATTTTGCTTATTCTACTGGCATATATATCTTCTCTGCTGGTTGCCACTAAGGACTGAAGCCTTTCCTCCAGGTCTTCCAGTTGGCATGCACTCATGATGCCCCAAAAGCCTTATAGGATCTATAGGATCAACAATCAAAATGAGTGAATTTTGTTGTACAACTGTCTTTATTTTAAGCATTAAAAACATTTAGGTGGGAAAAACTAGGATTAGAAAATTATCTAATGGGGGAAAAGCCCTGAATACTTGGAAGAATTAGCTTCTGTGTTTATTTTTTATGAAAATGTTTTTGGAATATAATGTAATGTACCCGATTCTCAGGTCAACATTTCAGTAGTAGTATTAATTTTATTTTTAGTGTATTTTAATATAAAATTTTTCCTCAGTATTGAATAGCAATAAAAATCTCAGTAAAGATATTATACATGCATTTCATTTACTGTGCTTTCTTCACACTACCTGATCCTACCTAGGATTATTTGCAAATAATAGATGAAAAGACTGACAGAGTGGAGGTGTTAAATAATAGCTGGATGATTTATCCTCCCAACTATTCACAAGCTATTTTTGTGTTCAAGTGATAAAGGAATACCAAAGCTTATTGAAGATTCTTGTGCTCTTGAGCATGGGAGAAGTACATGGAGACTGCTTTTGCTGTTTTTCAAATACTTATGTTACTGTTCACCTTCTAATTTCCTCGTGATTAAGATATTTGGTGTTTTTCATTTAGAGTTACAGGAGAATATCTCTCTTATCTGGAAAAAGTCTGTCTATTAAAGAAGGATAGAAAATATGAATATGGTTGTGTTTTTAAGACATGAAAATGGAGGCAAATTAAAGTACTTTATTACTATCTGAAATCACATTTTTGCTTAATGCCATTCTCAGACTTTTGTTTGCTTGATTCATGGTTTGTGAAGGATTAAGGCAATCCCAATTTTCAAAGTGATCGAAGGAAACAACTCCAGTCTATTATTTCTTTTAATTCTGAATAAGTCTCGCTCTTATTATAGAAAGAAAATCAAATTCATCATGTGGACTCGAGTGGGGAGAATTTATCCTATATTATTTGCAAATAAAGCATACATGTGTTTGATGGCTGGTTAAAGGAATGGTTTGTGCTGCCTCTGTCATTTATTACAGAAGTATAGCCACACTGGGAGTATAATTCCTGTTGCCATGGAGTAGCAATGCATATCAATGTTAGACAAATTTTAGGCTATGAAATGAAAAATATACTGGGCTAGCCCTAAAACAGAGTAGGAGCTTTTAAGCACAAAGAACATAATAACTCAGTCTTGAATTTGCACAAAACTTACCTTTCTTTCAGAGTGTATCCTTTAAAAAAAGACAAATAGTGGTGTCCTGATGATACGTTTCATCTAAATGAGATCACAGTGCCCTCCAATTTTCCATAGTAAAATTGAACTAATATTGACTATCACAACTGTATAAAATTCACTGGTAACACTTGAAAAGTTCAGATGTTCTGTTTAAACACCAAGCAATTCACTCGGTCTTTACCTGCAAGATATGCTGACACAAATGTGAGAGAAAAAATTTTAGCAAAAGGAGTGGTGTTGTTTTAGTATAAACTACTTATATTCTATTTCCGTTTATCATCAGAGTTAAAATACTTGCTTTTTTAGAAACAGCACACTCAGAAAATTCTAGATTTCAATGCCTGAAAACTTAAAAAAAAAAAAAATTCCCAATTACATTAACTTTCTGTTGCTGCAAGCTTTGAAAATAAGAAAAAACTTCACAGAATCTACTGTCATGAATCAGTTGAAAAACATTAATATCTTGAGCACTGGTATTGGCAATTGTGCTCTCTGTTGCCTAGGGAGGGAAAATTAAGGACTAGTGGGCAGTAAAATGAAACAGTAATGGCTTTTACAACTGTGGTCCATGCTCCCAGAGCTTCATAAACACCAGCAAAACCTTTCAGAGATGTTTCCCTCTTGCAGTACTTGTGTGTGGTGCTGCTGCCAGCACCAGGCCCAGCACAGCAAAGCATCACATCAGGAGGTATGCCCTGGAGTGGGAAGTTTGCCCTGCCTGCAGAGTAGCCACTGTGGTGTCTTGTCTAGAGCTGGCAGAGACAAACATATAGAAAATGAGACTAAGAGACAAGGAAGACCCACTGCAGGCAGATTTAGAAGAGAGTAGCCATTCATTCACAGTGTAGAGTCAGCTCCAAAATTTTCTGTTGGCATCTCCCCCACCTAGAAAACATGATGGTTAAATGAAATTAAATGAAAAGTAGGATAACAAGGGAAGTGCAAATTCAATGGTTCAGTATAGCTCAGTTTGTTGACATTTGGTGTTGACAAAACAAATGTAATACGTATGATTTTCAAAGGCTTTAGTCATTCCCTATGACTGTTACATTCCTTACTGAATGCAAACTTAATTTTCATAGCTGCCTACAATTATGTTATGTGCAGCTGTATCTAAACATATCTGGGATGTTTTATCAGGGTTCTCCTTGAATGCTTTTATTTTTTCCAAAATAGAAGGAAGAACTGAAACCAAGAATGTCATAGGCAGATGATAAACAGATTTTGTCAGCATCAAGAAACACTGCCCAAAAGTTGTGATTCTGAAGAATGAAACTAACAATAAAGTAACTGATAAGGTAGAAGCTGAACCCTATTTTTAAGAATGTTTTCAGGTGGCTACAGACACCACTACTAATTTCCTTATTTGTGTATATTTGCAACGAATGGAATATTTTTCATTCCGTCTGCCCACACTGGCATCATCCTGCCCTTAACGATGATGAGATGGTGAGTTGGCACTAGCTAATAATCATCTTAGATGTGACTGAACTGCACTGCAGTTATTTAGGAGAACATTCAACAGCCTCTTGGCTTGTCTTCCTGAATAGACATACTTATCTTGAAAAGCTGGGTTTTTGGGGTTGTTTTTTTTTTTGGGGGGGGGGGGGGGTGTTTTTTTGTGTGTGTGTGTGTGGTTTTCATTTGTTTAATTAGGGTATTGGTTTTTACCTGCTAGCAATATCCTAAATAAGAAGACCATGAAAAATTATTTTTTGAAAGCTATACTGGACATTTGTTCATATTTTGTTTCAAATTTCAATAGAAATGTTACATAAGATTGTGTCTTTTGATTACTGCTTTCCTGGACATCAGTGTTCTAGGAGTATGCGAATCAAACACAAATTCTGCCTAGAAGGAGTGAGCCAGAAACAATTTAAGAAAGTAGGAGAGTCCTGTTCAGGGCTGCTCTGACTGCCTGGCCCAGCTAACAGCAGACATCTGTGTAACAGACCTTTAAGTCTGTTTGGGATGACAAAACACCTATCCTCTGTGTCCATGTTTCATGGACCTTCCATGACAAAAAAATATCCCAATGAACATAGGACTTTCCACTACAGACTGTTGTGTTTCAGATGCGGTTTCCCACAGGGTGAAGGTGTGACAGTTCCCCTACCCCTGTCAGATATGCTGTTGAGAATCAAAAGAGAAGAATGTTGTAAACAAATTTATTACAAGGCTTGGAGGTTTCGGTGGCTTTAGAGCTTAACAGTTTCCTCATGGCTTTGTCATCTCAACAAATAGGAGCAAAAGAATAATTCAGAAGAACTGAGAAAGGGCAAGTGTTAAAAGAGGAAGAAGGGCTAGTTGTTAGATTCTATGTATAAAACTATACTTCTCATGTAGTCACATACATGACTTGAATCTTGTAATAAATATTTTCTACAATACTTAAATAGTTTGTACTTCAAATGTTAGTTTAATTGTAACTGAACTAGGAATAACTTGCACTTTTTAAATAGACCAATAAAACATTAGTTAGGCTAGCAGAAAAATCTCTGTTCATTTATAAGACAGGCTCCCTTTTTCCCCTAACAGTCTTTGGATGGTAACATCACAGGTCATGTCTTACTTACTATTCCTCATTGCTGAGCTCCTTTTGAAATAAGGTCTATTTTCTTTCTTTAAAATCTTTGGGAACATAGAGTTATTGTCAAATGCTTCAATATTTAGTGTTGCCTATTCTGAATTTGTTTTCCCTTCCTGACACAGGCCATAGGAGACTTCAAGTGCAGCACTAATTCTAGTGGCTATTTAATTCCTCCCTCAGCACAGAAGCTGGGTTCTTGACATGTGGAGAAAAAAATAAGGGATAAATGGGATTAATGAGAACTTAAAAGAAAAACAATTGCTATAAAGGTTATAAATCAAAGTTTATATTTAAAGAATAGAACCCCCTGGGGTTATTAATGCTGTAAATTTTTATGCTTGTATTAAATCAGAGATTTTTCAGAGTGACTAGTCCTGAAATTATTGTATTTAATTTGTCTGTAAGACAATATTTAATTGATATCAAACTACTGCTAAAAAACACAAGTAGTCATAATAGATCATAATAGGACAGGGACACTTCAGCATCAGAAGCACTATGGCATATATTCACTGGCATGAACACGTGGAAAAGGGACAGCCAAGCTGATTGTATGAGGAGCTGAGGAAGGAAAACATGTTACCTGGGATTGAAATGAGAAGGGATTATTTTCGTAAGGAGATGTATTTCTAAGAGTTGTTCTGAAAAAATTGCATCAACATCAAAATTGGTTGGGAGAGATGACTGGTATGAACATAAATATTAATTAAACAGTTAACATTTCTGCTTTCAAGCTAGGTGAAGTTTATGGTAGAGAGATATTGCATGTTAATAAAATATCAGGAAAGACTAGAACAGAGTGAGCAAATTATTGGCATATTAGCTATTCAGCCAGTCTGAAACTGAAGTTTGGAGATATATAGTTGGTTTTATATGCCTGTAGTAGCTGTTTCTTTATGCTGGATGTAAACATCTACTTGAATATAATATTTGGGGGACATGTATTTTTACATGACTTAAGATATGTAAAGCATGTATATATAGTCCGTAGTTCTACACAATATTTTTATGTAACTTTAAAAACTATCACAAAGGGTTTAATGACATTTTTCCATGTCAATTTTTAAGCAACTTTTAATTGTGCCACTAAAAAGTAAACAAAATTTTCTTTCTGCGAACCAGTGGAATTGTTTCTTTGTTCCTGTTTAGAGTTCATGTAGGCAGTGCTCTGTGGCAGAAAAATTCACAGCCTAAGTTGTGTGGAAAAATACTTTGGTCTGAGACATACACCTGATAATATCATTGTATCTCTCTGATTTTTATAAACTAGATGAATATTTGTACATATTGAAGAAAAGTATGCACTTAAGAATAGAAACTTTTAGAATCTGGAAACAAATGTGAAAAGTAAAATTCTTGGTGTGATTAAATGAAATTCACACGTACACATACAATGTAAGCAGAAAGAATAACAGCAAGCAGACTTCTTATCTCTAAATCTCTTAAATTTTCTGCTAAATAGTTGGTACTTATACAATTAAAACTGAAACAACAAAAGACTTATGACTTTTTATATTTATTTATAAAAACAACATATCACAGAAATCATGATCACTGGATGAGGTTACTTTTGCAGATCATTAGCAGGCAGATTCACATTCTCCTACAACCTCGACATCTGGCAGTCAGGGAATTTCATAGAAATAATATATATATTGCTTGTGTAATAGTGTAGAATAGCTAATTTTTAGATTTATGAACTCTAATATACCAAAATCCTCAGCTGACATGAATCAATGAAGCTGTACTATTTCATGTGAGATGAAATTCAGACACTATGTTTCAAAGGATATTTGGGTTTAACTTTTGGAATAATCTTTTGGAATAATGTATATACTCTTATGAATAACATGGTTCTCAAAATGTGCATGCTTTGGTCAGTGTTTGGTAGGCAGGATAGTTTGAGTTATGAGTATTGTATTCAACTGGGAAAATATTTTCCATGACCATTATTAATACATGTAGTTCTTTTCTGGATTTACTTTTGTTTCTACTAAAATTTGTAAAGGCTATTGACTTATACTGTGAGTATACACTATACGCATTGCAATCTCTCAGACACATATTTGAGGTAGGAATAATATTTTTAATAAGTAAATTCATAAAACCATGTAATGAAATTCTTATTACAGGCAAAATTTTGAGATACAGTACACGGGCTATAAGCCAGGCCACTACTTCAATATTTTTTCTGCTAAGAAAGTCGGCTTTAGCATGTGTGATTTCCCAAGCCTCAGTGACAAAATGACAGACATTTGTAGTTCTTAATTATTCATAAACCACATTAATGATACTTAGAAAGTGCATTCATTAGAAAATAATTAAAGAATAACAGTCCATCTATATAACTACAGTTTGTGAATAAGTTGTTCAAATAAAAGGAGTTTTTGAAATTATATTTCAAATTGGATGACCACACATATATATGTACTTATGTATTACATTTTAAGGATCTTTTTTATGATTTTTTTTTTCAGTGCCATGTAAGAACAATAACAGTTCCCTTCAGTATATCATAATTAACTAGACCTACCATGACAAGATTTCAAAAGTGGTCAAAAAGAAGAATAAGATGTGACGATTAGAGAAGGATGCACTATACACTGACACAGATTGTTCATGATAGTCTCTTTATTATGGATGATTCATATACCTGTCTTCTAATATGAATTAGAAGAAAAAGGAGTAAAATCATTGCTACATATTATGTCTATTGAAATAACATATGCTTGTTTCATATCTATGCTCTTGCAATAGCACAGTGATAGAAGAAAAGTTGCAAAGAGAAAATGTGCAAAGCTACTCCAAATGAAACTACATTGTTGCATACAGTTACAGTTTAAATACAATAACTACCCTGTTTGATATTAATATATTCATTAAGATTCTCTTTGCTGGTAAATGTTTAATAATGCCAAGCTTCTTTGTAAACATGAAGTTTGCAATGTAGATGACCAGCAATAAAACTATCTATCTGTAAGGGTTCAAGGTGTGTTGGTAAGAACATATTCAGACGGTCAACATAATCAAGACTGTGATATGGGAAAGGAATTCTTGCAGGATAAGTTAGCGTTCAATAAGGCTGTAAGTCTTCAAGGTGTTGCATTCAGGGAGGGGGACAAGGATGTTTCACTGCTCCTTCACATAGGTCCTTTGGCTTCGCTGGGGCTCAGATCAAAAATGGATAGGAAGTAGGAAAGGGATGGGACTCTGCAGATGCTGCAGGCTCCTAAGACTTGCATTTTAGGAATAAATCTATCCAGGACCGATGACTGCTGTAGGACAAGTACACTAGCTAAACCACCCAGATAGAACTCTTAATAATGCAGTTGTGCTATGCTGATCTTTCATACCGGGGAAAATGTAATGACTTGGAATATAAAAGAGCATACCATGGCTCATCCACTTCCACGGAAGCAAGTAATCTCAGATGTTTCAAACTACATCTCCTTAGAATGGACAGAAATCGTTATTATTTTCACCAGTCATCTTTATGTTGACCATAAAGAGTCAGATCTCGTGAGGTGCTGACTTACATTGTCACGCTTATTGTCAGTGAGCAGCTGGTAAGGCTGCTGATTGTCTTGCATGAATCACTTTGACTCTTTTGAAGCAATGAATTTGAATTAAAACTAACCATTACTGCAGATTAAAGCATCATTCATTATTCTACTACTTCTGCAACGAGTAGTTTTGTAATCTTTACCTAAAACATACTTCAGAACGGCAGTAAATGCAAAAGTAATCTCAAGAGGGCAGCAGATATTATCCAAAGTTTTCATCCATAGTAATTTAAACTAAATTATCAACTCTCCCCCCAAATAAGAAAAAAAGATAAATTTCTTAAAATTATTGCTATATTTAGCAGCTCATAACATCACCAACATGCACATTTCTGTGATTTAGATTTAATACAAATATTTCAAAATACAGATCTGAAAAATGCTCTCAATTTTTATTACAGGCCTATTCAATAAAATATATACCTTTGGTATAATATGTTCTGTTGTATATAGCAAACTCTTCTCATTGTCATCAAAAATATATTTTAGCACTTGCGAATTACAGGGGACTTTAATTCCTCAGATAACCCACATATTGGATATAGTACCTTGAATCAGCTCATAAATATGTAGACATGATACAGATGTACATTTTCTGTAGGAAATGGAAAAGGTCTTTGAGAATTCTAAACTTACTAATGATTAAGCTACTTTAACTGTCTTTACGCTACTTTCATTGATATATAATAAGACATTATTTTCATTGAAAATATGCTTTAAATAAGGCAATTTTTGCAAGAATTTAAATAGTATTTTTTCTTGCATGAAAAACTCATTTACTTGTAAGGTGGTCATGCCTCCCTTGGTATTCTAAAATCACTACACACAAAGCAATAAAATTACAGAGCTAAGAATCCTCCAAGGATGAAATCACAGTGAAGAAAGCTGTGATATTCTTTATGCTGTAAATCATATTGTATCATATCATAGGATGATACCACAATAGAAGAGAGCTGGTTATTTACACAGTGGTTCTGACTGGAAAATGTAAACAAAGATGAGTCAAGCACCTCAGCAATGCATTGACTTGCTAGTTCATATCTAAGGTTTTATAATGTTGCTCATTTAGTTCCATTGATAACTTTACATGAGGCACCTGTTTTTAAGGTAAGAAACTGATCAGATGATGAAGTGTCAGTGGAGCTTTCAAGTAAATATGAATCCATTCCCTTTAGTTCCTTAGTAAACCAAGGGTATACTAATCTATAATCCAAGAAAGATAGAATGCTGTTAGGTTTATATGCAGTTTAAGGAGCTCTGTGACAGAATGACTGTGTTTCCTAAGACATATAAGCTCAAGAAAATCTCCAGTACAGAAAATAATATTTTAAAATAACTGTTTAAGTAAAATTCACATTTTAACATAGATTAACAAAAGTCTGATGGCTATTCAGAAGCTCTTAGTCCCTCTGACATTGTTGGAATTAGCTTGGAAAAGCTCAAGTTTACTTGAACATCACCACAGGTAAAAACAATCAAGCATTAAAAGGTGCTTCTTTCCAGAACTAAATGCTCTTTTTTTTTAACGTAAATTTGAAGGTGAATCCTATTGTGAATTACTTTTCTCTGCCAGAGAACTTCATTATAAAGAGAGATGCATTGTTGCAGGAAACAGCCTGTCTTGCTATTCTTCCTCACTTCACACTGTACTTCCCCTTACGAAAGGAGGTCCCTACTGTCTGTGGAAAGTCCTGAGAATCATGTGTTCCTCTTTATACCATTGTTATAAGTAGTATCTTCTCTTTTCTGTTATTTCAAGGTGTCTAATTATACTTAGGTTATTACACTGTTCATAATTTTGGTAGACACCTAATTATTAATTTGAAATTTTTATCTGTAGCAGATTAAAAAATAACTGCTAGCCTCAAGTTATTCTCAGGAGATCAGTTTCAGAAAGATGCTAAATACTCATCCTGTATACATGTCTCCTTTCTGAGTGTTTCATGGGCTTAAGATTCCACTTACCAGACAAAACCATCATACTCAACTATCACTCCTAAAAAATTAATCTTCTCACAGAGATTTAAAACTTCTCTCTTGTACACAAGTGAGATACAGAAGTTCTTAAAAGTTCTTCTTCACTTATGATTCTAGAAGGTGTTTCCCTAGAAACTCCTCTGGGGCAGTTCCTGATTTCAGGAGTTACCGTCTCTTCAGAAGTAATGATCATTTGAATTTCTCTTCCCAACCCTCCTACACCTCTTTTTCATGCTGAAACAGCTTGAACTGATGAATCACAGCTCTTTTCCTTCCTTGCTGTTTATCCTCCTGCCCTTGGAGCTTTGAAGATAATCATTCAGGCATGTTTCTCCTCCTAAAAGCTATTTTAAAATTGAGAAGTCAATTGAGAATGTCATTCCTAGGAGGGCTGATGAGGTTTAATATCCAAAAAAATTATATTCGTGTCCATGTTACTAGCAAAGAAATATAGACAGAGGTACTTATTAAAAATCCTAATGAATTTTCAATTATCTTGATTTTTCACTTCACATCATATTACATGAAGGTTGGATTTCATTTTTTAAAAGAAGTTTCCAGAGATTTTAGAATTAGGACTGTAACATAGACAGAAAAAGCATGTGGAAAGGGGCAGGAATATTTTTATGATTTGTTTTACTGAATCAGGACAACAATGAATACTTCTGATTTAATCTCTTTCTAGGTGCTTATCTCCATCTAAGAAAATAAAGTAGCCGCTCATAACTTTTTATTCCCTCAAGGATATCATTATGTCATTATACAAGGGATATACCATTGTATAATAGGATCTGTATGTCAAGGCTCTGTAACAAGCTTCCAAACACCAGGCAAGGAATTTGATCAAAGTGCTTTCAGTGTAGAAGATATATTTCACTATAATATTTAACAGGAGGTCTAATAAAATGGACACTTTTTTGGATGCTGTTGAGTGATAATAGATTCTCATTTTCAGACAGAGTCCACCTTCACTTGATTGTTGTTTGTAATCAGTGGAGAAGGTTTGCTTCTCATTCTGTCTCCTGCTTCATTAGAGCTATCCTGGAAAAAAACTTTTGCTGTACAAAAAGCGACAATAATTCTCTTGTATTCTCGTCTGAAGTTCTGGTTCAGGAGTCCATATACTATAGCATTAAGGCAGCTGTTGAAATACGCCATGTAATAACTAGCCACAAACAACCACTCTGGAATCCTAGGGATTACAGTTTTTGGGTTGACAGCCACTGCCAGGCCTATGAGGTTCAGAGGAGCCCAGCAGACTGCGAACAGTACAAACACCACAAACATGGTCACAAAGTTTCTGAAGTCCTGCGGCTTCAGCCTGGGGTTGTTATCTGGCTTCACCCTTCGCCTTACCTGAATAACGAGGATCCAGATTCTCAAGTAACAGAAAGTGACTATGGCTATGGGAAGCAGGAAGTGGAAAAACACAACTGCTATAGTATATGCTGAGCTCACAGACTGTGCAAATGTACATGAGTAAATCCTGGGGTCATACTGGAGCGATCCCACGAACAGGTTGGGCACAATAGCAACAAAGGTGAGGACCCATATAAGAACAATATAGCACAATGAATTCTTGTCACTGTACAGCTTGTCATATTTGAGACTGTGGCAGATATAGCAGTACCGATTGATAGCGATGCCTGTAATATTGAAGATTGATCCAATGACACTTAGGCCCATCAAGAAGCCACTAATCTGGCAGTGTAGGTATCCCAGTTTCCATCCGTTGTGAAACACAGATGTGAGGACCAGTGGATAAGGGTAGATAGCTACTATCAAGTCTGCAACTGCCAGGCTTACAACAAACACATTTCCTGTAAAATAAATATAAAAAGGCAAGTATTAGTTTTTCTTTTGCTCTTTTCTGTCATTTCTGCTCTCATTATATTAATGAGCAGCCTCAGTGGAACACTTTAAATGTAATTAGTTTCTACTTTCCAGCTCAAAATTCATTGTCATATATCAGAAAAATGACACTCACTTTTAGTTTAAAAAGGTAGCTTAACTTAAGGATGCACCTTTTGAAAGGAAACTGTCTTTAAGCTTATCTACCATGACCTATTATTTTTCTTATGCCATTTATTTGGAGTCTTTCAATCACACAGACTTAGAATTCATATCAAATCAAAATATACATAACTTGAAGGCTTGCTTTGGTTTTAAATATTCTCTCTTGAAAAATCAGCAAAAATAATATTACTAATAATTTACAAACTCACATTTACTTCTTTATTTAACTTCCTTTTGTTACATTAACTAGACCTTAACTTTTCTAGTCCTGAAATTAAAATTTCTTTTCTCCCATTTACATTTCAAGCTTCCATGACTTTAGTATGACTTTTACATTATTCTCTTTGAATCTGCTGGCAAGTACATAAATAAATCTTAACTTCTAAGAGTCTAGTTGAACACAGTTGTCTTTTCTAAAGACATGCTCTTCAGTAAAAAAAGAGAGGCTGGGCAGTGGCCTAGACAGTTCCCAGACAGTACTGATGCCCCATTTTTCTCTGCCTCCAAACTGGAAAATTAAGCAATGAAACATTCTGCTGATTCATTTTTAAACAAAGAGAGATGATATCCTTCAAAGATAATTTAATCAATCATGTTTTGAATTCATTTTTTGAGAATAGATTATAATTTCTTTTTTTAGTTGCTTAAATCATAACCCACATGAATGCCTCCCAAACATTCTAATTTCTAAGAAGAAGCTCACAAGAAACATTGATGTCACCTTTATTCATTTCTTTAAAATAACCATTACATGTAAAGCTCTAGTTATTCATGTCCATAGGTACAGAAAGCTATCAATGTTATCTATACACGCATGTTTGTAGGTATATAAATGCATATATACATAGGTATTTGATATTCTACTTTGTAGTTCCAAGATTATTCATGGTAGATGAAATATGAGCCTCTATTGCAACCTGTAATAAAATGTATTATTAGTTTTAGATGATGTACAATTTCAGTGTATCAAATATGAGCTTGGTGAATTGTTTTATGCATTTATTTTGAGCATACAAATATAAACAGATAATAGCAGGTTAGTAGGAAAGGCAATGCCCAATAGGGCATTTTAGCTGCTAAAATTCTCAAAACTAATTTTTGAATATACTAATTCAAGTATCGTCAAGTGCATAGTCCCTTACCAATCTCAGGCTTTAAAAGTCCAGTTAGAAATGTTCAATTTGCAAATACTGCCAGAGAAAAACATAGAGATTTTCTTTCTCTGGATGCTACCTACACTGTTGTGTTTAAATTTTGATACATGCACAAAGTACCACATTTGATATTTATACTAATGGCACCTGGAACAAATGGCCTCAATTAAAAGACTGCTGCACTAGTTTTTCCTTGATTTTGTATCTGGATTTATAAATAACTTTCTTATGATAGTGTCTGTAGCTGTTTCATCTTTGACTGGGGATTCACTGCCAGACTGAAATATGCTTATCCTCAAGCCTTTGGCAGAATTCCAGATCATTTCAGCACAAACATCAGGGCTTCTTTAGGCAGAAGATGACACAGGAAAAAAGCACTTCTTTCAGAATTTATCCTTGATGTAGTGGCAACTGATATAAGAACAAGAGACTGTATGGAACTTATAGCTCTTTGTTTATCTGATGAATCAAGAAGTGGAAAGTAAATGAAAAGGCACTCTTGGCAGGGCTTTTTTCCTCCCTTCCAGAATTTTGCAGGGTTGATGAAATGGTAGCATACAAACTCCAGACCCTTAATAGAAAGTAATACTTGAAAGAATTCTATTTATACTTGCTTATTAACTTTCTGCTTAACTGGAGAGTGCCCATCCTACACTTCTTTTTCTGCCATCCACTAAAACTGCTGCTGCTCACCATTATTATTGCTAATATTGTCATTATTTACCCACTTTAGTCAAATGATAAGGACAAATGTAAAAAGGTTTTTTTCCCTTTAAAAGGTGTTGTATTGAAAGGTGACAGATGCTATACATTTCTCTGAATAGTTTTAGCTTTGGAAACACATGAGTCTAGGTAGTGTAGGCACTCTGCCTCTGAATCAACCAAATTTTAGGCTTCCATAAACTCATGCACCATGGTTGTTCCAGCTTTTTTCAACTAGCTGCTGTAGAATGACAAACTGAAAATCTTGGAAACACAAGCTGTTTCATGTGAAAACTGGAGGCTCGCAGGAATCCTCCTGGCTCACAGGATATC
Source organism: Donacobius atricapilla (assembly GCA_013397315.1). Taxonomy (NCBI): domain Eukaryota; kingdom Metazoa; phylum Chordata; class Aves; order Passeriformes; family Mimidae; genus Donacobius; species Donacobius atricapilla. Next base: position 409,492 of record WBMY01010424.1, read on the forward strand.
CTGGTAGCCTATCTTAAAAAAAAAAAAAAAAAAGAAATCATGAGTTTGGAAATCAAGTCCCAAACTGTGAGCTCATGGTTAACATGTTAGCTGAATGAAGCGCTGGGGCTGGAAACTGCTTGGAAACTAAATACCTATTTGCAGACAGGGCTTGTAATTTACCTTTCAGGAAGGGTTATTTTAAAACTTGTGTTCAGATAAATTTTTCTTATGAGCATGGAAATATTTTGCTAAACACAAAAAATTCAAGTAAAAAAAAAATTGGATTAGTATGATTGTTGTATATTTTGAGGTTCATTGTTCCAGACCCCGAAGTTGGAGCTAAAATAAAGTTGAGCTTTCATATGTTATATAATAAACAATCTAAAAACATGATCCTAGCTTTAGCTATCACAATGACTGAAAAATATTGCTAATTTATGAAATTTCCATATTATAATGGCATATTGTGAAATTAAACCATTAGGTTTGTAGAACACTTGATATTTTGAGGTGAGTATCACGAAAATGTATATAGGAAAGGGTTAATTTTTATCTTCAGGTTTAAGTTTGAACAGAATGCTATAAATGGAGCCTGTAGTTCTATATTGAACTCTTCAAAAAGGCCACAAAATCAAAATCTTGAATAACTCTTTCCTGAAGTAAAAATATTCATTCTCTTTAGAGACTAAGATCACGTTACTGTGAGAAAATGTGATTTGTGTACCTAAAGAATATATTATAATGTATTAACACCGGTTGGCTGAACTGAGAAGGCAGAGGTTGAATTTCTTGACTTTGACATAAGCCAAATAAGCTTTAATAAATTTAAGCAAATGTTCTTCAGTGGATGTATGTGGGAAGAAAGATAATCTACTGGTACCAGCTTGAGCAGGTTATGTTTTTAGATGCTGTCTAAAGCAATGTTCCATCAAATATTTTCACCACCCTCACTAAAAAAGAAGTCTTTCTGCTCAACAGACACGCAGCAACATCAGACTTATCTGCTGAATATAAAGCTGTACTACACAATAGAAAACAAACGTTTTCCTAGACAATTTGACTTCCAAGAGCACAATAAAACATTAACTGAGTATAAAAACTTTGACCCTGACAGATTATAAGAAAAATGCTTATGGGATTACCAAGATGTTAAAATGAATATAAGAGCCTCGATAAGAACTACATGATTTAGTTGTATCAGTAACAAATTGTATTTGCAGAGCATATACCAATTACTGTGTGGGTTGTTATTCCCTAGATTTAGTGCTGCATATGCCCTGAATGATAATCAGAAAGTTTCCAGAAATTTCTAGCAACTTAAATATGTGCAGAATATTAATGGAAAAAGATTAAAATTACACAGACTAGGTGGTGCTGAATGCCTGCCATAGAGTTAGAATGGAGGGCTGAATGCAGCAGGTCAAAAATGACTAATTCTTCTGACAATTTTAGGAGAACTGAGGATGATGTGGTCTACAGAGTTCTTTCCTCAAGTGTTAGGACTGTGAAGTACTTTTACTCCTCTAAAATATTTAGTCTGGGGAAAATAACCTACCGTAAAAAAGGGAAACAACTTATGTACAGAAAAAAACCAGAACAAAGCAGTGTTTTAAAGCATTAGGGGTATTCCAGCTACAATATTTGGTACTCATAAAATCTGAGTGAATTTTAGAAAAGATCTCATATTGCTGGCAACATCAGTAAGGCTAATTTTTCTCCTTTTTTTCACAAGTTATTTCTATACCTTTCAATATTGGTTACCAAGTCACTATTCTATTCAATGTTTTCTAAAGTTTTTCCTGGATAAGAAATGCTTTGTCTGCTTAAAACAAGTGCTGTTCACAAGCCATCATGTTTTCATCATGCATTTGCATTTTGAAACACATACCATCATGTTTCCATTAGTGGCTGGACCAATTTTAGGTGAGGGTTTTAGTCTTTATGCCAACTGGAGCTGCTTTGTCTTTTAGGTAAGACTAAACAGTATGTGCATCAGTCATTGAAATCGCATACAAGGACTTTGTTTCAGTGGCCACTGTCTCAGACTTCTAATGTTTACTTGCTCAGTATATCTTTAAGGAAAGAGGATAGTGTAATTGGTCCAACACTGCTAATTTTTAGAAGATCAAACTTAGTTTCTAATGATCAGATTCATGTCATTCTTATCTACTGTCTTTTCACCACTTGTAAGATATTGCCAGATATGTTGACAGTCATTCCCAATTGTTTCATAACTAGCCTTAAGTAACAGGATGATTTCCTATAAATTTTGGTCATGTTTTGTAGACATCAAACTATATTTAAACATCATACTGCCATGTTTGTTATGTACACAGTTTTTACACATCTAATGCTCAAAAAAATTATTTACATTTTTAAGCACTGGTTTCTGAACATTCTAATACTTCTCCAATTTTCCTCAAGGATAGCTTACAGATTTTTTCGACATTATGAAATCTTTCTGATTATTCTAGCCCTTGCACAGGATGTTAATTTGAAATTTTATGCTCCTAGCTGAAAACAAAACTGTGATAGGTGCTCACCTATCAGTGAACACCTGCAGCATCAGAAACTTGAAATGTGATACCTCATAACTGGGTACAGCATCAGAGATTAACTTCTTCCTTAGAGGGGCATTTTGTCAGGCCTCTGCTTATTTAATGATGTTTCCATGCACAAAATGGTATTCCAATGACAAATATTAAAGCTAGATTTGTTTCATATTCCATAAGCATTTTTGCCCTGAGTGTTGTTCCATGAGCACTAATATTTCATTGTAAAACATCATAAACAACTACAAAATCAAGGAGTGAAAGCTGGTTTTGTGACTACCTAATACAAATTTAATAAAATTTTCTGTACATGTATCCAGAAACTGATCTTAGCTCTGTTTCTCAGAGCTCTGTTTCTGTTTCTGAAACTCAATGTTTCTTCTGCCTGGGAGATCAACCAGTCAGAATGTTTCAAGAAAAAGATAATTTCATAATCTTTCTTGCATTGAATTAATATTGGACAGTTGTTGTACCTAGCAGCACAGTTTGGGTTTCCACAGAGATCATGCACAACAAAAATTGCTAAATTAAAATACTTTTAAGTAGGGACAATGACCATGGTTTCTTAGGAAAAAATCCCAAAGTCAAGTAAGGTTACCTAGACAAGAAAGTGTGCAGTCCCAGCTTCACCGAAGAAAGATCTGAAATGTCTAAGAAACTAACAATCCTTGCAGCTCAGCATCAAAATGGCATGAAACAGCTGAGCAAAATGTAGAAATAAATATTACATAAGCTCTAGATACTCCTGGGAGCTTCATTCACTTTACAGATCATAATATCAACTCCCCTAGATCTGAAAACCCTATTTTTAAACTAAAGGCACTATTTATAAACCTGTCCTGAATTAAGAAGTCCACGTGCACATTAAATTTGAATAGCATGATGGGCCTGTGGTTTTGCTTCTCATTAGCAAGTTAACCCTGATGCTGCAGGTGGTGATGCAGGGAAATGTGAAAGGTTTAAAGCCCATAGTCAGCCTTGTAGCTTTACACATATGTAAGAAAACCTCTCCCTTTCCTTTTAAGCTGAGAAAAGATCTTGTATTACTTCATCATTTTCATAAAATTTCATTCAAATGTACACTTCTATCACATCATAGAAGGGACTTTCAGAGCTTCTATCACCTAGTAGGGATGCTAATTAAACCAACAGGGCAATTAAAGACATTGCCACTGCCTATCAGAAATAACAATCATAGGCAGGTAACTTGTTAGCACTGAGGAGAGTATTAAATATTTGAGGCTTAAACTCATTTACTATCTTACTAAAGTATAAATGCTTAGTGTCAGGTAAGTTCAGATACTGAAATCACCTAAGTAACCTCAACATTTAACTCCACTTAATAGAAATTCAGAGTCCTGAGTCTTACAGGTCTGGAGAGCTGGAAAACTATATAACAGTATATTAGAGAGATATTGAATAACAGATTTGTTAAAGAGCTATCAGAATAATCCATATTGTAATGTTTTCTTTCACTGTGCTGAAAGTTGAAGAAAAATTTAAGTAATCATCACAGCATAAATGAAAGGTTACTGATGCACGCAGGAAAGAAAATGTTATACTGTATTTAGATTAATTATCACACAGAATCTTCCAGCAAAGCTGCAGCAACAATTAAATTTGAAATGCCTATGCCATCTTCTGGCCAATAAAATCAGACACATGAAAGAGTAATTGACAGAAAATGGCAGTGACAAATTATGTAGTATTCAGACCAAAGGAATGGCTATGTATCAGGTCCAAGTTGACTGTAGCCAATGACTATACAGATGAGATTAATTGGTTTTACAGATATGCCAAACAACATACAGTTTTCTGTGGTTTTATCATCTACCATCTTTTTCTGCAGTCCCATGGCACATATGTGAGTGAGAAAGCTCCTGCTTTCCTTCTCACAGTCTAAAAATATTTGTTGCTGCTATTTTTGGTGGTTCAGTCATGAGAGGAAAGTGATTTGAGTTTACTGTGAGGAACAGAAGGGAATAGAATCCATATGCTGGATGAGTGCCACAGACTTTGGGGATGTTCCTTGCCTCTGGAAGTTTTGTATGACATGCCAGGGCTGCTTTGAAAATATCTCTTGTATTAGACCTCTAACATGAGAGGCATACTTATTGTGTTCTATGTGGCTGATTTAGGAGGTGCATGGGATATTGAATGCCTCAGTACTGATAAGAGTGAGGTATTTCTGGGTATGCCAAGAAGGGTATGCACTATCTACTGGATGAGTTTACCCGACATGAAATATAAAGCACCTGAGGAAAGCAGCACTGAAGAAAAGGCCTAGACAACCATTGCCCATTTAAGAACCTAACACAGGATTAAACAGGAGCTGACATTGACTGAAGATCTCATGTGAAACTGAACTTAAAAAAGTCTAAAAGTGGTCAGGTTCTGGGTCTTTTTTACCAACTAAGAAATGTCATTTTAAAAAGCACTTTAAATAGCTCTCAGAGCAATAGTGCACTTCAGGATACACTCAACTTTCTGTTATATTATGCAGTGGCAAGAAATATTTTGCTTTGAGATTCTACATAGTGGGTTCACGCCCAAGTTATTTTACTTAAAAAGCAGCAGCAAATTGAATAAGGCTTCTGTTTATTTACAGAAATGTCTAAAATTTTATCACAGCTAATACCTATTTATCTTGGTAACAAGATTGTATTAAACTGGCATTGTCATGGGGTTTTATAGTTTTAAAACATAGAAATAAAAGATAAAAGTTACTTTTGTCACCCAGCCAAGAGTGAATTAAGACATAGCATAAAATATCAAGAAGGCTCGTAATGACACTGACGTGTATCAACAAGTCCTGCTGTCTTATAGGTGAAAGTTAGAAACCAGGGCAGGCAGACATAATGGTGAATGTCTCAAGTTCTGTGACCCTGGTTTTGGCTCTGGTATCTGCCTGGCCTGTTTTTTCTACAGTTCACTGGGTGGGTGTGTTTTCAAGGTCAGAACATTTATCCCCTTTGAACATCAGCTTCTTCTATCATGATGGCAACGTTTCAGAGATCAAATAGATTTGCCTGAAAAACTTATCCACTTTTACAGAAGGGAATTATATTACCACTTCTGACTTGATCTTTTCTATCTCTAATTTCTATGATCTATTTGGGAGGAAAAAAATCCTATGGACAGCCTGTTCTCCAACAAGGTATTGCCTAGATGTTACAGAACACTGAGGTTCAGCGAGCTGTATGAGACCAATTAGAATAACAATATTGCTGATGTCAGAGGATCACGCTACTGAACTGCATCACAGTAGAATCAATGTGAGAGCACTTTTCTCCCCTTCAACTGTATTTGCACTAGAGACTGGAAATATATGGAAAAACAAAAATTATACTGTTCACAGTAATATCAGAGCTCAGATAAATAAAACTAATAATATAGTTCGACTGTAGAAACAGGCAGAGATGGATGCTTATAAAATATAATCACGTTTTGTGTTTGTACAAAATCTCACAGATCTGTCAGGACTGATGCTAGATAATGTCAAGATGCAGTCTATTCTCTTCCAAATTGTAATATGTATTTTGAGAAAACAAGTAGGAGAAAACAGGAGAGTGAAGTTGCAACCATATAACTGACAGGATAGGCTGACAGGAAAGGCTTCTTTACCGTATAAAACATTGCAAAAACAAAATCGCTTTCCTGAATCTCTTTGAAAGTCACACTTTTATATAACAGGATTTTGTGGCTCAATTTGTCCAGAATTATTCTTGGGGTGAAAAAGAAGTTTAAAAATTCTCAAGAGGACAAAATAATCCATTTTCTTTCCGTTATGACTAATAACTATAGCTGGTCATTCAGCCAATGTAAACGGTAGACGGCAAAGCTAGTAAAGTGAGTTCATAAAATAGTCTTCCCAGTTCTTTCTCTTAAAATCAGCAGTGGTAAGACACCTGCCAAGAAAGTGGAAAGTAGCATTATAGAAAAAAATCACTTACATATAGTTACACATGTGTGTTTGCTGTCCTTTCTTCTATCCTTTCTTTATTTATCTATCCTTCCTTTTCCTCCTTTCCATATTTATTCCATCACTGTTTTTTTTTCTCTCCTCACTGACTTATGACGCCAAATCTTTTATTTCTGCCAGAAGCCTTTTCCTCCATCTTTTCCTCCTTTTCCCCTTTTTTTTTGCCCCAAGTTTCTTAGAAAAGTAGAGAAGACACAGATGATTATCATTCTCATTTCCACTTTATCAGTTTGATGATTTTTAGAGTGTATTCCACTGTGCCACTATCACAGACCCAGGTCACTTAATTTCTTCCTCCGTTCCTTCCAGTTCTTCATTTTCTCTATGGTGCTACAGCAAAAGTCAAGTTGAATGGTCCCACACCAGTGTGGAGCAAGTGAAATGGTATCTAGTATCAGGGGAATGCACCCAAATAAGTGCTATTTTAATTGCAATATTAGTGGGGTTTGTTTATGAATGTAACTGATGCTATCAAGAATTCTTGCTGTTCTACATCATCAGAAATGCATTTCCACTGGAAACTGAAAGATGGGCAAATAAGTGAAACTTCCATATGTGTGGCAGCAAGCTGAAGGATCTGAATATCCATCTCCTCTATTGTCTTTCCTCTTTATGATGGACAATTGAATCTGCACCTAAACCCCCTTGTTTCTTTTGTTGTTGTTTTGGGGGTTTTTTTACCTAAATATCTAACTTCTAGTCCTCTCATAGAACTAAAATAGATGTGAATGAATAAAATTCTCAGTTTTGTAATGTTATCTTCATTGCTAATAGCAACAATCTATAAAGAATTTAAGATAAAGTTTAACACTTGTGACATTTGAATGACCATAAATTATTTTCATTTATTCTAAGTCTCCCTGGGATTCTTGTCTTGGCACAATTTAGTTTCCTTTTTACAGAAGCAACTGTCAGAATAGACAAAACAACAGGAACAAGCTGACTATAGAGTTTACAGTACTTTAAAAAAGAGTCTGAAGTCATTTTTCCTGTAATTCTTCAGACAAATAAAGATATTACTTTTTTTCAGTATTTCTTCTAGACAGCCAAAATTAGATACTGTGACTTCACTGAAGGCAAAAAGACTAAGCTATCCTAAATTCATGCCAATACCTTTACAGTATACAATAATAGGAGAAGTACAAATGCTCATGTACATCACCTAGTTATTCTGCAAGAGGATGCATTATTATACTTGTAGGTAATTAACATATCTCCACTTAAATTTTAACTGAATGTTCTATTTTTTTGCTATCAGTCTGAATGACGGACTTTCACAGAACTTGGCTCTGGGCTGACTAGATCTCTGGAAGTCATAATGAGACCTCATTTATTGCTTGTTTCTTTGGCTTTTTTTTCTTTTTTTCCTGTATGATGGGATTTTTTCATACAGAACAGAATAGAATTTTCAAGCGGTAATCATTTTATACAGAACTAGTTAGACAAATAGTGGGATATGATTACCCTTTGACATCATAGGAGATTTCAGGTATTTCCACACTGTGCCTTACATAAGTGAGGTCAACTTGAAGGATTTTTCTTCTCTTTAGCAACTACTGATATGGAAGCCCAAAATTTTTCAATATCCTCTTGATTATTTAATTAGAAAATACATGAGTTTTACATTTAATGCTTATTAGAAATAAAATGGGGTTTGGATTTGTGCCTTTTATCTTAACAGTATTAAATGAAGTTCTTTATTGAGAGAGAGCTCCTTACATAAAGATATACAATTCAGCATACAGATGAATTTGCCAAACCATTGAATCCTTAGAAGAAGGCTTTTGAAAAGAAAAAAAAAAACTACAACAATGATTCAGCTCACTCCACTGACAAGTTGAAGTAGTGTAAGTGAGCAAATAAATGGGTCATTGCATTACTGAATTGTTATTCCTCTCCATCTTGTTTTTGTCAAATTCCTTTTCTCTGAGTTTTACTTTCATGAACAGTCGTGTAGAATTTCTTAGACAGATTTTTTTTTATTATTGCTTAAGACTAAACTGCTTGTTTATCAGTGAAGGCAGTCAAAAAACTATGAGTCTATGTCACTAGCTAATATGAAATAAATATATAAATGGTGTTGACTCTCAGTACCAATATATGTCTTCAGAACTTATCACCCAGTGTTCTTACTTAACATGCTGCACAAGACTGTCCAGCACAATAATAAAAAACTGCTGAAACCTACACTCGCTGTCAAAAGTATTGGATTTTGTATTATAGTAATTTCAGTGTGGGTGCATTTAAAAGCTGTGTTATGATATCTCATCTGAATTATTTGTACCCATTGATTTTTGTTATGACTCAGAAATACTCTAACTGAGCACTTCGAGAAACCAAACACAATTTGTAAAATTAAGTTCAATACCTCCAGTGTAAAAATGTGAACCCTTTCACTGTGTGAAAATAAAACAAATCTGGAAAATGATACCACCATTATTACGTTAATCTCATAATATTATATAAATAATATTGTAGCTTGAAGCTTCTTTCCTTCTTTATGCCCTTTTTTTTTTCTCTTATACTCCTTTCTATCTTTTTTTAAATGTTAGCAAGAATCTTACAGAAAAAAATGCTTTTAAGCAAGCTGAAAAGCTATATATAGACAGCTAAAGATAGTATCCTTTTAAATATTCAGTAAAAACGTTTCCAGTTCTCCCTCTGAACCTTACTGCTCAGTTCTTCATCTTTTTTTAGGCACAAGCTTTCTGTGTGCCAACATACTTCATTATTTAACAAAATTTAGCAAACCAGAAGTCAACACTACTACTTATGGAACTAAAAATAAGAAACACAAAGAAATGTAGGATAACTATCTCAATGAATATTAATCAAAAGTATTTCTATGTTGAAATGATGCCAAAAAGTAGAAGTTTTGTACAATTAGTGTATGCCAAAGATGCCATGTACTTATATTGTGTTACAAAACCTGATTCAAAGTTTATTGTGAGGAAGAATGAGTGGTAAGGAAGCCTTAGCTTCGAACAGCACAGAACAGTAACTTCACATTTCTTTACTTTGTTCTGTTAGGGAATAATCATCTCATTTTTAAAACAATATCTTTGTAAAATGTTCTATAGGTGACTGAATGCTAAAAAAAAAAAAAAGGTGTGTGGGGGGGAAATGTCTTTCACACCTCATCTAAAACTGCCTAGATTTTCTTACTTTAGTTTTAGAAAGATTGGTATTCAGCTTTGTAGGTGAAAAGATTTCTTCAAAAATGTTAAAAGACAGCGTGAGCTTCTCAGAGGACCACTTTAGCTGTATCCATGTATGGGCACAAAAATGTCTGCTTTAGCACATTAATGTTTTTATTAAACTAATAGCAGAAGGGCTTCCCCTAAAGACCTGACTAACAGATTCCATTTGTGTTGTGTAAAAGTGGTCAGTTCATGAATCAGAAGTTAATTATTTTGGTAACAGGTAAAAAATCTAAAATCTTTTACTTGAAGTTGTGCGAAACCATTGATGGGTAATAGTAGAATTTGTTGGCATTATAGTCACCTCCTGATAGATCTGAATTCTAATTATAGGAAAGTCCAAGTGGATTTCTTGTTTATAAATTCCAATTTCTGGAATAGGGCTCTGTCAGTTCTTTACAGTATTTTTAGATTTTTTTTTTAATACTCATACTTCCTGTAACTTTGGTGTGGAAGGATGTTGATCTGGTCAGAGCTGTAAAACAGATCAATCAACTTTTTTACAGCGAGCTCAGTGAAGAAAACCGTGTAAGACAGAGACCAGTAAAAACAAACCAGTTTCTCCCTGCAATTTTGTGTTTCTAAGGGACCTCGTTTCTTCCAGAATTGATTTCTGTCAGTTCCATGCTTTGATGGTCTCCTGTGGTCCTCTTCTCATTTCTTAGGCCTGATGTGTTTTCTGTTCTTCTCAGCCATCCTACTTCCTGCTGTAGCTGCAAGCTCTGTTCTTGATGCCTTCCTGTGCCTGATCTTCCTGTTGGCTGGTGCTTGCTTTTATTGACCCTGTTCAGCTGCTTCTGAGGGAGAGTAATTTCCCCTTTCTTCTGGGAGATAAACCTCACCCACATAAGCCTTTACTAACAACATGTGGCAAGCAGAGTGAGGAAAAAGGTAGCAAATACCCTTATTCAGACTTAAGGGAGAGAAGAACAGTACTTAAGCTTTTCATTCTAAAGACATTCCCTGAAAATGTCTCTTGCAAGTCTGCAAAGAATTAAAAATCTATGTCGAACCACTAAGTCAAACAAACGAACAAACACAACCAATCTTATTCTTCCAGCATAAGAAAATATTTATATGACATTTTCAGCAGAGGTACAAAAGTGAGAAGATGTAAAAAGCAGGACCAGTATCAAAGGAACAAACCAAGTATTGTTTAGCTTATCCATCAATGACATGGCTGCCCCCTCAGTAAGCTCAGCGAGCACAAAGCTGGAACGAGTGGCTGATAACCCAGAGTGCTATGTAGCCCTTCAGAGGGACCTTGAGAGACGGGCAGAGAAATGCATGTCCTTTTGACAGGATGATGGGGAGAGACTTGCTCTTTTTCGCTTCTGCCCCAGGGAACAGTGTTTTGGAAAGTCTCTCCACAGGTGAAGCATGAGAGCAAGCCAGGTTCACTGTGAAATGCAGCCTCTCATGCTTGGATTCTACCATATCTCAACAGTAAAATGTTTGTTGAACTAATATTCATGCAATTAGTTAGTATTGCAATTCTGAATTTTGCTATAAAGTGCAGAAATATAACTTCTATGTCCTTTAATAATAACAAAAAAATTACCTTGGGGTAATTAATATCCTGTGCATTTTAGCCTACTTTTTCTCACCCAGATCACAGAATCATGGAATCATCAAGGCTGGAAGAGACTTTCAAATTCAACTCGTCAAATTCAACAAAACATCAACCCAGCACTACCATAATAACCCATAAACTGTATTCCTAAGTGCCACATCCAGATGTCTCTTGAATATTTCCAGAGATGGTGAACCCACTTTCTCCCTGGACAAGTATTTCCAATGCCCAACCTCTCTATCAGTGATTTGTTTGGGTTTTTTTTTTTTTTATCTAATATGTAATCTGAACCTCCCTTGCACAGCCTAAGGCCAGTTGCTCTCTTCCACTTGAGACATGGCAGAAGAAATCAACCTGTACTTCACTACAACCTCCTTTTGGGTGGTTGTAGAGAGCAGTGAAGTTGTCCCTGAGCCTCCTTTTCTCCAGACTAAACAATCCCAGCTCCTTGAGCTTCTCCTGTAAGGCTTGTACCTCAGCCCTTCTCCACCCCTGTTGCTCTTCTCTGGACTGGCTCCAGCACCTCCATGTGTTTCTTTCAGTGTGTAGCCCAAAACTAAACACAGGATTCAAGGCGCAGCCTCTCCAGGGCTGAGTGCCATGAGATATTCCCTTTCATGGTCCTGCTGGCCACACTGTTGCTGATACAGGCCAGGATACCATTGGCCATGGCCACCTGGATGCACGGCTAGTTCCTGTCCAGCTGGCTCATATCCAGCACCCACCAGTGGGGCACCTCCACTGGTTGGGTCACTTACCAGGTGTGTTAGGCATTTCTATACTCTCCAGGAACCTTCTAGGTTGCCTCTTCTCTGCAGTGCTGCATTTCCAGCGGACATCTAGCCAGTTGAAGTCCCCCCAAAGATACAGGTGGAACAAATGTAGGCTGTACAAGGCTAGAAACAATCTTAGCTATATGGTGGAAAAAAAAGTAGGAACTGTCATGGATTTGCTTCTCTGTAAATAGGGAAGATTATTTGAAATCACTGTTGCCCTAGTTCATAATAAAAATTTAGATGTTGATGTCAATTTGGTTACAGTCTGTTCAAGATTTAAGTGTTAAAAATCATGCTGTACATGGCTTCAAATTACAAATCAACCTCACATCTATTTCAGTTAATTGCACAAATATAGAGTATTGGAATTAGGGTTTATCGTACTAAATGACTGCATTAGTATTTTATAATTTATAAGCATGTTGTTCATACATAAAATGATTCACTGAGAACACATTATTATATAGTGACCTTTTATTGCTCTCTACAGAATCTTTCTCACTGAGATTACTGAACTTCATAGAAATAAGAAGAAATCTGAATCCCCAAAAGAACCAATAGTGGAAATCTAGCAGAATTATCACACCACCATGAACACATCTTTTATTGGATATTACTGACACTTATTGTTATGCCACACAATCAAGCTATTCAAGGAACACACGTGGAAATTTCCAGTAGCGGCTATTACTGCATTTTTATTATTTTAGTCATTTCATTCCCCCCCAAAAAACCCCTAGAGTGTAGTGATATCAAAGCAATGTTTTTCTAGAAGAAAATTCCAAGAAGGAATTTAAAAAATTCTAAAAATCAAATAAAAAAAAAATAGCATGATTATAAAATAGTATAATGTGGGCTTAATAGATTAGATTTTTATTTTAATATAGTATCCTTTTATACTTCTATTTACTAATTCATAATGATTCAGTTTCCAAAAGTAAAAAATCTGGCATAACCTATTTCCTTTTAGAGTTAACTATCCTGAAGACTGAATTCATTTCTTTGCACTCAATTGTGCTTAAGAATGAATATAAATGCCCCAATAGATTCATTCATATAAGGTTCTGAATAATCCTTTGAAGTAAATTCAAGGGAAAAAAACAGCTATCTCAATGCTTTGGTTTTCATTACAAAGATTAAAGAAAAGAAAAGAATAATTTTTACAGAAAGCAGAAATATTTCACTTCTTCAGAGAAAAAATCCTTAATTAAGTTCCTATTTTAAGTGTCTTTTAGGCTGATGGGTGATGCTTTGGCTTGCTACACTATAGGATCAGTATTTGCTGTAAAGCCTTACCTTCATTTTCTGAGCAAAGGGATTACTTTTTAAAAATCTCATGGTTATAAGGCTGGATGAAAAGTTTAATTTAAAAAACCCTAGCACCTAATACAGACAACTTTGTGTGTTATAGATTTTGCTAAAAGGTCAGAAAAGCAAAATTTCTATTTTCAAAAGAATGGCTGCATTCATTAGGACAGGGCTGTTACTAAATCTGGGCTTCCAGTAATCTTTTAAGAGAGCTGCAGTGTGGTCAAGTCCAGCGTGACCTGAGCCAGCAGAAGATATTGAAGATATGTCACTTCTCTAGACAGTAAATTGATGGATCACTTCCAAAATTATGCTGGCTATTATTATTATTGCTATTGTTATTATTATGTTTCCTTCTCTGTTCTTTGATTTTTTTTTCTCCCCTCCTTCTACCCATAGTTTGAGGCACAAACAGTGGAGGAATGCTACCTCTAAATGACAAGCTCTGCTTTCAGAGCATGGATGCTCCAAAAACAGTAAGAATCAGGCATCTGAAGATAATTTAATCACATTAGAACCAATCCTTTTGCTTTTTTTGCTCATAAAGATATACTGATGTTGAATGGGGAAAGACAGCCTCTGAAGAAAAATGTTTCATATTCCTTAGTTTAGTAGATACATGAAAGGATATCACAATGTCCACCACTAAGTGATGGACAGCTTTTTGTCCTGACGTTTTTGTGCCATGAAGTTAATAAAAAATTGGTGCCTTTGCCAGTGGCAAGTGTAAACTAAAGTGAATTTAATTTGAAAGTGTTTTTTTATCTAGCTCCTGGAAAACTTAAGAAATTATAATATAAATACTCTATTCTGGTGATCTTGACATCATAAACACATGGCAATGTCTCATGGAGGTTGTACTAGAATTTGTATAAAAAACTATCAGAACCATTAAATGTTTGAAAGAATGAAAAAAAAACCCAAAACCCTTAGGTCCTTTATGAAAACTTTACCATTTTCAATCTTTCAGGTATTTTTTTATTCTAACTGATGAGTTCTTTTTATGTCATTAAATGTTGGTGCAGTCACTGGAGTTAAAAAATCTATCATGCCTGACATTTTCTCCTGCAATTTTAACTGTTCTGGGAATAGAATTATCTTATTTGCTCTCAGTTGTGTTGTGTTTAAGAATGAATGCAAGATACACATTAGATTTAGCAGTCTGAATGAATCTTCCAGTTATAGCCCTGTATTCCTTTGGCAAAGGCCAGCTATAAAAGAACGTAGAAAGTGAAAGGGACAGTGTTTGTGCTAATATGAATTCATCTTACCATATCTAAAAAGGGGTTCCGTCTTTGAGAGAAATTGTAACTGCGATCATAATAGGAAAAGTACTGCTACTGGACATGTGTTCACCTTCTGGTAAATGGAAGACAAAGTGCAATGACTGTAACATGCCATTTCTCTGTATTTTCTTGTGATTGTATTGGAAGAAACTTTCAGGTCCAAATATGTTTGCTTAAGTTAATCAGCATAATCACAGCAACTTTGAGGAAACTGTACATGGTTGAAGGCACTGAGATTAAATCCATTTGGTGTTTTCTCAAATTTAAATTCAAAGTCTCTCAAATTTAAATTTAAAGTCATATACATTTGACAATATGTCCTTATCAAGGCCTAAAATCAATCATTACTATTCTATAGGACTTCAACCTCAATTTTATTATATTGAATCTATCCAGTAATTCCAGCATAATGCCTTGGTAAAAACAGAAACTCTTACTAAAAATAAAGAACATATCCTCAACAAATCCTTTAGTTTTTAATTTTAACTTTTATTCAATAAAAAATAAAATCAGTTTTAGCATCAAATAGCAGGAGCATTTTAAGATTTGTGCATGTAGCATTTTAAGAAATCTGACAGGATATAAATAATCTACTTGTTCTATGGCCTGTTTCTCATCTGTACTTCTGTTTGTATGTAAAGACTGGGTGAGAATGTTCTTCAAATAATCTCATCCATCATGATGCAAGATACACACATTTCTCACTTTTAGATCATTTGGGAACAGTATGCACAAATAAAGAAAGGACAGAAAAATGAAGCATGTGTAATTCTTAATTCATAATGACATATGCTATCTACTGTAATAAGTATGACTTCAGAAGTTACAAGGTTTACCACAGGAAAAAAATTTCTGTTCTATAACCTGAACAGACATGGATTTTATGAGATATTGTTCTTTTAGAGGTCTATATATTTCCCGTATTCATAAACCCCATGCTATTGGGAAACATAGCAGTTGAGCATATATGAAGTTTATGGCCAGTTGTCTGAGCTACAGGTTGGTGAAATATTTGAAACATTTTTTAGTTATTTCCCATACATATTAAAATACTATAGTATTTCAGGGGATATTGTAGTTATCACCAGTTGGAATTCTGTTTGTTAGCAACATTTTGTTTTGGTTCAGATCTTACTCTGCACATTTGAATTAAAATAATAATAATAAAGGAAAAATATTTTCTTAGCCATTATTGCTAATCATCAATATTTTTCTTAGTAGATGACTGTGAACCTGAACAGAGGTAATCGCTGAAAATAACAGACAGCTCTTGTAGTCAGCTAAATCAGAATCCCTGAGTGTAAGAAGATCTGCATGGAAGGAAAAGGTAAGTTCTTCAGAGTCCTGAAAGCATGTGTATGAGCCAGTATGCCCAAATATTTGATACAGACAGGGACCAGACTTGGAGGAAATTTACTTAAGCTTCTAAACACTTTCCCTCTCCATTAAGCTAGAAAGTGTACAGATAAAACTTTGGCTCAAGTCCAGATGATATCTGTATGCAAAAGATGGCTCTGGACTCAGTCACATCTAAGGAGAGTAACTTCTCAAGATCCTCAGTTACTTCTAAGTTTTTCTGAGACAAAATTGTCAAATCAATCTGAATTTGCACATTGGACACCGTAATTCTGCCCACTGACTTTTTGAGAGCTACGATCATACTAGTTGTGGAAAACTCTGCAAAGAGCCAGCCAAAGCCATCATTAGGAATGTGCTTGTTTAATTAAAGGATGTCATTAATCCAGTGAATAATGTTCCCATAGAGAAGATTTCTGTTGCTTCATGAAGTTTAAATTTACATTTGAAAAATGTTTTAAAAATATTTAGATAGCTTTCAAATGTGAATTAAAATATAATGAGAGAACCATATCCTGGGTACTTTTTTAATGCAATAAACTACACAGAGTATTTACATGCCTGTCAAGCTCCACTCATTTCAAATGATAATAAAAAACAGTCTGCTCTCAAAATTCTATACACAAAGAAAAGTCAAGTATAAAGTTGCAATGATATCTTAAAAAATTTTTTTTGAAAAACAGACGGCTGTCCAAGTTGAAGTCAAGAATCTTCTCTGTAAATTTAGCATTTCATATGTGCATCCATGAATTAGCCCACAAAAAACATTTTAGTAAAGTAGTAAGTTAATGACTTGAACACAATGCAGCTCTCTCATAATGCTAGCACCTTGGTCTAAATGCAGTCCATCTTCAAATGTTAATCAGCATTGGATTGCTGATTACAATGGTTGCTTCACTTTTGTTGATTTGAAATCTGGTGGCCAAGAAGCTCAACATGAGTGAACAGTTTGCTGCTGCAGCAGAGAAAGGATGCTGGGTAGCACCAATGAGGGCATCACCAGCAAGGAGAAATCATTGTGCCTCTCTGCTTAGAGCTTGTCAGGCCACACCAGGAATATTCGGATCAGTTTTGGTTCCCACTATACAAAAAAGAAGTGTATGGGCTGGAGAGAGTCCACAGAAGGGTCACAAAGATGACCAAATGACTGGAAAGCTCTGAGGAAAGCCTGAGAGGACCAGGTTTGCTCAGCCTTCAGAGGAGAAGGCTTAGAAAGACCTTATCACCATGTTCCTGTATTTAAAGGCTAAGATAACTTCCTTTTTACAAGGAGTCACATGGAAAATATGAGGGGTGACGGGAACAAGTTACTCCTGGGAAGATTCCAATAGAACACAAGAATTTTCACAATGAGAACAATCTGGCCCGGAACAATCCCCCCAGGTAAGTGTGGGATTCCCCAGCATTGGACATTTTTAAGATTCAGCTACACAAAGTGCTGAGACATCTTGCCTAGACTGTGGTTTTACTATGCTCTTGCCAATAAAGATTAATCCCCCTTGAGGTGCCTTCCAACCTCATGTCCTACGATTCAATGAAAATATCTCAGTTAGGAGAGATGACTTGGGAATATGCAAAAGTAAGTAAATGGCCATTTTTGATTTTTTACAAGAGAAATGATTACAGGATAAGATCAAGTAGTCATCAGTCTTCCCTTTCAAAGCAAAAATTAATGTAAAAAATGCTTAAAAAAAATTACTAAAGAGAACTCTTCTGTAATATTGCAAAACTGACCAAATAATTACACAAGCTAGCAACCCAGTGCATGGCAATACTGAATCTTTACTGTCATTTTTTAAACTAGGATATTAGGAAAGCTGTCTGTAATATTTGACAGTGGTCTATTCTAAGGAGTAAGCAAATGTGTTCCCTGCAATGTGAGTTGCAGTGGAAAGATGGCTTTACATATATAAAAGAAATACTTTCCAATATACTTTCTAGTCAAGACACAGAGATGACTGATTCTTACTACTCTGTGGGGAACTGGCTAGAACAGAGTCTGCAGTCAATTCAGCTGCATCTGAAATAGCCCTAAAGTACAACATAGACCTCAGAAATGATCATCCAGCTGAGCTAGGAATTTGCATAATGTAGACTTCAATTTTGTTCATACAGAACTGGTTGTGTAGGCTGGTTACACAGCCAACACATACCATTTGAACAGTGGATTTAGTAATGATTTGACAGTAGAGACAACAGCAATAAGAAGCTGCAGCAGATTCAATCATAGCCTTTTTTAATAATTTCAGTTGAGGTTTTCAAAGCTGTAATTAATGTTTAGACTCAGATTTTGTATCAATTTTAGCTGGAACTGGCCATCTAGCCACTTGAGGTGGCTTTACAAATATTACCCACCAACTACTATTTTACTCTATCAGCAGTTGGTGCTAAAATGTCCCAAATGTTATACTGGGCACTACCCTGGGGTTGTTGGGTTAGAACTAAAATGACAGTATGAGAGAGAATAAAGGAAAAAAAATACTTCTCCATCTACATGAAGAAAGCAAAATTGAATATTTCTGGATTTTCTTTCAAATTTTATACCTATTGGTAATCTTTTGCTGTACATACTATAATGAAAAAATGGGATGAAGTAAAATTCATTGACAAATAAATATCCTAGCAGAAGGATCAATCTTGGATGCTAAATATTAAGAAATCCTTTTTTAGGTAAAATTTTTAAATATTATAAAACCTCAAAAAAATCCACAAACAAACAACCAACAACAACAACAACAACAAACCCTTAAAGTCACTCCAGTCTGGACTTTCCTTTTTCTCATGTTTGAAACTTTTCAATCAAATTTGAAAGAGCGCCTCTAAGATACTGATGCAAAGTTTCTACAAGGCCCTAGTTCTCAAGGAAGTTTTCAGCCACCCTGATATCTGCCAGAAAGATAACACAGAAGGACTCAAGCAACCTAGGTTTATGGAGAGGCAACTTACTGGCACAGGCAATTGAGGAGCCAAAAGCAAAGGTGCTACACTGGACCTGGTACCTATGAACAAGGAAGAACTTATGAGGAATTTGAATATCAGAGGTAGCCTCGGCTGCAGTGAACATAAAATGGTGGAGTTCAGAATCCTAAGAGAAGAAGTCAGGCACAAAAGCAGGATCACAACCCTACATTTCAGCCTTTTCAGGGGATATCTCCCTCGACAGCAGAATGGCCCAGGAAAGTTGGCTGATATTAGAGGACCATGTATACATGCCATACTGCTGCAACAGGAAAGAAAAGAACACTGTGGAGGCAACATGAAGAAACTAAGACCATGCCAGATTTTTCATTTCGGCTTTTTGTACTAGTTCTTAGCTACTGTACTGCTAATTGTCTCCCTAACATTTTGTGCCATTAAGGTTTATCTGTTGTATTACGAAATAGGACTGACACTGAGTACAGCAGGCTGATCCAGCCTGAATTGCACTTAATCTTTGTTAGCAGATTAACAAAATATATTTTCCTGTTTCTTCTAAATTACACATAAATGTTTCTAGAGATTAAGAACTGGCATATCTTAGAGTCCAATACCAAAAGCTTTATTGGTTATGATTTCAATTCTGGAAAAACACTGCATTTGCAATTGACAGAATCTCTAAGAAATAGGTGGTGACAAAAAATTAGAAGTCACAGAACAAAATGAATATATACAGTCTCTTCCATAGGGACCTCTCTTTATTCCCTTCTAGAATAATGATTTTAAAACTTCTATGCATAGTTATGCAAGTACAGGAGAAAAATCTTGTCTTTACATACGTACAAAAATGAATGTTTACATACACATATATTATATTTTATACAGGTACATGATGCCAAATTGTCTCTGGTATAAATATAGAATAATGGAGGAAGAAACAAGAAATAAAAAGTGATAAAGTCCTCTAGGAGTATCAGAAGTTTAAGTTTATGTCAAGTTAGTTTATGGCAGAAGTCTGACTCTGTTACAAAGTTGATTTTTTTAGGTGCATTTTCTTGATAATTCATAGTATAGACAAAGTTGTTGACTAATAATATTAGAAAACAATGTGATAGAATACTGGAAAATTAAACTTTTTAACATAATCAGAAATCTCACTGACGGCTCACTCATTAGGGATATATTTTCCACTTGTTGAACATACTTCAGCGTCAATGATATTAGCAGGAGTGATTTAAACTTCTTTAAAACTGAAGATGACATTTAATAACTGCATCAGCAATGGATATGTGTTCAGATAATCTAACTACTCATTTTTAGAAATCCTTGTCTGGAAATCGTTTCAGCCTTCCTAAGTAGCCACATTTGCTATACATTGTGAATGAAGCTATCCAAACCATATGAAGTGTTCCCTTTTATATATCATTCCATTATATATGTATTACTTTTACATTTGTGTTGCTTTGGTTTATCTAATTAATTGCACATTTTGATTAAAAATAAAACCCTTAATTTGAGAGAGGCACAGGAATTTTGAAGAATTGCTAAGTGAATGTTCAGAAAAATCTCTACACATTTACATTTGCAGAAGAATAAATAAAAAGTATTAAATCTTTCCAGTTATTCAATTTAGCTGTATGAAATCCTGTCTAAACTCTGTATTTGGCTGTCTCTATAAAATTATTTACTTGCAGATGACTAAACCAACCAATGTGGTTTTAGAGCTCTTTTCCTTCATGTTCAGATATATTTACACTTTAGAAAATAATCTTATCAAAAATTTGTGGACTCCTGATAAACAACAAACCAATAAAATAATTTTGGAGAAAGGCGTCAGTCTTTCACTTGTTATGATCACCTTTTTCTACCTTCATGGCCCCCAAGTATACTTGCAGCCTTTTCTTCTCACCTACCAAATGAGTATCAAATGGAAGTTCATATTACTCTTTACTTGTCAATTCATCTTTCATCACCTAGTAGAACTAGCACAGCGTCATTTCTCACTGTACTGTAGCACTCAGACAAGGGGTAACCAATTATATTGAGTAATTCTCATGGCTGACATTTCTATTTATCTTTCCTCCCTTTTACTCTGTTTCTCACATCTATCAATACAAAAACAGAACACACATCTCTGCCCTACATGGAGAATTCCTACACCTTCTGCCGAATCTAACCTGATGAGAGCCGGCAAAGGAAGTAAGATAAGAGATGTCTTCACAGGATAACCTGGTCTGAGCTTCTAAAATGGACCTCAGAGACTTGGACGCCCAGACCTCAGGTTCAGGGGCAACCAGAAATCTAGTCTCTTTGGGCTTCTTTGAAAATCTCAGTCACATCTGTCAGCAGTACAAACAGCAGGTTGTGTTAAGGAGGTGTAACACAAACATAGAGAAAGAAATCAGGCAACAACCCACTAGTTCTAATACTGTCCTATAATGTTATATGCCCTATAGTGCTAAAGATATTCCAACACCTGGGTTAGAATGCTTTTGGGCTTAGTTTGTGGAGGACACTTGAGTA
The DNA here is from genome assembly GCA_013397315.1 of Donacobius atricapilla. Lineage (NCBI taxonomy): Eukaryota > Metazoa > Chordata > Aves > Passeriformes > Mimidae > Donacobius > Donacobius atricapilla. Next base: position 430,946 of record WBMY01010424.1, read on the forward strand.
CATCTGTTGTTCTCCCTGTTACCCATCACTGTTCAACATTTCTGCTTTCTGTGCCTGTCTAGGAGAAAACACCACTGAATTTTCTAAAAATCTCCCAATTATGTCCAGTAAAATGTATTGTGACATATATTTGGATATGAATATTCAAGTATTTGGATTTTGCAAAGCTCTAAGTATTCTGGGGGCTTTTGTGTGTTTTTGTTTTCGGTTTTGTTTTTGTAGTAAAGCGGAACATAGAAGGTGTGGAGTTCAAGAAAAAACCTGTCAGACTTGTTTTAAGAAACACAATCATAAACATAGAAGAATTCCTTGTGCTCATGAAAATATTTCATAGAAAACAAAAAATGCAGTTTCTGTGAATGAACGTGTTCACAAGAACTTCTCTGTACATAGAAACTGAACCAGCTACCATAACCTGGCCAAAGCTGTTACATTCTAATTAAAACCCACTGTATTTTAATGGATTTTTATACTCCGTAAGGATAAAATAATCAGACTGTATCACATCTTGATGCCAGCTGACTTGTAATAAATACTGTTATGAACCCCATGTCTGAGTGCTAATTCAGTGAATCAATAACAATATGAATACAGTATAATTAATCATTTCCTGCTACAACTAGAAAATCTATAACAGATGTATTATACTCTGCATTCGTATTCTGAGAAGTGATGCATAAAATGGAATACATTACAGCTTAGTTTGAATCTTAATGGTCTAAAAACACGGAACGTTTTTCCCCTCTAGTGTCTGGTAGTGGAAATGACAACGAATTGAATGCATTTTTTAATTAAAAAAATTCCTAAATTATTTTTAGCCTATACTTTTTTTTAAAAAAATATGAACATGTTAAAGTCTAACCTAATGCATTATTTTGAAATTATTTTCTAATGAAGAATTAATATCAGACAGAGCTTGATCTGCCCCATCCAAGCCTGCCTCTAAGCTATATATATTTAATACAGTGAAGCCATAAATTGATCCTCGCACTTTCTAGAGCAGCCAAATGCAAGAGATCAAGAAGAGCAATTCAAGGTGACTGCTATCTGTACCCATCACAGGTGAGTCCTGTAGAGTCAACAGAGAAAAGCAGGCACGTGATCTAGGGACTGAGAAGAGACATTTTGCATGTGGCCTTTTCCTGTGTGGGGGTGCTTTGGGGAACATACAGAATCATTAATGGCTACTTCCAGTGTCACTACAGTGACCAGATTTTCTCACAGGCCTGAGAGTCCATTCCCTGAATGCACCCAGCAAGTAGTAAATACTATTAAATCAGATTAAACAATGGAATGTTTCTAATTTTCTGAACTGGAGGTACATTCCTACAGTCTACAATCGATTGTTCAATTATATTAAAATAAAAGCCTTTGTGTATACATGGAACTTATCTGGATTTTGCTAGTTTTTCTCAGCTCTCATTAGGGGAGTCTACATTTGGAAGTCTGTTTTGTCCAGGCATTATTTTAGTGATAGTTATCCCTTTGGACAAAATTTAACTCAGATAACTAAATTTCTGTAACTTTTCCAAATTGGTTAGAAGTGGCAGATTTTGAACATTGTTTCCCTTGGAGTTCAGGTTTTCGGAGTCGGGTTTGGGGATTTTTGTTCCTTTGTTTATTTTTGTGTTGGTTTATTGGGTTTTTTTTCCTAAAGATTTGCTAAGTGTGAAAGGGAGCACGCTAACTCCTGCACACCCAGATTCCAGAGGCAAAAAAAAATAAGAATGACAGCTTCAATTATTTTATTTTCTAATCAAGTTAAAAAAAAAAAAAAAAAAGAGGTAAAGAGAAGCAAGTTGTGTCTTTCTTTTCTTAATCCCTCTGTACCTCTGTTCCAACTTGCATAAGCATACATTCATTGTTTTGGCTTCTGGTGTCTTCATAATGATGTTCCATACTGCTTTGTATTTATTGAGAAAAAATGAAACTTTACACCTTTCAATGAAACCTCTCACATTGTTCCTTCTCTGTTATAATTAATAGGCCTCTCTCTTCCTCTCAATGATTCAGATACACTGTATGTTTTTTAAGAATGAGTAGTCATCCCAGTGACCAAATCGAAACCCAGAAACAGTTACTAGGGGAATGGAGCAAACAGCAACCAGCTGTTTGATTCATGAGAAAATGATGGCTCTCAGAAAATTCATAATAGTGCTCATTATTATCAACCTTCTGTATGGCACTCTTATGAAGATTTGCAACTTTGTGAAAAAAACTTGATGGGGAATTCTGTCTCAGCTGACCAGCCTTCTTAAGGCATTTCCATTGATTTTATGGATGCCTCTGATACCGTACTCCTAACTGAGGTACTTTAATTGCTACTTTACAGCAAATTTGCTTGGTACTTTAATCTGTAGTCACTTTCGTATCTAGTTTTTTGACACAATACAGTATACCTCCTGTTCAGGAAATTGCCTAGGCATTTTTGGCCTAGAAAGTATCCATGGAGGCGAAAGAAATCCTGCATATGACAGACTGTTTTATTTTAACACTCCTATGAAGGCAAAAAGAAGAGATGAAAAAATTTTAAAGGAATTTCATTTAGAAACTTAAATACAATGCTGAAGTCCATTATTGTTAAAGTATTTGACACTCCAATATAAGAATGAAATCAAGTAGCTCATTTCAGTTAAAGAAGATGCTGGTCATCCTCATGGAAACATTCTTACAAAAGTACATCAGGCTTAACAAAAATGAATAAATTGCTTTCCAAAAGAAGAAAGTTTCAATGCCTTGCAGCAATCTCAGAGAGATATGCTTTAGGTACATCAAGTAATGCCTCTTATGGAACTTCCAAATTGAAAGATACTGTAACTTATTATTTTTAGAGTACTTAATTGAAGATAAATTCCCTTCAGGGAAAAAAAGAGTTCTAAACAGCTTGATGAAATAATATTTCACAATTTTTATTGTAGCATCTACCCACTGCCAGAATCATTGCTAAAAAAAGTACTTTACTTTCAAAATCTAAAGAAGAAAAAAAATCTTACCAAGTGTGGGTGAGCTGTAAAAATCTGACATTTATTGAACCTTTGGCTAAATAGTGCGAAAGGAAGTATAAGTCAAATATTTTGCCTAAAATGGCTCTTCAACAAAATTCCTTAGAGTTTGCTGTAGATGAATTAACAAACAGTTGGTTGCAGAGGGAGTTCTGTGTAGATGGCATGCTAATGAATTCTGACAGGCTGAATGGTGCAAAGATAATGGGCTGAGCTGTCCACTGACTGTAAAGCAGAAGATGATTAAGGTTAAGACTTCAGGAAAATACCCCCCAAAGAATGGATCGAAGGGAACAATTTGACTTAGGGGTTGAACTGCAGGGGTCCAGTTTATATACAATCTACATCTACACATCAATGACTGATATGTTAGTCAAATTCAAGCATCTGAATTTTTACACCAGTATCACGACTTGCTGCATAATTCATGATTGTTCCAATATTGCCATTCACTCTTCTTTTCCAAATATGAAGGGTCAACCAACATTTACTTCATCATCTTAATACTGTCTTTGAAATAAATTCAGATTCAATTAGAGAGTTTTTATTTCATAATTTGATGGAAAAGCTTTTCAAAAGAGAATACCTGAAATTAGATTTCAGAAGATTAAAAAAGATTAAATAATATTAGAAATATCTACCAAGGAATTGTTATATAGTTTTTCTTCCAGAAGAACTGTCATTAAAATTATGGCTAATAAAATGAGTACTTAATGTATGAAAGGTGGCAAGACATGTGAAAAGGTTGAAAGACTTTTTTTGAGCCTATAGTCAGTAAAAAAATATGTAGCACTTGTTAGGTAGAAAAGAAAGCTTTGCTTCTAGAGATATTAATTTGTTTACCTTATGCATGAAACAGATTAAATCTCTCCGAAATTGCTACAGAACAAACAACATTTACCCTTTCTATCCTCAGCAGAATGAAAAGCAATCAAAATTTTTTTTTTCCCTTTTTAATGTAATTTTTTTAGATATTTTCTGCAAAAAGCACACTGAACTGTTCTAGACAGTGACTTATGTGTTATCCAAAGTTGGGACCTCTTATCATTACTCAAATATCAACAGACCAAGGTGCTCTTCTTTGACATGTTTACAAAGAATAAATAAATTCTACAAGACCAAACCAGGAAAAAGGAAACAGAATCTGAAAGTGAATTTGGCAACATATCAAACTTACCAAGCTTTCATAATTAGACTCTGAGAATTCTCAAAGAGTAATGGATCATTAACACCAGTAGGGTGCTGGAAACAACTTTCAGGGGAAAAAAAAAAAAAAGACAAACTAAATTTCAGCAAGATAAAGATTGTTTTCAACACACAAGTATGGAAACTTTATTGTTAAGCCATGCCTTGCTGCTTTCAAGCTATAGAAAAAAATCCTTATTGCTTTGAAGCTATAGAAAAAAACCTCTTTTTTTAATTAAAAAATAATTAAAAGTATGTTTTTCACAAAATTGTAATCTATCTGGAAGCAAAAAAACTAATATAATTTAAAATTAAAGATTTTGCCTTCAAAAACTTTAAACATTTCAATGCATGCAAACATTTTTTTTGCCATAAACCTCAATAAGATGATTCACAGGACCCAAAGTAGATTCCTAACTGGGCAAAACCTTCTGAGGATTTTCTTCATGAAGTCTCAGGTAAAGGATAAAGGTCAATTGAATATTTCTCATATTATGTTATTGGAAAAATGATTATGTATTTTTACATAATTATTTTTTGTATGCCTCACAGACACGTGACATAGATAGGTTCCTCACAAATTGATGGTGATACTTTTGAATTCTCTTCATCAATTTCACATCATTTAGAAGCAGGAAGAGAAACATCTCTGAAGAGAATAAGAAAGCAGTTCCTGTATACATAGATGTAAACTCAGTTTTTACTCCATAACCTTATACAGCACAGAATTAAGCAGGAAGATTCTGAAATCCAGTAATGAATTGAATGAGGAGATCCTTTTTCAGGGTTATGTTAGTAGAACTGATTGTGTGTTAGGTAGGATAAGAGGCAGATTGACTCCTTGACATTTTTACAGCAGCTGTTTTCTCTCATCCCTATAGAATTTGACATATCCAGTATTTTGGGAGCTATTAATGCTGCTTTCTAAATTCCCCAAAGACTAAATGGTTGAAGACAGAGAGGAACAAATAAAAATTTCCAACTACAAACAAAAGTGTAAATATATATATATTGTAAGTACCCAAACAATTTAATTTTTTTTTTTAACGTCATGTTTATACATTGCATTCAGTATTCAAAGCCACCGTTATGTCATAGATCATTTTTCAGCCACTGCTATCTGCCAGGCAGAAATTAGACAGCAATCACTGTGGCTATATAATTTCTAAACTGTTGAAAATACTGCTGTGAGACATTTTTCTGTTCTGGATAACTACAATGCAGATGGAGTCTAAAGAGACTTTCTGCTTCATGCAGTTGTTAATGATATTATTCACAAAGCATATACATCAGGCAGATTTGGCTTGACAGTCCATGAGGGAGCAACCTCATCTCATTTCTAAAGAGAAATTTTGTTCCCTTATGACAGTCACGCTCTGAAATTTTGGGAGAAAAAGACCCTGCAAAAAGTGCCATTTAGCTAAAAAGATGTGATTAGGGGAAGGAATCACTGACACAAAACAGTCAACTTATTTTCTTGCTGGAAATGGTCACATTTGTCATTCTCAAACTACCCATTTACCTTTGGAAACCAGAAAAAACCCTGGGTGCTTCATAACATTCATAAGAGCTTTCATATGAAAAATATTGAAAGAGGGGGTAAAAGGTGGGACCACCTGGGAATTAACTTGAAAACAATAAAAAATTTATACGTCCCAGAAAATTTAGATGAAATTTCTTTCTGAACTTTGGACTGCAATTGATTTGCACAGCTTTGGCCTGTCAGTACTCAAAAAACAGCATCATAAATTTTATTTTGATGAAAATCAGCTGCCTTTATTAATATGACTTTTGTGACAATTCAAGCAGCTAAGGATAAGCCAAAGGGGAATGCAGTGTGTTGGAATAAATTTTGATTTTAGATAAATCCATGTATTTGAGTGACTGGAGCATGGGCATAGGAGGCATGTAGATACAGTGACATAAGAAATCTTTCAGTTACTATTGCTAGAAAACATGTCCTAGCTATTTCATTTTGAATACTTTTTTTACCAGAAGAAGAGTGGAGTCATTTGAGTAGAAAGTGCCTCGAGAATCTGGATAGAAAACAAAATACTTTTGCCTCTTCTTCTCAAGTATAACTGACACTGAAGTTATTTTTCTCCCTAGACGTATAATACATCAATCATGATCTGCTTTTGTGGAGGTGTTGCAATAAGATGAAGACAGAACTATCTGAAGTAACTAAAGTATTCCTGGGACTTGTTGCAAATTTAGTGTCAGCACACTGTTTGTTTACATTTTAATCTTAAGTTCAATTTAGACAAGAAAGAAAAAAAGAAAACTAAAACAAAGCTTCATAATGGCTTTCAGTTCCAGACACTTCAGAAGTGACATGCATAGCTAAGCACTGCAAAAGCATTTCAACATACGTTAGCTTCAGGGATAAGCATTGTTTGACTGGGGCATTCAGTATCCTTAAGATGTTTACGTGTTTAAATGGAACTGCCTTGAAAAAGAATGCTGTCTGAAAAAAAAGCCAAACCACAGAAATCCATCAGTAACCACCTTTTATCCTCTTCACTTGTACAAAAACGGTCATGAGAAAAAAAAAGAAACTTCATGTGAGCTGTCTGTGAGGTGACTATATTTGAAAGACAGCAGGAACTGAATTTCTGAAGAAGTCCTTACAGCAAAGTGTAAAGCATTGCCTGCCTATACAGGTTTTTCTGGAGAGGACAGAATGAACTGCGTCCCAGTCCCTAGTTCCTAAAACACAAGAAATCTTTCATCTCATGGAGAAAAAGAGAAAATCACTAATACAGATCTTCACAATGCTATGCTTGCCCTTAACAGTACAGGAGGGATGTACATTGTACACTTCAGCTGGAAAGTTTTATCTCAAGAATGCTCCTGTGAGTCCAACAGTTCTGCTGTTTTCTCTACTCCAAAGCTGGAGTAGAGTAGCTAGTGCTTGCTTTCCACCTCTCAGTTTTTCTGAACTGCAGTCTTGGCATGTCAATACCTTTGACTCGGGGACAATTACCTGGGGGTGTTGGTTGACACAAAGCTCAACATGACCCAGCAATGAGCACTTGCAGCCCAAAAAGCCAATCATGTCCTGGGCCTGTGCATCCAAAGCAGGGTGGCCAGCAGGGACAGTGAGGGGATTCTAGTCCTCTGCTCTGGTGAGACCCTACCCCAAATACTGCATCCAGCTGTAGGGTCCTCAACATATGAACAATGTGGCCCTCTTGGAGCAGGTCCAAAGGAGGGCCACAAAGCTGATCAGAGGACTGGAGCACCTCTCCTAGGCAGTCAAACTGAAAGAGGTGGAGCTGTTCAGCGTGGAGAATCGAAAGGTCTGATGAGACCTTAGAGCAGGTCTTTAGGTCTCTTCCAGTACCTAAAGCTGAGGGAACTGACAGCAGTTGAAGATGTGGGTTTTTTTCATTTAAAGCAGATCAAGGAAAAAACTACCAAACTCTGTAGTAGCACAGACACCCTTCTTTCACACAACAAAATGTGGGCAATGACATAGCTATTAAAATCCACTGTGAGAATCTCAGTTCAAGGTAAAAAGTCCACACAGCTGAATTCAAGGGAGCAGATGACTCTGGATTTTCATAAAATAGATTAAAGATGACACTAAATTGAAAAGAAGAGTTTGAGATACTCAGTCCATCTGAAATTAGGTTTGAAGATAAGTATATCAGTAGGTGTATTCTCACATATAGAGAGGGCAGAAAATGTACAGTCAAAGCTATGCAGATGTGAATTAGAAATGACATTATTATTGTAAGGGGTGCTGCTATGAGCAACACAACAGGTATCATACAACAGCGATATATTTCCCTTAGTATATAATATACACAGTACATAAACACCAACCAGTCTTTCAGTCTGCCACATCTTGCCCAACTGTAATACATGTTATAGCTCTGACACACATATGGAATGAATGCATAGCAGAGAATTCTGGAATATTGCTTTAATCAGACTTCAAATAATAAACAATTGCACAAACCGAGCTCATAATAGCTTAATTGTAATCCTCTTAAGAGGAAACTCTTTTTTTGGTGCTTTTGCAATGTTTACTACACAGAAGGTCAATCTATGATGAGCAGTATAGATAAAAACATGAAATTGATAATATCATTCCTATTGCTATGTAATTTAATTTCTGTTTCCATAAACACAAGTCTCTTTCATTTTTTTCCTCTGGTTTAAAAAATACTTTTTCAAATTGGTAGATAGCGCTTGTGGAAATGAAAACAAGACTCCATCCGTATTTGTGCTTTCCCCTTAAACTGGTCATGAGAGTTTCAATTTTTAGTCACTGCACTATAAACAGAGGGACCACTGCAATGCTTTTTAGAAAATTTCTGTTTACAGTTTACAGCTGTGCTAACACATCTTTGAGCCATGCTAGTGGCTTGATCTGTGGTTTACTCCGTGACCTCAGCTCTGCTACTTATTTTCTTCAGGGACAAGATTTTCAGGAGTCTTCTCTGATTGACTTAGCTTTTATGAGAGAGAACATTTGGCTGCTAGTGCTAGACTAATGTTTTAATGTAAAAAGCTTTTTAATTCTCTGATGACAATACTTCTAAGTCAAAGTCACTCATTAACCCTTAAAATTAACATCAACGTATAAACATCAGTGTCAGCAGAACAGAAACTTTCTAGAAAGTTCTGAAGTCTATAATCTCTAGAAAGTTCTGAAGTCTATAATCTAAGTGGCACAGACTATAGCTATAGTAGCAAACAGTATTAGCTTTTCTTGTACTGATTTTAAAGCTATGCCAAGCCTATATTTTATGACTACTTTATGGCTGTCAGTAGAATTTTCACACATGCACAGTCACCATTGACTGGTATTTCACCTTGTTTACAAGGACATAAACAATTTTATTAGAAGTTTAAAAATTCACAAGCTAAAGGAGACCTGTAAAGTTTACTGTAAATCTATTCACAGATGTCCTGCAGTCTTCTGACCGTATCATCAGAAATGCTGATCTTAAGAGAAAACAGACAGAACTGCCTGTAAATAAGCAGCACTGTAGATTTCCCAGCAAGTTCAGAAGAGCGCTTTTTTTGGATAAACAAACAACGATAAAACAATGCAACTTCTTTGATGGGAGCAATCTAGCAAGGAGAGAGATGCAACTCAAGCCCATCTACTGCTTATGGCAGAGCACAGTATCTTCTGTGAAGTTTCTGATTTCAACAGTATGGAAAGCTATGGAAGTGTGGTGGAGGAGCTGGCACTCCACCTAGTAAAATGAAGATTTTAGGGTCAGCTCTGTGAAGAATATCATAAACTCTAGGTACTGATGCAAAAAGTGACAAAAAATATATTCTCGGACGTATTAGACATTATTTGAATTGTTATTTGAGTGGAAATGTCTAAAAGCTTTATTTCCATTGAAGATAGGCTATATGAGGCAGAAGGGCCAATTAAACAGCATGGCTGAAAGGGCTAACATAAAGCTAGAATAATTTGCATCACCTGTGGAACTTGTATCACTAGTGAATGATCTTCATGATGTACCTAGATCAAAGAGACAAACGGCCATAGGAGTTTCAAATGGTATTATATGAAAATACTGGCAATTATGATGTTTTAGAGGGAGGTCACAGGATCCAATACCTGTAATCCAGTAACAAATATTTAGTTACAGCTGTACTGAAGTATTGAACTATGCTGTAGTTGAACCAAGGATCAACTGAATCACAGTCTCATGAAATCCTCCAGCTTTGCCATCTAACTGATGCATCTCCAAATTATACATTTTGGGATAATCAAAGAAAAAAAAAAATAAACCAAACATCCCCTAACCTTTATCTTCATTCTATCACTCCATCTAAAAACAGCCATGCAACTTAAGTAAGAAATTGTGTCAGTATATGACCATGAAAAACATCTAATTACATAGGTAATTTCATTTTTGAAGGTGTATTGGACATATTCATCACATTTTACCATATTCAGAATGGGTGACTTACTCCAAACACAGTCACAAATCTCTGCCTCGTCTCTAAAGTACTACAGAATAAATAGCATATAAAGCTTGGGATTCCGAGAAACCTAGTATCCTTCACAGTATTTAGAGGTTCTCTCAAGCTTTTTAAAGTTACTGAAATCATTGTTTCCTAAATGTAGGCACAGTTTAAAATGAAACAGGGTTTGATATAGAAAAGACATGTAGAAAAAAATGTCTAGGGACTGCAGAAAGCAATAGAAGACAATGGATTTATATTTTCTATACTGATAGTCTGAAAACTGTGCCATAAAGCAAGATCTATGAGAGGATCAAATGAAATATAATTAATTATAAGCTTTGGCTGGGAACAAATATGGAAAAATGTTCATGACAAATAGGACAAAAAGGACAGTTCTAAAAGCAAAAATCTCAGGGAGAAAAAGACAGAGGTCACACATATGCAAGTGCTCAGAAATTTAGTATTCAACATATGGAAAGAGATTGAAAGATAAAAGTCACATCTGAACTTTGAGTATGGAGATGGAGTCAATGAAGTCCACAGAGGACTGGGAAGATGATTCTGGAAGACATTAGGGAAAAGGGTAACTGATGCCCTTTCATTAGAACTTCAACAGAAAATTTGTTAAGTCTGCTCCTCCAAAGGAGCAAAAATAACAGCATTGGACAGACTGCTGCCATTTATTCTTCAAAGCTGGAAAACAACCTAAAGGTGCTTAACACTCCAGAGAAAAAAAGGGCAATAAAGAAAGACAAAATTAACTATGCCGACTTGTATGTATTATATAGACCTTTAGGGCATCCTGGATAACATGCTGTTTTGTTTTACTTATAAGCAACAAAATGTTGCATTATCCCTATCAGATAATGATCATGTACAAGAACTGAATCAAATGCATTCCCTTAACAGTGCAATCTAAGATGATCAGAAATCTTGTGGAAGCAAGCTGTCATGAACAAAAGAGACCTTTCTGGAAAGCCTCTTTGTAGCAAGGTTTATGATGGCATCTAGTTCCATGCACATCCCTTTCAAATACAGAGGTATTCTTGAGCAGATATATTATTCTGCATGGTGGCCAAGAAGAATTCCAAGTTGGAGCTTAAAACTAAGTTGAATAATTAAGTTCAGGGGAAATAAGGTACTTAACTATATCAATATTCATCAACCATACTTACCAAATAACACTAACAGCAAAAAACTTGTCCTGAAATATTCTGGACCCTGAAGAGTCCAATTTCTTTTCCAGAAGCAAGAGAAACTAAAGAAAACAAGAACAGCACCATTTTGAGGCTGCTAGCTGAATGACACCCTGTGGACTGAAATCACCTTGAATGAATGTAGGTTTTCAGTGAGGCCCTTTCTGCTCACCATGAGCACTGTAATTCCTGCAGCTGTAATCACTGGGTGTGGGGTGGGGCTTTAAATCCTGTTAAAACAGACTACAGCCCCAAGCAGTCATATAGGTACATATGCAGAGAGTAGTACCTTACTTCTAATAACCAACTCAAAAATTACACATGCAAGAGGGAGGCTGAGTTTAGGGTCAGAGACTGATGAGTGCCCTACTCTAGTGGACATAGTAATCTAATTTTTCCAGCTACACTGCATTCCTAGTTTGTCAGCTCATATGACTATTTTCTTACCTCAGTATAGGCTCAGAGTTGCTGAGCATAGAAGACACAAAATAATTTTGCTTTACAGATGATCATTAGACAGTCACTTATTTCCGGTGTACTAAAAAGTCAACATTTTGTGTTTCTATAAAAAAAAGCATTTGATTATGTACTGCATTTGCACTTATCAAATGAGTATGTAGAGATGCTCCAACAAAATAAATCCTTAAAATAATGCTGGTAAATATGTCTTCAGAATAGGTATTAGCTTAAATGAAACATAATGGAGCTGCCTTGTAATGTTACTACTGAAAATTCCATTTACTTCATTGGAATACCTGTATAAGAAAGTAGACCAAAAAAACAACAGAAGCAAATTCATGATTTGGAGATTTATTTGTAAGACAAGCAGGTTTCTTGTTTTTGAGTAAAGTAAGCAAACATTCTGTCCAGTCACCATAACGAATGATCAGCAATCCAAAAGACAGAAATAGATGAAATATCTGAAATTTGAATTTGATCAAGAAAGTTTTCTGAGTAAATATGGGGACAGGAGAGAATATGAATATCTAAATAGAATCAAAAGATCTTCAAAATCAATTCACTGCTTTGGTGATAGTTATGTCTGCACTAGAATGATGTGCTCAGGCAGCTTTACCCCAGGAAGCATTCTGGCAGCAAAGTCCTCCCACTGCAATAGCTTGAAAAAAGGAAAACAAAAACACCCACAGCAAGGAAAAAAGCTTGCAATGAAAAGATGCATCACTCTTGTGACAGATGGGATATCCCAGTACAAAACAAGCACCAATAACAAGCAGATTACAAATTCTACACCCACTAGGTTACTTAAACTTATCTTGTACACCTCATTTTTTTCCATTTGTAGCTCTGCATGTCCACGCTTGTAAGATTCAGCCACATCTTTAGATCACATTGCAGATAACAATAGCTGCAAGTGGTATTAACAAGGTACAAGTGCAAGCTTTGCACAACTGTATAATCTCCCCTAAATTGCCACAAACTGTGCATTAAAAATTATTACCAGGAATAATTACAAAAAAGCCACTTCATTTAAAATGATAGTATTCCTAATGCCCCAAAGAATAGTGCAGCATCTCAGAATTCTATTTTTATAGAGTATATAAATACCAGTTTTGACAGAACTTGTAAAAGAGACCATGAGGGAGAGACCCAAGTCAATAACAACTCTAAAATAAGAGCCTTTCAGAAAAAAACCTGACATCTACACTCAGTGGGAAAATATAGGGGAAATAAAAACAAAGGAAAACAAACCAAAAAATTCAGCAGCAAACAATTTAGCAAGACTGGTGCAAAGTTGTTCTTCAATACAGGAGTGGTCATCTTCACACCATCCTCATCATAATACCCAGTGGGTATGGATCAATCGAAGAAAAAGCACAAATGGATGATGAGCAGAAGTACAACAAATTCATAGGAACATGCAGAAGTAATGGAACAAAAGTGGGTATGTTAGGTAAATAAAAAATATTTTTGGAGATTGCCTACAATGGAGACAAGTATTATGCCTCAAAAATTAAGAAAAATCAAGGCAGTTTTCCACCAACCAACAAAATATTCATAGTTGACAATATCAGGCACTGCAGTAGTGGGATTCAAGAGAAAAAGGACTCAGAAGAGCCGCAAAAAACAATAGTATGTACAAAAATTTGTAAGTGGAAACACAAAATGCTCAATTATTTCCCAAAAAACTGTTCAAAAACCTTTGCTGCAAGAGCAAGAATATCTGACTGCATTTTGAGCTCTCCATTAGATATTTAATATATGCTAAGACACAAATTGCTGTCTTCTCCATACTTACCAGTATACAGAGGAGATGAAAAGCTCTTTTACTGAGCTATATGAGGATTACTTTGTTAACTCTGTGGTCTTGAAAGTTTGCATCCAGAACAGTTAGAATGAGCTTGGCCAATGAAGATTATGTGTACGTGACACTCCTCAATACAAAAATTCCCGTGGAAGCTGCCTCAATAACCATGAATTACAAAACCACCAAAATTCTTCTGATTTATCCTAAGAACTAAAGCCAGCACCTGTGTCTAGCTGGAAGAAAGGTAAAGACTACTGTCCTCCCACTCCTCAGGAATGCGGAATATTGTTCTCCTGCGTATGAGAGACTGTAATTTCTGGAGTATGTATATCCACAAAAATATAAGTTACAATGTACCAGCAGATGTTGCAGTAGGAAAAAAAAAGGTTAAATGAGAAGGTCCTTTCTGCAAAAACCACCAAATTACACGAAATGTTTCTGGATGAATTTATATCTGCAAATTCTTGAACCCAAACTACACAAAATTAAGCAACCTTTCATTTGAATAACTTCTGCAACTTGGTAAAAACCAGTAGGATTTACATATGCTTTAATATAAATGTGGTTCTGTACATACCCAAGACAAGACATAGCCAATGCTATGAAAATCCTTAGTGATGGGTGTTGGAATGTGTTACCTCATTGGGAACGGAGAATAAGATTGGTTTATAAGCACTGCAGAGATTCTCAACAGTACAGCTCTTCAGATAAGGGGGGGAACAACAAAACAGAACTAAAAAATTAATGGTCGCAGACAGTCAGATTGAGAATTTCCAAAGGAATATCATACATATATACGGTGACATGATTCCCAACAGAACTACCCATCTGTACAGTAAGGCTACAGCAGCAAAACCCCAGTTTACTCTGATTAATGAACATAATAAATAACGACTTTCTAGAAAGTAGAAGAGGACAAATATATCAAGAATATACTTCTGTGATCTGACCAGACAACTCCAGTCTAAGTACAAGTGGTCCTTGACCTAAGTAACAACTCCTATTTTTAACCCTACAAAAGACACCATTGCAGTAGTAATCATTGATGGTCTCTTGCATTTTCTTTATTCCCAAGTGTGTTCTTGAAGCATCAATTTTCAGACCTAACAGCTTGCATACCTACTATAGATGAAATTATAAGTGGCTTCCTACAATGCACCTACCTCTGGATATATAGGTCAGGCCTTATGACCCTTACCTGTATTCAACTTTAGTACAACACTATCAGTGACCCAACAAAAATCATATTCCAACTCCAGAGTTATGGAAGATTTCTCGGCTTACCCCACTTTGAGTTCAAGGCTATGAGCAGTACAGCAGCCTTCTTACTCACAGGCAAGTATTGAAGCCATAAAAAGTGAAGTAAGATAAGCATTGACCTTGGTAAGAGATTTGCTATTGATTTCAGTAAACCCAGGATTTCACTTTTAAGGAAGTTATTTCCAGAGATCAGGCATACTCCTGGAGGTGGTGCTCTCTTGTAAAGGGGAAAGGTTATTTTGTAGAAAGACTAGCAGAAATTGCTATCAACCTTTCTTTGACTAGCAAAGCAACAGCCAAGAGGTGATACTTTTATTCTCATTACAGGAATAGCAATGCTATGTAATATTGGTACAACAGCAAAGCATATAAACTGACACTCTTCTTCAGCTGGAGCAAGGTGATTCCAAAAGGATTGCTATGAACACCTACAACACCTGAAAGTTGTATTTGATGATTGAAAAGGTCCCATTGAATCCTCTGTTTAAGTGAGAGCTAATCCTGTGACAGAGATTCAGGGAAGGTTCAGAGATGTAATACGTAATAATGGGAATGTGAGGAAGAACCTAGGTTGCAAAAAGTAGATTAAAATTATGTGAACCTGCATGTTAGTTGCAGCACATTGCAACACTCAAATTACATCATTACACTGTCAGAGATAATCTGGAGACATCTTTAATATAAATAATTACTGTAATTAAGACAGAGCATAATAATGTAAAATACACAAACATTAAAGACCATTAATTCTTCATCCAAAATGAAACAAAAATACAACTGAAGTAAATTATTAATTTGCCTTTATGCAAACTTTGATTCTTCATAATACGCAACTCTCATATTTTCAAAGCATTCCTACGAAAAATGTCACACCTTAGCTCTACAGGACTCTTTCACCTGTAAAAATGATAATACTTTTGTCTCAAAAATACAGACAGGGAGATGAATGTGTCCTTAAAAATCAAGTTAGACTAAGGAGTAGAAAACTGTTCATCGTTCATTCTGGAAAACAGAAACATAAAATGAAACCTGTAGTCACTACTGGGGGAAAAGAATACTCAATTTTTTCCCAGAATGCAAAGATCTAGTGAAACTTCTGCATGGTGTGATGGGATGTCAATTCAAAGATTCAAAGCTGGTCCCTGTACTCATGGCTATTCACCAATTTGGTTCATGTCCACAGAGCTGGCCACTTTGTCTGGCTAAGTAACAAAGTTCTAGCAGCTGCACCATATCCTCAATCAGCTTATACTTGGTGCAGCTGAAACAGCCTCCTAAAAAAAGTCACATTGACCTCAATACTAAGCATGGAGCTGACCTCTAATAGCACAGGGACGAAACACCTCTGCTTGGAAACCTCTCCCTGAAGACAAATCACTTTTGCTAACCTTGCATCTGCAGCCAAAAAACAAACCCCGAACAAACAACACCATGGTGATATGATATAATCAGACCTTATATTTCAGCACCACATGTAGAATATCATGTACACATCATGCTGAATTGGGTTTCTTTATACCTAAATGAGAAAGCTACATGTCCAGTCCAACTTAGACAAAAAAGGTAGCTGAACAGTCAGTTTAAAGGTGTTAACTGAAAAATATAATTAATCTGAAATCCTTCCAGCTGCTTAGTCTGTGTTTGACTAGAGAATTTCAGTGCTTGGTCACACATAAGGGTTTAAAATCAGCTGCTTGTATTTTCTCTCATTTTAGAGAACAGGATTTCTTAGGATAGGGTGGAGAGTCCAAATTAAGCATTGAAGGACTTTTTTGGAATCCTAGCAATGGAAAGTCCTCCACCATCAAGAAAACCCAACCCACCACCCTGTCTAAAACCCAAACAACCAACTTTAAGTCCCTAACTCAAGCTTAGGATTCTCTGATATAATCAAAACCTGAATTTCTATGAAGGTCAGTAGTCTAATACCTATTCTTTAAAAAGCGTATCTAACTATACAACCTGGTCCTGTATTAGGAAATGTATAAAATGAAAAAACAAGTTGAAAATTTTTACTTCTGACGTTAGGTGTTTTTCCCAGGAAGGGAAGAAGTTTGTCTCTTCGTTAAAAAAAAAGTATAGAACATGAAACCTTTTACACATACTGGTCAGTTATTACCACAAAATTACTTAGAAGCTACAGAAGTCATTATCTAAATGCTGTAAACACCTTTGCTGATTACTTTCAGTTGCTGCTCTACCTCTCTACTTGGAAAAAAAAAAAAGAAAAAGAAAGTATTAAGAAGCTTGCAGCATGCTTGTCATCTGAATTTAAGGGCACTGATGAAGTTCATTTGCATAGTTCATCCATTCTTAAAACATAAGTAAGAAGTTAATCAGACCTTTCTTCTGTCATTTAAGGCAGAAACCTTAATCATCCCACCTGTCCACCTGTGACTTCAGGAGGGCTAGATTTGGAAGGAACTTTGGATTTGTTTAGTAGTAGCATTTGTATTATAGTTCCAAGCATTACTTAACTATACACATTAAATACATATTTATTTGTTCTTCCAATAAGCAAAAAATGTTTGCTTTGTTAACAATTTGTGTTCTGTTATCCAGAGTAATGCTTAGTAACACCCGTCCTCCTGAAACAGAGGTCTGTAATTGTTCTTTAGGAGCAGAAAAGTTTTTTAATATTTAAGACAGCTCAGAGATGTGACTAGAAGAAAAACTGCCAACAGCAAGGGGTACAAGTTCTTATCGATGTTGCAAAACTAAACTGTGATGCATAGCATTGAATTGACACTGCAAAGTTTTTACTGTCCTAGAAAAAGCAGGTCTCACCAGAGAAACAGAACAGACATTGCCACAGCAGCACTGGATGACTACTCTTGGTAGCATTTTCTGTCACTAACTTAGACTTGCTGATGATGTCTGACTGGTGCAAAGACATTAAGTATCTATGTTATGAAAGAAAAGTGGATAGCGTGAAAATAAATAGGAAAGAGGAGAGCAGAAGTAAATCAGATATTGCTAATGAAAAAATTAAAGATGAAAAAAACTTTATGAGAAAAGGGAAAACGCCTAAAAAATAACCTAAAAGAGACAGCCAATCGTAGCGCATATGAATATCACTGCCCACTGGCAGCAGCTAACTAGAAAAAGCAATGTCTCTAAAAACTTCAAAATGCAGAATCTTGCAAAAAGAATAAATAACTGAGCTTGACAGACACATCAGTAAGAATAAATTATTAATTATTTGAAATACTCACCTCTACCTTTGGGTCACTAACAGCACAGCACCATTTGAACAAGTCTTTGAAGCAAACCTTAGATTCAGTAAATTATTCAATCAAAACCAGTCTGAGGAACAACTTTATTGAAACTGTATTTTTATGCTCAGTTCTGTTCAACAATTGGCAACATCCAGCATCTCCTCTAGACATTTTCCCTTCTCCCAAACAGCTTACCATTTTTAATACTGGAAGTTATTAATTTCTGAAATAATGTTCATTGCCATCGACATCTCAGTTTTTATCAGAACCCTGAATTTGTGTTATTACTTGATCTTCTAAGTTCTCTTCCTTGAGTCAAGTATTTGTCGGGCTACCCATAGTCTCTGAGGGCACAAAATGAAGTCCAAGGTTCACCTGTGACAAAAAGAATGATTTCATTAGTCTCAATTCACAACAGGAGATTCATGTATTAAATAAAAAAGTTTACTAGCTCATTTAACATTATAATTTTAAAACTAAAAACAAAGCATCATCAAGAACAGTATTTTTCTGAAAAGGCTGATGATATCTCCAATCTGGTCATCAAAAGATAGCTCCGTCTTTATTTTTAAAATTCTTGCTCTAGAAAATGCATTAAGAGAGGAGCACTCTTCAACTAGATTCTTACACTGCTTAAATCAAAATCCAGGGCCAGTTTGAAAAGCCTCAAAAATTCAATTCTTACTGAGAGATTCCCAACCCTACTTCCGCAATGGCTGTACTTTCCAGCAAAGAATGAAAAAAAAAAAAAAAAAAATCATAAGTTGCTGTGCGGCATAGTTCTTTCAAGAGTAACTTCACTGATCTTAAGAGATTTTAGAAAGATTACCCTTACTCAAGATTACCCTTGAGTTCATTGTATTCTTTTGAGCACTCACAGAGCTGTCTTCACAGAACCCTTAGGATCTAAAGCAGGTGAGGCAGATTGAGCATATAAACATTGGGATTTTTCCCTTTGTCATTGCCATCTCATTCAGAAGTTACCACACATAGCTAGAAGTTTAAGCATGTGTTCAGTCCTAGTGAAATTAACTGTATCTTGTTGCCCAGGGCCCTGAGGCCTCAGCAATGCCAAAATTCCTCTATGCCTCCTTCACTAGTAACAAAGTTTTAGCAACGAAACATTTGGGCCAAGGATATGGAAAACTAGAAAAAAAAAAAGTACAAAACCCCAGATACGCCTAGCACAGAACAGAGATCAGCGAGAAGCAGGTGAATCCAGCTTTCTGCCTGGCTTTGGTAGGTGCTAGCTACCAGCTTGGCACCAGTCCCTGGATTATCCCAACCCATGCCAAGCCTTAGCAGACAGGACAGGCACACAGGAGTGAGGGGGAGACTGCTGGGCCTCCCTTCCTGCCTGCTGGAGGCTCCCTTCCCACACTGGACTCGGCTGGAGGGGGTAGTCAGGGAACCTCTGGACCCCCAGCACATGAAGCACCCACAAAAAAAACCCCACCCAGCCAAGAGAACGGTTTCAAAAGGAAGAGAAAGAAGAGCAAGAGTTGTAATACCAGTCAAGAAAACTTTCTTCATTGACCTTAAGAATGGTCTAGTCCTGCAATCAGAGTACCCAAATCCACCTGTCACCGAAGAACAGGTGTGTGTTGACATTTTAATGTCACTATCAGAAAACTAATCTCCATAGTCAGACTTAGAACTGCTCCCTCACCTTGTTCTTGATGCATTTTTTTTTCTTGGTGTGGGTAACAACAAAGGCATAAGGATATCGGCAATCACCAAATTTACATAATCACTTAAATGATGTTCTTGGTTTTCTGAGATGCTCTGATTAAATGTTGACAGTTTCAAGTAAAAATTTCACATGTTTAAAGTACCAACTGTTTTTTAATACACCCTCTCTAAGGCTAGTTATTGCATCTTCCCAGGGTGGACCTGTTAAATGATCTTATTTCTGATCTATGAATATTTATAACAGTAAATGAGACAAGGATTTACACAAAACTTCTTTTTAAAATTATCTACTCGCATTCATTTAAAAAATTAGCTATTAAAGAAGGCACATCAGTTTAAAGTTCAAGTTGGATGAATATTCTACCAAGATACGGCCATTAAAATCCTTATGCCTTGAATGTTTCCCTTGAACTCTGAAACAAAGTTAAAAGATTACAGATATCATAAACCAAATTCAGTCTTTGTGTAGGTCAGCTTTAAATTGCAGCTGTTCCCATCAGGACTGAATTGGTGTCTGGCACCTCTTGGATTACAAGCCACCATAAAAGAAATAACAGACCAGAACTATGAAACTTATTACAAGTCAAGTACATTAAATAAAAGAGGATCCTACCAGTTGCATCATCAGCTTCTGTGTCTAGAAGAGCATCTATTGAAGCCATGCTTGTGCCTATGAAGGAGTCTGTAGTATCAGACACTCCTCGCTTGCTGAGACAAACTTCTTTGAGTTACTGATTTCTCTGCTTTGATCAGTTTCTTTTACTAACCTTCTAACTGTCAGGAAGGTTACACCACTTGTTGAGAAGGTTTTTCTAGGCCTTCCTACTATTCCCCAATGAACTTTTTAAATTGTAAGTCCACAGGTTCAATTTGTAGTATCTTCCAATAAATAGGTACATAATAGAGAGTAGGACAGAGATGCAAGATGTTTTCCCCCACCACATCCACCTTTTTGTGAAAGGGTTAAATACTCCTTATTTCTGTTAGTCCTCTCTTGCAAAGAGGGAAGAAAATCTTCAGTGAGATACATTCTCTTCAGGAGGCATCTTCTGTTCCTCCCTGACCTTTTTCCAGTGGAATTTTCATCCTGTGTCCTTTTTTTTTTTTTTCAATAAATGTGCCAGCAAGACTTATATTAACACAAGTTGTTGAAAAAGTAGAAGTTTCTTTCTTATTACATTTCTGTAAAAATAGCTGCCTTTGGCATTATCAAGCTACAAATTAGTTGTATGTATAAATCAAATTATTTTCAAAGTAATCTCTTTCCGAATAATCTGAATTAGGATAAACAAGACTTGGGAGACTTTGGTCTTCAAACTTACAATTAGGCCAGGGTCTTCTAAACACTTATTCCTTGTTACATATTTATTTGCCTGAGTAACCCCTTCCTAATTGAAGGCCCAATTTAATAGTGGTGATCACATAAATAAAGTTATGCCCAGGCATAGGTTTTTGCAGGATAAGTCAAGAACACTTAGAACACCTTTTAAAACCTGGGTTATTTCCAAAGATTCCTTTAAGGTGTTTACTAAACCCCCCCATATTTTAAAGAAAAACACCCCCAAACTTTAGAACTTGAAAAGCTTGCTCCTATTTTTCTCCTAAATCAAGACTATAAACTATTTACCACATGGTACCAAGTATCTACTTGTTTTAATTAATCCTTAATTTCAGAGGGTCAAGCAGTATCTAGTTCATGTTCCAGTCTCAAAAAATTTATGTTCAGAAGAATGCTCTATTCTCCTAGCTGTTGCCAGATTATTGCAGCTCTTAACAGTCACTATGACAGAAAAGGCAAGAACAAGAAAATGCAGTAAGAGTGAGCAAGTGAGCACGTGTTGAGATTCAGGAGGGATTACAGGATATCTACAGCAGAGAGTATGCACACACATAGAGCCCAAGGATTCAGTTATGTCTCCAGAACAGACATCACATTTATTTCGACTTTACCAGACTTGTCCATATCACAAACTACCCACAGAACTGCTAAAGCTATTAATTGAGGAGGAGGAGAATATCACCCATTCCCCTAGAGTATTCCTGTCTCAACCCTTTCTCCCTCCATCTAAAAAACTTCCAGGGAACAAGGGTAGTCAAGTGCTCACTTGGCCCTCTGGAGTTGGAGTCTCCTCTCAATTACATGCTATTGCATGTGTTACCCTGCAAGCTCCAGTGAATTAAATTCCTGCCAATGAAAGCAGGAAGATAATATAGCTTTTGGAAGATAATATAGCTTTTAGAATTTACATCAGTGGCAATTATAGGGAGGAAAAAATTAAAATCTGTTACTCTTCATTTCAAGCTTGTGTGTGGCATTCCACTGTGGCTGAATGAAACTGAAGCAATCCACTTGAATTACCTGACTTAACCTTAGAAAGACATAACATGCCACTCTTTGCCAGAGTCCAATACTAGATACCTTTCTTAGGCTAGCTCAGAGCAAAGCCCAGGCTCATGCTCCCCCTCAGATGAATTTCAAACCACCGACTAATGAACTTAGTGCAGTAGTAATGAAGACCTCAAACAGCCCAGTTGTGAAAAAAATAAAAGCAGCTTCTCAGTTGTCATGGAGTAAAATTCTTCTTTCATTACCAGTACAGCTCTCTTCCCATGCTCCTGTATTTTTTTCAATGAAAGATGCATAGGGTTTGGAGTGCACAGATTTGGTACACGTGCACAGCAGCTGGTCTGACATGATAAAGCAGAATGAATCTGAAGAAGTTCCTGCCTGTCTGACCAATAATCCATGAACTAAGAGGGATTTACTCAATAGACCAGCACAGAATCTATCCTGTCAAAATTAGAGAATTTTTTTTTAAGTGCCTAAAGCTGTTTTCTGTTAGACGTTTTCCATTCCCCAAAGACCTGGACAGCAAGTAGGAGGCGAACAAAGGTGGGGGGAGGGAATTGTCTGAATCCTGCAATGTTTTTAACTTCGTATTCGCTTGGTTTGAAGCTCCAACCATAGAATTTGTTACTGGAGACATTTCTGTAACTCAAAGAAAATCAATCAGAAGAACAGCATCCAGCATGCACAGGCACACACTGTATGCCAAGGCAGCATCCCCGGTACCGGGTCTAAATTTCATTCTTAAATACGACTTACTTGCCATTCTCTTTTGTTAGGTGGGAACTGCCGAGAGCTAAAAATAACACCAGGATTCAGTGGCGGGAGCTAAAAATACCCTTTCCCGCTCGATTACCGACTCGGCAGGAAAGACGGAGCTCTTGGCATCTGTCACAGCCTATAACTGCCAGCTGGGGATGGAGGCGAAGAGCCCAACCCCGGAGTTACGCGCTCGGGGAAAGTTTCGCCGGCAGACGAAGAGGCCACAGCGCTGCATCCCGGGCCCACGGG
>WBMY01010424.1:454838-513749 GCA_013397315.1 Donacobius atricapilla
CTGGCTCCCTGTTCCCCTGAAGCAGCATTTGCTTCAAGGAAAGGAGGGAACAAGGAGCTATTATTGCCCAGCCGTGGGGAGAACCCAGTTGACTGGGTAGGGTACCCCTTCACCCTCTCCTGCGGTGGGCGCTCTGGTGAATGAATAAATAGGCACTTTCTTCTGACTGAATCTTCTCGCTTGCATGGTACAGAGCTGTTGAAAATCGCCGAGCAAACTGGGCGTGGGAGTCACTCTCCCGTTCAGGACCAGGGGCTGCGGGTGCGGACGGCCGTGCGCGCTGCTCGCCGCCGGGCGCAGGGCTGGGCGCGGTGCTGGCGGCCCGGGACGGCGCCTACCGCCATCCCTCCCGGGGCTCGTGGGGGTGCTGCGGCCCCTCATNTGCCTTGCGCGGCTCTGCGCGGGGCGGGAGGGGCTCATGAGGCGCAGCCTGCGCCCCGCCGCCCGGGCTCAGGGTGCCACGGCGCAGTGGCAGCCCGAGGTGAGCGACAACCAAAGCCCCCGCTGTGACCTGCAGTTACGTAAGGCGGCGGGTGTGACAGGACAGCGCGGGAGCGGCCGCTCCGCAGCCGCGGAGGGCCGCGGACAGGCAGGGTGGCGCTGGCGGTGGCCGCAGCGGCACCCCCGCCCTGACAAAGCGCCGCAGTCTCAGCCTGCAGGGCTGAGTGCCAGGGAAACCCCGAGCTTCCCATTCACCCACGGTTTTCTTACACCACCGCAGGCAGCGGAGCGGGGAGCCCCGCCGCTCAGCCTCCCGCTGGTGAATGAGACCGCTGTGCTTTGCGGGGGAAGTGCTGATTTATTTGATCACTTACTGACTTATTAAATGCTCCGTATTCCAGCGGCGCGTTTCCCGCCGCCCCGCTAAACAGCAGACCCAGGGAGAGACGTCGGCACTACAGGGCATTCCTCTTCCCGAGAGCAAAGCCCATCCATCACTGGAGATGGAGAGCAGCAGCCAGCTCTACAAGAGGAGGTGCAAGAGGAACCCCTCAGCGCGGCCCCGAGCTCCTGGGCAAGCCCGCCCTGACATCCACATCCACCCACCACATCCCCCCACCACCGCTCTCCATCCCCCCCCGGCAGGTTAGTGCATGTGTCCGTGTAGGTGCATAACAAGTAGGTTATCAAGCTGTGGGAGAAGATTAAAAATAGGAGGAGCAAGTATCAGGGGGATATCAGATCAAGGGCAGCCACACGTGGAAACAGGCAGAACTGCCTGGTCCTCAGTAGATCTCCACGGGTGTTTCACTGGAGAGGGAGAGGCTGGCTGCCCAGACAGAGTTGTGAAGTTTCACAAGGTCAGGTATTTTTAACTGGAAGGTAGAGCAATGATGAGGATCAGCCCAGAATTTTGCTTCAAAGAAAGGGAATCTGATCCATGCAGGAACTGCTGTTATTTGTCTCATTCCTGGGTTGTTCAGTGACATGTTTGCAATTTAGACACACAGGGGAATGGAGATCTCACTCTATCCATCCCATTTTAGTCTTGTGACGAGCATACTCTGGACCAAGGCTGCTTGTGTGGCGAGAGTGATGCTTAGGGAAGGGAATGCTTCTTGAAAAGAGGACTGAAAATGTCCAACCAGAAAACTCTATATGAGACCTAAGGGTGACCCAAGCACCACCAAGGGCCATGATACATTGAGAAGCCTTGTGCAGCTGCTCTGTGAGTTGGATTTGTTTCCTGCAAAGTGGGAGATGGGCATCAGGCGGTGGGTCAGGCTCCAGCAAGAACCACCTTCCCATTCCCCACCAGGGAGTGGGACAACCTTCTCATTCCTCCTTCTCACTTTGACAGAGATGCCTCATACTAGAACATGCCGCTCTTTAAGGTTTTGCATGCGTTTACTCACATTCTGAAGAGTTAGGAACTCTAAGATGCCATCCAAACAAGCAAGCTGGGAAAACTGCAGAGGAGCAGACATCAGGCTCCTTCACACTGTATCAACATTCAGAGTCAGTCAGAATCTTACAGGCAGTTTGGTATTGTTTTTTACATCCTCTGAGGCTGTTCTCTCTGCCCTCACATTTTCTACACTTTTTCTACATATGCATTTTTAAAGTACAACTGAGTGAAGTTACATGAAAGCAGCATAAGATAAGATCAAGGCACAAGAACAAGCAAATCACTTGGGCCAGCCACCCCATATTATAATAATTTAAATCAGAGTTGACTTCACTATAACGAGCAATGTTCGCAGAGATCTTATTACATGAAGAAACACAGAACTTGTCTGACCTGTCATAAAATAGTCCTGATTTGGTTTTGTTTCAGTTATGTTTGGGATGTACCTGTTGCTCATTTTGTCTCCAGCCAAGTTTCCTGGCTGATCTTGAAGGAGTGTTGTAGTCTTGGTTTTGGTCCTGTCTCCTGTTGATGCAACCTGGCCTCTCTGGATGTGTTTGTCCTGTCTAGGGCTATCAGTTGAGTCTGTTGTCACATCTGGCTCTGCTTGCTGCTCTTTGGTCTTGTGGGACTCTGGTCTGGTTGGTGTGGGCACTGCCTGGGCTCAGGTTTTCCTTGGCTCCTGGTTTGCCTTTCCTGTGGAGAAGTTCTTAAAACTACACAGTAAGGACATTAGATGAGTTGAGGTAGCACCATCCATCTGAAAATGTAGATGGAAATAAGGAAATCGTGAGAAGAAATCAACAATTCAGCTGGCTCTCTGGGTAAAAGAATGGAGACTGCCAGGCAGATGGGACTGAGATGGTCAGTAACAGGGGCGGGTACTGAAAACATGCTGGTGTGGGTGCCTGGCAGAAAATGGAGGTAGGGCAAAAGGCATAACATTTGTCTCCTTCTGGAGAAGTTTTCACCGTGGTATGGTGTGGTTTTCTTCCATCAGAGAAAATAGCTGTGGAGGCTGATGGCAGATAAGATATCTTGGAAGGGGCTGACTTGAATATAAATACGGGAGGAAGGCCTTGGAGGGCTGTACTGGAACAGGGAGGAAAGAAAGTTGTGGTGCCTGCCTGAAGCAACAGCTTTGGATATCCTTTATCACTGTTTTGGTGCCCTTCTCTTCTTCAGAGGAGCCCAGGAGCTGCATGAAATATATAAATGCAGACTCTATTCTTCTCAATCACAATAGGTATTTCTGTAGTGAAAAGCTGAAACTATCTTAGAACTGAGGTGGAAAAAAATGAGGTAAGCCAACTGGCAGTGTGTTTCTGTGGTGAGCAGTAGTGCAGAGAGTAGGAGCAGCTGCTCATTTGATTACTTAGCATTAAATTAAGTGGATGCAGATTCTGTCTGGTGCCATTCCTTACTATTTTGGGACCTTCATAATTCCCCTGTTATGCTGAAGAACAGTTATGATGCTGATGGTTCTTGAGCACTCCAGGAAAGAAAGGAAACCCACAGATCCTCTCTGCTGTGGTGCTCAGAGACATTTTCACCATTACATTTGCCAGCCTCTTGGGCTGCTCTCCCAGCACACTGACACAGTCATAGTTCTCCCCATAAGCCTGCCTGGACAGCTGTTGTTCAGTACACACATCTTGCTGATACACCTATTGGGCAATTCCACTTCCTCTGCAGGTAAACTGCTGTGGCAGCAGGTTTGTTGCAGCTCATCCCATGGCAGGAGGTATCTACTCTTCATTACATTGAACCATTGCTTGTGATACCATACTACAAAAAAAATGTGGCTATTGTTCCTTTTGTCTTTTAGAGTAGTGATTCAGAGTGCTGAAATTTTGCCATGTTTTATTTTGTGATGTGCAACTTTCTTTCCCTTACAAGTCTTTTATTTCAATGGGGTTTTTTTCTTAGTTACAATCTGTGGCATCTCCTACCTACATGTTATAAGTCATAAAACAACTCTGTAAATTGCATCCTCTCAGTGAGTATCAGGTTTGGGAAGATGATGTAAGAGATTGATGGGAAATGTGCCAGCTCTTTAATTCTTCATTCAGCACTGCCTCAGAGCACAATTTTTGTATTCAGAGAGTGCTGTTACGACAATTCTTGGGCAACACAATCAGCTTTTGCTTCTGGCTTTGGGGTTTCTAAGGTGAGATGCCATTCACCACACGGCTGGGACAGGGAATTTCATTTCGGAATGAAGCTACATCCTAGGATTTTTCTTTGCATTAATACTCTCTTCTCCTCCAATATGAAATGGCCTCAAAAGGAAGAAATAGTAGCTTCTCACTGTAGAATGGCATATTATATAATTGTTAAAGCAGTCTCCAGGATGACTAGGAAATTATCTTTGAAACTTTGCAAGCAGAAAAGATAACTAATCTCAGCTCATCTGTATTTTAGGGTAGGAAAGTAAAATGCCGTATATTGTAATTGACTGTTTTAAGCATGCTACCTCATAATTTTGATTTTAAGGATTAATTTGGAGCTAATTTTGAAGCTGGGGGGCTGAAGTGTAAGGTCCAGGGCTATAAATCCTGATCAGAAACTGATACTTTTTGAAGGCCACAGTCACACACCACAGTTGCTGATAGGTGAGTTAATACTCAGCTTTGTCTCCAGTGGTTCCAAGACTTCTAAATCAATGCATCTAGCGGTAGATCACACTAAGAGACCTACCTTGCTACATATAGTGTGGGGTTGCTTAACCTCAAACTGTTCTTCTGGTCTTTCTTTGCCGTGTCCATTTCTTTTTCCTCTGATTCTTCAGGATATTGATCCCCAGCAACTGCTTTTGAGAGTTGATTGATGTAGATTGTTTCACTATGTGAGCAGTCCAGTAACAAGTAAAGCTGCTTGAGAGAGGGCACTCTGGATTACCACACATGCGCACCGAGAAAACAGAACTGTCCTATTATTTGTGATTGCCTCCTGCGTCCTTCAAGTCTGCATTTAAAATGCTAAGAATAAGGATTTCCATGGCACTAGCATTTTATAGTGTCATGACATGTCACTCTTCTTGCCCTGCCCTCTGAGCATAGTTCCACACTTCCTGGTAGATACTATTTACTTGCATTAACTATAGAGGTTTAAATACTCCTGCAATAAAATAAAAGCTCTACCAAAAGCCTGAACGTACCTGCACATTCAGATTGTTAGCTGGTATTCTTTTCTTGCAAGGTTGTAGCCTGGTTTTATATGCTGTTACAGGGTTTTCTTATTAAGCAAACTCAGAAATCGGCACCAATTCCAGCCCACCCATTTCTCTGGCGGTCCCACTGTGCTGACCAAATTCAGCCTGTATATTTAATATTTAAATTGGGGTTGTATTTTTTTTTCTATACAGGGATCTATTACAGTCAGGAAAATAGCATTCTCCTTTAACAGAGCATAAGGATTGGTTTAAAATAGAAATAACATTCATTTTCTTGTTGTATATTTTTATATTCACCTTTAAATATTCTGCTGTTGTGTGTTTATTTTTTTCCTCCTTGACAGCGACTTTAAAACCTTTCAATATCTCCTTGTATTCTTTTATATGACTCTTTTGTCACTCTGAGTGAATGTTTTCTTTGGCTTTCCTTTTGTTTAAATACAAGGAATAGAGGGAACATGTCTTGAATTGAAATCACTGAACTGGAAAGGGGCTACAAAAAGAATTGACTGTAGTAAAGCTTAAGTATTAAAATCCAGCCAGTGCAGTTCTTACCAAGTGTAGAAAAGCAGAAAAATGCATACAGCCTCAGAGGATTCATGGAGGAGTTACAATGGAAATGGCTGAAATAAATGGGAAAAATTGAAATTGGTGGTATTGAAATTGGTAGTCTTTGACATGAAGCTAGATAAGAATGAGCCAAGGGTGGGGTAGAGTGGGCTGCTGAATCTGGGTGATTGGAAGAGGTTTAAATGCTTAAAATAGAGAAGCATAGGATTCTTGTGTGTAGTCAATATTCTAGTTTTAGGCTGTTATTAATAAACTGAAATCAGTAGAATAAAACTTGATTGAAATGGTGATGACACAATTCCATGACGTAATGCTAAGGAGCACTTCACAATAGGCCCTTTAAGAAATGTGGAATCATTTACAATTAGAATTGATGGGAAAATACAAAGATTAATCTGAATTTAAATCCCCAGACGCTGTACTAACTATTGAATGGTTTTGTTACTATAGAATCTCACCAAATAAAAAAAAAATCAGCAACATAGTTTCTTTTAACTTTTTATTCATCAAATACAGGCTGAGCCATTTTATTCAATTAGAGTATCATCAGCAAATCAAGGAAGAGATTTTTAAAGTTTGCCTTGTCTGCAGTGCTTCCAGAAACCTTTCCAGGGTTGTGTCTACATATAACAACTTCTAGCTTTGAGGGGTTTTCATTTGTTTGTTTCTGTTTGCACACACCCCATTCTCCCCCTATCCTCACACACACATAGAGATGTCCCCCCAGTATTCCCAGTGTAGGCTTGGATACAGTTTGTAGATTATAGTAGGGTTAATGACAGTGATTGACAGATAATGATACGTTCCCCATTTGCCTATGAAAATTACAAAACTTTCACTAAACCATCCAGTGACATGCCATGATGAACAATTTCTAAACTTGAATTCTAGAAGGAGAGAATGTTTATGAAGAAACAGAGGCTAGAAAGGCCAAATAAGTAATTTTTCTGAGCTGGAAACTGTGTACTGCTCAGCAGCTCTTTATATTAATTTTCCTTTCTTCTTCAACAAGTTATTTCATACTTTATCTAATTTATTTTTATTTTCTACTCTTTTTGTTTCACCAATAAACAAAAATGATTTTGGTGACAGTTTCTGCTGTAACCTTTTAATTCCCTCTCTGTGTGATGCACTGGACTTCATCCATACTAGTAACTCCTCAAGTAGTTAAGAGTTGTGGCAATACAAAACCTAGTCACAAAATAAACCACAAGTTCAACAAAGGTTACATAATCTTCTCAGGGATCTCAAAGTTACCAAATGTGATGCTTTCCTCAAAGACTAAACAAGTGACAGATCAGAAGTTCTTTAGAAAGGATTGAATGCATTTAGTATTGCTCAGTAATAGAAAAAACATTTTTCTGTTTTCAATACAGTGCTCTTCAAAGAGACAAGTAACAGCTCTGAGAAATATTTCCTCTATGTGGAAAAAGTACAATACATCCAGGGAATAGAAATGCCATCTTTATTACTCTTGTACCTGAATATATATTTGTGCTGGATTGAAAGCAAAACCAGTGAGAGACTCCAAGTCAGAAATACAATTTAATAGGAGGTGGGGAAAAAAAGTAAAATAAAATAAGTTAAATAATACAACCTGTTAGTCAGGGCGCTGGTAGCAGTCCAGATGAAGTGGTCTCATTGAAGCAGTGATCCTGTAGAAAAGTCCGGTAGTTCCTGTCCTCTGGGAATCCAGCGGGTTGAGGGCCTCCTGTGCTATCCCGGGTTATATCCAGGTGGGAATGCTTGGCTCCTCCCCATGGGAGGAGCATCCCACAATGGAATGATGTCATTTTATGAGTCATGCAATGGGTCCTTGATTGCCCATTAAACAGAGATAACTCCCCCAGGGAGTTACCCATGAGTCACACAGCAGAGCATTAATGGGCCCATTAACAGAACATAGTCCGGAGGGTGGGGACAGGGGAAACACTGCCCCACCTGGTTTCAACAGCTCATGAAGATGGTGATAGAGTACATACCTTGGGCATATCTTATGTTGTAACCTAGGACAATATTTCAGAGACAATGAGGCGTGAGAGGGCAATTCTGCCTTCAGAGGAAGAACTTGCTGGTTTTTTTGAAACTGTAACCAGGATACCTGCAGTATTGAGATAGTTAATATTATTCAGAACATGTAAGACATGTCTGGTTCCTTGTATCTGCTCAGGAAAAATCTGGAGAGGTGATGGGAGGCTGTAAAATATTATTGAATTCAGTGGCCAGCACTACATCACTCTGTCCCTTGGTCCAGCTTGTTCCGGGTACCATGACCTGTGTCTTGGGATTCCTCACGTGTCCTATTCAGGGCTGATTGTATTAATTTCATCTGCTGGCTTTGCATCCTCATGTCAAGATATTTGTGTGGGCTTGTGCTTATCTAACACTTAATAATCTTGCAGCTTTTTTTAGTGTTTGTATTATCTCCCTTTACACATCCCATCCTCTTGCTGAGAAATCCAGTTTGTTTGTCTGACTTAGTCACAATCCTCAAGCTCAGCAACAGAATTTTTCTCCAGTTCTGAGGTAGTTTCACCCTCACATTTAATTTCTGCGCTTGGAGATTTCATTTCACTTTTGTCCTTGAATCATCAGCCTTGGACAATAAGACAGAAGTATTTATTATTTTGTGGTCCCTACTTTTTCAGAGCATGCTCTTTCCTGCTATCTACACCCCTCTTTCAACAAAAAACTTCCCATGTCTCTTAGAAAAGATGAAGAAAAATGGGAAGAAAGTAAAACAGAGTAAAGTAAATCTGGTCAAAAAGCACCAGTTGTAGTACACACACTCACTGAGGGGATACCATATAAATATATTGTCTTAGAAATCTGGCATCATTATCCACGATTAATTTTTGAAAATAAAAATTCTCATTTTGCTGAAACTGTTTTGCATTCTAAAACAAAAATGAAAAAAGTGACAATATGCAAATCATAGCTGCATGAGAAGACAGCACACATAATGAAATAGTCAAAAGTAATATAAAAATCTTTACTCCTTGAGAATTGTGATGGTTACCATAAAGTGTATTTATTCTCATCAGTTTATTAAAAAAGGTGCCCAGTTACCTTCTAATCATGAAAATGCTAGCAACTATTCACAAGAGTATAATTATTTATGTGCAGCAGGCTTCTGGGGTAAGTTCTTTTAAACTTTTATATAAAATAAGAATTTATAATATTTGTAACTCAACCTGTGATTTAATACCTATTACTCTGATGTGGTCAAATGATGTTTTTTACAGCTCTTGAAAAACAGGCATGAAAAGTTACCCCACTCTTGGTGGAAAACCTCAAAGTTATGAAAAAACTAAATTACTTAAATTCAGAACATGCACATAAATAAAGTGCTAATGGAGGATTTTTTTAGTAATTTTCTTTGCTGTTAGGGTAGTGAGGCACTGGCACAGGATGCCCAGGGAAGTTGTGGATACCCCATCCCCAGAAGTGCTCAAGGCCAGGCTGGATGAGGCTCTGAGCTGCCTGGACTTGTAGAAGGTGTCCCTGTCCATGGTGCGGAATTGGAACTGGATGATCTTTAAGGTCCCTGCCAACCCAAACCATTCTATGATTCTGTGATGTACTGGGTTAAGTGTTCGGTCCGTTTTGTGTTGCCAATTTCAGCTTATCTAAATTTTTTACTTTCTGGGACTTCAACTATGAAAAATTCTGCAGCAGTAACCTATGCATGAAAATGCAGATGTGGTCAAAAGTCATTTATGCTAGGTAAAGTTATATATTAGCCAGCAATTCTTAGTATCATCAATTTCAATTATGTTCATTAGATCCACATCTACTTTGTTGACATGAGTGATTAATTTCAGCAGAGTTTTGCTACAAGGTCTGCTGAAGGTATGTTGTCTCTAAAGTTTGAATTTTCTGCCATTGATAAAATCTCTAGAACTTTTCATATAACTTTGATCTCCATTATGAAAAAACGTACTCCTTTTAGGCTTGTTTTTAAATCTAAATATAATAAAACATCATATTAAGTTGTCATAT
Source organism: Donacobius atricapilla (assembly GCA_013397315.1). Lineage (NCBI taxonomy): Eukaryota > Metazoa > Chordata > Aves > Passeriformes > Mimidae > Donacobius > Donacobius atricapilla. The sequence continues at coordinate 464,435 of WBMY01010424.1, forward strand.
ACTTTTTATGTGATCTGGGACATAGAATAAAGGCTGTCACTTTGATACTGGGCATTGACTTTGCTGAATTTATCTGAATTGTTACTGAAATTGTTATAGTGATCCATTTCAGGGAAGCTTGTTTGATTTAGAATGTCATAGCAGATTTTAGCTATGTTTACATCATTGTGATTTCTTAGACAGATTCACATGTCCATTAGATTTACTAGGATGTAATTTCATTGCTGCAAATGGGTGACCAACATTTTGACTTTGATTCCTGTGATATTCCTGTATTTATGTGTGAGGAACTGGTCTGCAGCCTGTTGTAAGAGATAAATGCCAGTGATGCCAATCATATTTATTATTTCTTCAAGAGAGGAGGAAGCAGTGGAGACCTGTCGCGGTGCCTTCAGAGAGTGTCTCTCTGCTCACCCGGGCTAGCTCTGGCACCGAGGCAGCGTGTCAGGCACAGCTCCAGCTACAGATAACTAGAGCCGATCNCTTAATAGGAAAGAATATTTCCAAAGTTGTATGTCTTACAATAATATATAAAGTGGTAGGGAGGGAATTCCAAATAATACCTCACTGGTATTAAACCCTGAAGGTTTTTCTAAACTTCAGTAGCTGTGACATCATATAAACATATCATCTCCTAAAAAGACTTCTTTTCCTTATCTTTATTCTGTGTGACTTATCTGATAAATGTTCACCATTCAGTGCTTTATACGAAATAAAATAAAGCTTTTCATCTAGTTAATGGGATCAAAGCAATGTTCAAAGAGGAAAAACTCTTTTTATTGGCTTTTGTAGCAAATTCAGCTGACACAATAAGAAAGCAATGGATGTGGAAAATGACTTGCTCTTTTATCTGTGAGTGTAACTCAAGGTTACAGCTAGCATGTCTGAGGGGTAGTTATAATTATTTTTAATTAGTCTGTTGAGAAATTTTTCTATTCTATAGCTAGTGATCCAGCAATTTATTTGTAGACTGAATCCACTTAAAATTATCTTTGGTGAACAACTATCTGACTAATAAAGAATCCAGATATAATACTTAAAATGTTTTAATTGAGATGGTTGAACTTGCAGCTATTTAATTATGACTGAAGAATTCTTGTGATTTTATGGGGGAGAAGTAATCTAAGAGCCAACTCCTAAGTTTTTTACTTTTCAAAGTATGTGAGATAATTTGAACACAATACTATTTTTCTTGGCCAATTTATGTAGCATTATTGACTGGTTTTGTTCAATTAGAGTACATTTCTTTATTATATATCTGGAGGAACTGACCCAAAATACAAAGCAGCAAAACAGTAAAATGAACAAAATAAATGGTACAAAGCCTTCCATTACATGTTAGAAGATTTGTGTGGATTTTTAAAAACATTTTTCTTTTTTTATTTTCTAAGAGAAGTTTGCAAAAGGTTTTTCTGTGGGTTTTTTTTTAATCTGAATTTTAAAGTCTTTCATGATGTATTCATTTATCTTTGTGTATAATCTCTATGAGTTTCTTTCACTGCTATTAACTACCCCTTCTATTTTTGTCTATAATTTTTCAGGTGCTGTAGGTTTTTCCTTATATGAGAAAATGGATTACCAGGTTGCCCTATCATACAGAAATATATCTGTCATTTTGCCTGTCCTGTGGATTGTTAGTTATGAAGAACTGTCTCTCCTATCCTACAAGAGGATTTATTTGCCTCTCTTGCTTTGATTCTCACCAGACATGTAGGCCCTGGTCTCAGTGGTATTTCTTGGGATCAGCATGGGCTTTATGATGAGCTTTGTTTGCCTGCAACAAAGTACCCCAGATAAGAAAATGAAAAAAAAAAAAATCTGTTATAACTACCTGTAACTATAGAGAGTATAGAGAGAAGATCCGTAGTTAGTAAAATTATAGTCTTTTTTTCTCTTACTGATTAACCTGCTGAAATAATTTGTAAGTTATATTATAGGTTGAAGGTACTCTTTTCTCCATGCATATTCTTACTAAGAACGACAATGTTCACTAAGTTATGGTCTGAGATTTTTCTTTGTTTATTAATTTACCTTATTTTGATACAGCTCTGTGGTTTCCAAATAAAAAAAATGCCAGGTTTTGTTTATGGTCCATTTGTCTTATACATTGTTAGTAAATGTTTTGTCAGTGCTACTAAAGCCTCAAGAATTACTAAGAAAATTCACCATACAGTGCTGAGCTCTCTTACTGTAGAGACTGCCAGATCTTTTGATATTTAAAAATGTTTGAGGATTAAAGCTAAGAAACAGTGGAAACAGATCTGTAATTTAAATGACTCATTAAATCCTTGGCACAGTTGTGGATTTCTTACTTCATTGTTGGATGCCTGTTGCATGTAGGCAGCAGGCATATTGAGAGTAAAAGAAAATGAAATGCATTTGATTTCGCTGTGTTTTTGCTTATTTCAGTGGGGTTTGTCATCTATAATGTGATATTTTCAAAGAAATATTCCTTTCCAAATTTTGCTGTCACTCTTTCAGTGATTACTAGAATTGTTTTCAGGAGTGTTCCATTGTCATGCATTTTCTAAGAGGCAAATAAAAATATGGGCCGCAGCAGGAGAACATTTTTATTTAAATATTCTTGAGTCTGAAAGCTTGAGTTAAGTGTAATGTGTTTCTGATCTAGTGAAGTCTGCATAAAAAATTCCAATAAATCTGATGGAATTTATCACTACATCACATGGACTAAAACATGGGTTGCCCTCAAGGAAGAGAGCAGAACCATTTTCCCCCACTGTGTTCTTTCCCCTTATGTTTTTTGCAGCAATGGCAATCACTAAATGTAAGGTACACTTCTACCATGCAGCACTGAAACAGGAAATGGAAAACTCCTCAGAAAACAGGGTAAAATTAAATTGTTAGGCTTTCCTCACAGGCATACATGCTACTGATGAGTTCAGAGGGAATCTGTGCCTTATTTTATCCTGTGCATAGGAGACACAACCTAGATTTAGAAGACTGCCTAGTGAAGTCACGTGTGTATTTTTCCAGTATTTTAAGACATGTTCCAATGCCTGATCAAACTCCACATGTGAAAATAAGTTAGGTTTGTGGTTTTGGCTTTGTTTGGTTAGGGTTTTTTGGTTGAATCACCAGCTGTTTAATGTCTGTTTTCTGTGTGACTGTTCAGGTTAGCCTGCATTTGCATGACCACGTCAGCTGCATGCATGGCATTGCTTTTAATGAACATGCACTGTGAGCTGTAGTTGCATGACATTGTCTTATTTCAGTACAAAGTTGGAGGAGACAACCCAGAAAGTACGTTGTCATTGAAGTGCAAGGTGGACTTCAGTGTAGTGTGATTAAAACTTAGAATGAATATCATAACACGTATTCCCAGTCTGCTGAAAAACCAAGGAAGCATCCATACTGTCTGCAGTGGGTACTACAGGAGGCTTGGGGAGGAAGGGCTTGTTGTTGTTTTGTGTATGTTTGTTTTCTACAAATTCCATTCTGAATTTAGACATTAAGAGCACAGTGGGTTACGGGGATTTGGACATATATGTAAACCAGCAAAGAGAAGAGATCCCCGGGGTTATGCAGAACAGGGTGTGGAGCCTGGTGTTGACTGCAGATCAGGGTAGGAGGAGTTACTGTGCCCTGCAGATACAACCAGGGTCAAGGCACAGAAAACCCTAAGACCCTGCACTGCCAGGTCAGTGTAAAGCCTGGTGCCTTCCCCTGTTAATGAGGAAAATGGTTGCATCATAGGGGAGCTGTAGGACTGCATGGGAGCTCTGAGACCCTGAACTCCACAACCATATCCTTCCTGTGAGAAGAGACTCAGCCCACACTGAAGCAATGTCTGGTATCCACTCTAGGAAAGACTATCTGAGTTTCGTCAAGATTTCTTGAGGAGTGCATGTTTTTTTCTTAAATGAAATTTTGTGTGAAAGTAGAGAACCTGTATTTCCAGATGCTTTGCTTGTGCTTCTAGGTAAGGTCTGTTCTAGACCTAGATGCCAGATCCTCGAAGTTTTGCTCGAGTCTTCTTGTTTCACATATGAAATTGATGGACATGAGAAAGAGCCAAATCAAGGTAAATTTTCTTTTTAAGATCCTTTCTGCTTTTTGAAGTCTGTCAGGGGAGGCAGGTTAAAAAATCTGGGAAAGTTTTCTTCTCCCATGAGCCCTTTTCCCCTGTGTCATATGCCTTGTATTTCCATTTGAAATCAATAATTTTCTTTTGGGACACAAATACTTTTTTCAAAAGGGTATGAAGAAGAGAGTGTGCACTAACCTAACCAAACCTTCTTTTGTCATTGGCTAGACAAGATCCAGCTCTTTCTTCCCATCTTCTTTTCCTCCTTTCTGGTTCCTATAGCCTCCTCAAAGTTGCCAGCTGTGCTATATATTCCTGTTATGTTTGAATGAGTGTAAAGCTGTGCTCAGTAAAAGCAGATACCAGAAAAAAAAAAAAAAAAAAGTAATATGGTTTAGGTGACTGGACCTTAAGACGACTTTTCTGTGGACGCTGCTGCTGGGAGAACCTACTCTAGAAGGAAAGTAGGCAGATCTGCTAAAATATGCAGTTCCTGTCATCCTTCAAGGAGTAGGATCTGCTTGGACAGTAGTGCTGGAGACCCTGGCACAACTCCATCAGGGAGTCAATTGTCCTGTTGTCAGTATTGCAAGGGAAATCACCCAGTGAGGTAGAAGATGAAGGATAAGCCCTGTATAGGTGTCACATCCTCTTTGATCTTTCTGCCTTTTCTGTTGTATTATTCCTAACCTATCCAGTTACTTTAGGTAATAGCAAATGAAATAATCATCATGAAGTTCATCTTCTGTGTGATGATTTATAACTTAATTAGCAATAAAATGTTCTTGTTACCATTGTCAGTCCCTTGTTATGGCTCTTCCTTAGTAAGCTTAATGGTCTTCTGGTTTTGACTAGAATGAAGGATTTTTAAAATGGAATTTGGATGTAAAGTGACTTTTGGATACACTGGGAACACGGATCTTGTCATTCTCTCCTCTAAGGCCCCTCTTGTGCTTTGGGAGCTGAAAAACAACGAAGTAGATAGCTGAGCTGGAAAAGAAAATCCTATTCTCTGTGAGAGGCAGTTTAAGTACCAGAGGCATTTATGCATCTCACTCTGGACAGCTATTATATTTATCCATTTCTTAAGTCCTGGAGAAAGAAAGAAAGAAAAAAAGGCAGATGAATCAAGGAAAATAACTTCCTGCTTAAACCAAGAAACAGCTGAATCAGGGAGATAAACTCTAGTATAAATATATATTTAATCATAAGGAAGGCATTTTCCATCTTATTACCTGGATGTTGTTAGCTTTGCATTTTTCTCCAGGGCTAAGGAAGAAATTTTAAAGTACACCAGATGAACCTTAAAACTTGGATTAATACACACAACAGAATTCTTAAGAAAAATTCTTAAACTGAGCCTTAGCCCTATTATATGTACTAGAAGACATACTTTTTCTTGGAGAGATGAAGCAATTGATGATTTTCAGATGCTGTGTGTAAGGAAAAAAAGAATATATCATCCTCCACAGTCGAATAGCATAACAAAGACCTCCCAGTAGTTACAAGTNGGTTTTGGTTTCTTTGGTTGGCTTTTTGCTTGTTTGGGTGATTGTTTTTTCCTTTGGTTTATTTTGTTTTTAGGTTCGGGTTTTTAGGTTTTTGTTGTTGTTTGTTNAAAGGCAGATGAATCAAGGAAAATAACTTCCTGCTTAAACCAAGAAACAGCTGAATCAGGGAGATAAACTCTAGTATAAATATATATTTAATCATAAGGAAGGCATTTTCCATCTTATTACCTGGATGTTGTTAGCTTTGCATTTTTCTCCAGGGCTAAGGAAGAAATTTTAAAGTACACCAGATGAACCTTAAAACTTGGATTAATACACACAACAGAATTCTTAAGAAAAATTCTTAAACTGAGCCTTAGCCCTATTATATGTACTAGAAGACATACTTTTTCTTGGAGAGATGAAGCAATTGATGATTTTCAGATGCTGTGTGTAAGGAAAAAAAGAATATATCATCCTCCACAGTCGAATAGCATAACAAAGACCTCCCAGTAGTTACAAGTTAGAAGGAGGAATGACTGCTTGAAATAAGGTAGATGTGGGGTGAAGAGAATGTGTCTTTTCTGATCAAATACTTATGAAAGGTAAAAAAATCTCAGTGGGTTATAGAATCATAGCAATGCTTCAGTGGTTTAGAGAGTGCCAAAATCACATTATTGCTCCTCATAAAGAAAAAGGGGAATTAACTTTTTTGCCCTCTAATCACCATTGTTCGTTCAGCCCTTTGAAGTACTTGTTTTTTTGTGGGTGAGTTCAACCACTTTCTCCGTGGACTCCATGGTTTGGTTCTAAAGGCTGTACAAGCAGAAGGTCATGAACAGGTGGGGAGCTGGATTTCTCAGGGGAGGGGGAGGGAAAGGGCAGTGGAGCTGGCCAGGGCAGATTGTTGGTACTCCAGCACAGTGCACTGCATGTCTGGTCTCCTTGATTACATTGTCTGAACATATTCAGAACTGTTTTGGTTTGGTGGGTTGNATCAATTATGGGTTTTTTGCGTGGTTTTGAGGTGTCCCTGAAAATGTAGCATCTATGCATCTGGCGATACTATCTCTCAGAATAGTTCTGTATCCTTTCTTACAGGCAAAGCCCTTTGGGCACAACTTAACTGTTAAGAAGTTACATAATAGTGAGAAGCTTAAAAAAAGGATGTTTTTCTCTAGTTGATCTAGCTGTCTCTTGCAACCACATGTTTTAAAGTGTTGGTGGGTACTCTATAAACTTATCCCATTTTTCTGTCTTTTTCTATTGATTTAACTGTGTTTTTAATGGACTATCCTATTGCTGTAGCCTTTTGTCCACCTCCATCTTTGTATTTGCTTTTCAAGGTAATTTTCTCTCTCTGTAAATATGTATTCACTCTGTACCCTTAAGGATGCTGTTACAATTCAGTAAACAGATATCCTTCATGGTGGAACAGAGTATTAGCAATTACAGCAATTACAGCAAAGAGCTGATGAAACCCTGAGGTGCTTCTCACTCAGCAATGCATCATGTTTAAAAAATGATATGGACAAACAAACTATTTAAAGACCAAAGAAATGCCCTCATACACACAAAGAAAAATATGCATGGGCAAGGAAAGACCTCCAGAAAGATTTTGTGTATTTTTTTGTCTTCTAAATAAAACAACAACTTCAGAGCTATACGTACTATACTAATACTATGTTGTTTACAACTATTATTTTTCTATTTCAGGAGAAGTGTTCTGCATTTAGTGTCATGTACAACTGTACAGCATATCTGGTGTGAAAGAAAATGTGCTGTTAAAACCACTGAACTGTGTATTTTGAGAAGCTGAATCAGTCACAAGAGAATTGGTGTTAAGATTTTTGAGGTTTATTTGCTGGCTGACAGAACTGGAAAACTGAACTTTCAACCTGATTGCAAGAGTCAGTTCATATGGTGCTGGGTAAACAAGGACAAAGGTGAACAATTTAAGAAAGGGAATTCTAAACAAAAAAATATATACATTAAAAAAAAATGTTGTTATTGCTGACCCAAAATTATCTGCAGTTAATGTAGGAAGAGAATTTCTTTAACAAGCTGGATGAGTCTAACAAGAGGATTTACCAGGGGGTGAATCTTCAAGGATAATGTGGTGTTGCTTATTGTTCTGTGAAGACTGCAAATACAGAGTGGCAAGAAGGATGTGTTCAAGCTGGAGATTAGCCAGAGTGGGAATTTGAACAGTGGGGTCATGGTTAAAGGGAATGCATAGGGAATTTAAGCAAGCTGCAGTGCATATATTTGGAAGGGAATTAGGCTGTCTCATTCTGACATCAGCTTCTGTCTGTTTAGATTACTAATAAAGTAAAGGACTACACTTTTATCTTACAGTTGTTTCTGAACTGTTTGTGTCCAATCCTAATTTTAAAAGGCCTGTTATTTCTTCCCTTTCTAACTGAAGCCACAAACTCCTGAAATCTTTGTTTGCCTTTCCAGCCCCCCCATCCAGATTGTCATGTGAATTTTCTTTGGATCCTTGCTGAAAATTTACTCCTATGAAGCTTTGCATTAAGTACTGCATGTTTATATGAAGGGTTTAATAAGAGTGTCTGTCCTCAGTGTCCTCCATTGCACCTGGGGGTTGGGCAGGATCAAGGCAAGAATATGAGAAGGTTGGCACAGCCTTCATTTGGGAACAGGTCGAGAGGAGAAGTTTTATTGGGGGGTAATGTCTCTAGCAGAGGTGAGCTGCAAAAGGGCTGCTTGTCTGACTGGAGCTGTGTGGGAATTAGGAATCCTGAAAAGAGCTAAGCTGCGCTGGGGGCTGACTTGAAGGGACATGAGCCTGTATGAGAGGCCAGACTGACCAAGGCATAAAAATCTCTATATTCTAATCCAGTTTCCTGAAGAGAAGGTGGAAAAGATGTGTGTAAGTATGATGAAAGAACAGATATTAGTCCAGGTCTCACTGTGATTTCCTTTTGTTGGTTTTATTATTGTCCTGGAGAAGAAAATTCACCACATTTTTTGATATTGTTTACTAATGCAGATTCTGGACTGACTACTGCTCCTTCTAATGCCACCTCTAGTCAGTTTGTGCAGCAGTCAGGACTGTGTGGCAATTTTATATAAGACAAGTCTTTACTAATTTGCATTTCAGTTTAGATCCTCGTTACCTGGGAGGAATAATGTGATCACTTGTTTCACCCTTACTGATGCCTGGTTCTATAAAATAGGAAGAGGGACCCCTCTCTGTAGCTTAAACCAAACAATGTGAACAGCAACATGCACTGAAATTCAAAACAAACAATGTTCTGTAATCTTAGTTCTTGTGAGTACTGTCTTGGGCATTTTTCCTACCCAGGGAACAGTGAGCACAACAAGAAATTTAGTCCAAAAGGCTGGGTGCAGGCTCCTTCAGCCTAAGAGGCTGACAATTAATTTGGTCAAGTTCTGAAGTTAATAGTATAACAGAATAGCAGAGACTAATTTGAATAGATCCTTTAAGCACAAGAAACCAGGCTAGTGCTGTAATCACAAGCTGAAGAGAAATTGCAGTCATTTTAAAATCCATTTATATTTTAATTTGAGCCAGGAATAAATACATTTTTTCGATGCTTCAGAGAATAACTATGAATTAGGTTCAGACTGAGATTCCCTTACTGTCTTGCTTCTTTAGTAATACAAATAATCATAAGGGTAATATTGCTCTAGGTGTGTCAGACTAGGTGATGATATCTCAGCTGTACAGTTCGGTGCCATTCTAAGATCTGAAATACAGTGGTCCCCTGGGTTTCTTTCATCTTTCCAGTGTCATTCAGCATCATATGCTATATTTTGGCTATGACTGAAGCTTGCATGCACATTACTTTAAAGTCTTTATGTGCTTGTTTTCCCAGGAATAGTTTTCCTCAATAATTTGTATACTGGGCAACCATAACAATATCCAATTTCACTAATTCAGACTGGCATGCCATCTGCACTATCTAAAGGTCAATTCAAGTATTGTAGTTCTGTGGCTTCTTAATAAGCAGCATAGTGGTATGCTGGTTCTGTTCCCTGATAACAGTAACAATAATCTAAATCCTGAACCAAAGATTTAAAAAAAAAAAAGAAAAAAAAAAAAGAAAAAAAAAGAGACATCAAGACATTTCTCGCCTGGAAGAAACCTATATGTCTTCTAGTTCAGGAGCTGTTCCTGCGTTTTTTGACACTCAGTTTCATTGCTCTGAGACTTCTGATTGATGCTGACGCATGGAAGGCTTCCCAAACTCTCTTGTCTGGCTTATAACAGTGAACAGCGGCCCCTTGTGACCACGAGAAGAGTTTTTGGCACTCAGGATCTCCGTATGGGCAGCGCTGGTTAAACAGGCTCCCAAGCTGCTGCTGGATGGAAAGCAGGATGAGCTCTGGGAGATGGCTCTTCTTGCTGTTTGCAAGATCCACAGCTGAGTTAGGGGCAGCCGTATGGGTCAGAGGGGAAAGGAAAAGAGAAGGCAAGGGATTATGTCAATGCCTGACCACCAGCGGTTCCCCACCCTGTGAGCAGAAGTGTCATAGAATGGTTTGGTTTGGAAGGGAGCCTAATCATCTAGTTCTAACCTCCCTTCCCTGGACAGGAAATCTTCCACTAGACTAGGTTACAGAGCACCATCTAGCCTCTTCTTGGACACCTCCAACCTCTCTGGGCAACCTGTTCCAGTGCATCACCACCCCCACAGTAAATTTCTTACTAATATCTGGTGTAAATCTATCTTCCTTCAGACTTACTTCCTTCTGTGATTATCTAGTGTCACAAAGAGAAATGTTTTGGAAGGCGGTGATTGGCCAGCAGCAAGGGCTACTTTGGGGTGTGACCCCTCAAGGAGCATGCACAGTTCGTGTCACACCTAGAACTGAACCCTTAAAAAATCTCCAAGATTTCTGTTGGGCTCTTTTTTGGTGGGTTTGCTGGTCCAGTAGTGTATCAAAGGAAGATGATGTTGGAGAAATGTTCCCCCTTACCAAGTGCAATAAATATTTTCCCACATACTGTGTGTTTGTGCTGTGTGAGATGCTTCTGAAATACTCAGGAGGAAGCAGTGGCAATAAATCACAAAAGAACTGGAATTCAAAAAGGTAGGAAGTGGGCTTGAGTGCCAGTATTGGGGTTGCCAGTGATTTCCAGACCTGTGCTGTTAGTGCTGCTCCATTGCCCTGCATGGCTGTTGTGTGTTGATCTGCCTTTGTCACATCATTCCTCTAAATGAAAATCCAGCTGAAATATAAAGATGTTGATGGATAAGATCTTGCTGAGTCATAAGTCTATCTAAACTTAGTAGTTATTTATTGTGAGTATAGAATAGAATGTATATTTGACATTTCGTAAATCCCAATGAAAAGACACTTCATTGAGTTTGGATTCATTTCTACTATGTAGAATTAGAAATACATAGAAGGAATATTAGGAGGAAGAAAACTCTTCCTTTCACCTATGATGCTCCCTGAAAGAGGAAGCAAATGTAATTCAATTTTATTTTATTCATCCTCATAATCCATATGCTTTTGGGAGACTGCATTACCAACTTTAGGCTGTAGTTTGATATCAACTTCACCTGGGTTTTTTGTCCATATAGTGTTTTATATTTAAAATTAGACAAAGGAGGGATAGCAGAAGGGGTGATTACAGCCCTGAAGTAGCAATAGAGGTTTTCAATTACAACCAATACTTTGCTGCCCATGGCTTTTTTTTAAGATTTGACACTGCAGATTAACCCATTGAGGAAACTATGCCAGAAGGCTCCAGCAGCAGTGATTTCTACTGGAGGAAATAACATTTCTTCAGTGTTGTGTTGTGGGAGAAGGGAATACAGGTGACTTTGGCCCTGATCAGTAACAGCTGTGTTAATTACCCAATAGAGCCTCGCCCCTGGTGAGTCACAGTTATAGCCAATAAAGATTAGTGTGATAAAAGGGAGTGGGTTAGCTAGTAACGAGAATCATAAAGGAAGAAAGAATCTTGAGGAAGAGGGAAGGACAGGATCATGAAGAAGAAGGATCCTGAGGAGAGAGAATCACTGTTGCAAGGTCAGTCTAGGTCTGCAGTCAGAGCCTGTTGTTGGAATCTGCAGTCACAGTCTAGCCAGGTAAAAGTCTGCATTCAGAGTCTGCCCGCTAATACCTGCAGTCATAGTTTAGCAGGAAATACCCAGCAGTCAGAGGCTGCAAGGGAAACCTCCAGCAGGAGCTTGCTGCAGCCAGAGTCAGTGAATGGTTGGAGTCAGGATGGCTGAGCTGTAAAGAGTATTTAGGCAGGACCCTTTTCATGCTGTGATAAACAAGAAGTCTGTGTCTTGGCTCTACCCTCTAAACAAGAGGGCTGCTGCAACATTGAGTTGCCTTACAAAAGCATAGAAGTAACTTCATTGTAGGACACAGCTGGCAGCACTGCTATATAGTAAGAGGTGAAGAGCAGTTTAAAAAACAAGGCAGTAAAAAATAACTTCTACCTCATTCAGACACCAAACTGAAAACTTCCTTTAATACAGCTGTGTGAAAGCTCCTGTATGTTGCTGAAATGAACACTGGAAAAAAACAACCCAAAACACCCTTGGGTCAAACGAACTTTTAATCCATCTTGAAAACATCTTATTTTACTTATTTAACAAAACTGAAGGAGCAGAACTAAAATAATTCATAAAAAGTGGGAGAAGGCACTAGTACAACTCCTCTACACCTTTACTGACTGCTCCAAATTGCTGAAGTGGTTTTTCTTTTTGTGGTGAATCTTGGTAAAAAAACTATTTTGCATGAAGGACACTTGCCCCCCCCCATTTTTTTTCCTTCTTTTTTTTTTTTTCTCTAGAATTGGCTGCTGTGTAAACCTGTTATTCCAGAAATACTCATCTGGTTATGTTTAGGCAATAATTCTAATCTTCTATTTCTACCTGAACCTGACTTTCTGTTCCTGTTCTGTAACTATCTGGTTGACAGTAGAGATGAGTAGCTTTTGTCCCCTGATATTAATTATACTCCTAATGTCACAGTGCCCATGGTAGATCTGCTTTTTTGTTAGATAAGACCAAGCTGTTGGGATGAATATTTTTGATAATGGTCATGTCGGCAGGTGCTCTTTTGTCTCTAATGTTTGGGAACAAAGGGAACATTAAAAAACTGTACAGAGAATGTGCAAATGCCCAAACTGGTGCCATGTGATATGATTCAGTTCTCCTTTTACAAGCAGTGGACTGCATTGATGGTTTAACAATCTCAGTTTAACATTCTCAATTGTCTCAATTGCTTGCTGCTGCTTCTGCTATTAGTGTTTTCATTCTTTCTTAAAAGAATAAGCATCTGTGAGAAGCTGCTAATTGATTCATCTTGCTCAGTATCTTGTCTCTGCCAGTTTTTAGTCACGTGGTCCTGAAGAGGTTTTAGTTGCCTGTGACTCTGAAGACCTAGGTTTCTGATCCATAAGTGATTTAGAATTATTGAGCCAGTACCATATTGATTTTGATACTGTTTATTCCCATTCACTAATATCTTTTTATTGTGTGATTTATATGTTAAGCCATTTGGAAAGCAGTGAAACAGGAACATCTCAACTTTTCCCACAGTGGACACAGATCCAGTGGGGAAGATGTCTGCTAGTTTTGAATTCTCCAAGGTTCCTGTTATGCCTCGATCTTCCACTAGTTTCATATTTATAGTTTCTCTGGCAGAACTTTCTGCTTTTAATGCATTTTAAAATAAAGTTTAATTTTTGATGTCTGCAAATTGGTCCTCAAACAGTTCTGGATTATCTTACTTGCCAGAGTTTGGTCGTTCTTTTCCTCATTTTTGTATGAATTCCACCTCCTGGAGTTCATAGCCTTCCCTGCTTTCCTGTTGTACTGTACCATTCTCCTTTTTGTCTTTCAACTCTTGCTGAAATAAATGGTACAAGCTTGCCAATATGACATCTTTGTACAGTCTGTACTCCCTTCTAAGAATTGCCTTTTCAGCTGCCTCTCTTGGCTCTCTTTAAAAAATTTGTTCACTTCTGTGTTGTTTAGGTGGTTTTGATCATGGTAGTTACAAGTTTTGGCTTTTGATGCTCCTTCAAAGCTTCGTTTTTAAACTCTTGTTAAATACTATTTCTTCAGCAGTGTCAGTAGTCATTGGGTCCTGTGAACCACAATGCACAAGTCAAAAAAACTGATTTGTCTCTTGGGGGCTCATGGTGTGTTTTCTGCAGTGAAGGAGCCACTGACAGGACTGAAAGGTGTGTGTGTGGGCATGAAATACCCACACAGGTGGGAACAGGGGACACCATAGGGACCCTGCTGATCCTGAGGCAAACTACTGTAGAGTTAACCTTGTGATCAATGATCAATGCAAGGGCAATGGAGAAATAAAACCATTAATTTTGAATTATGCTGAGAAGTTCTGTTCAGAGGATTCCTTCTTAAATTTTGTCTTATTCTTTGAGAATCTGGATGTGTGTCTGTTAATTGATATCAACAGATCTAGCCATTCTCAGTTGCAAAGCCTACTTAAACACAGTATAGAAATGAAATACTTTTCAAGTATTTATACCAGTCCCTTGATGGAACTGTTCAATATATCCTTCTGTAGAGGTTTCACATTCACCAAATTTTGTTTGCTAAATTTAGTGTAGTGGTCTAAATATTTTTCCACCATGGAATAGGATTAGAAGAAAGGCAGAACAGGCTTAACTTAAAGATAAAAACAGTTAGATTTATTAACACACACTAAAAGGAGAACAAAAAAATTGAAACCTTTCAAAAGCACTCCCCTCCCCCCCACCAACAGTTTACTTTTCCACAAACAATGTAAAGAGACAGAACTCAGAACTCTAGGTCGGTACCACTTATAAAATAGTCTTTCACTCCGTCTTTGAGAGAGAGAAGTCTCTCCTATCGTTATGGCAACTTTCCACAATTGACACAGTCTGTTCATGGCGTCTAACTCCCACAAAAAAGCAGCCTGCCTGAGAACCTGCAATTGTGGGCCTCCTAATCACGTAGCCTTTCCCATGACTACATATGGGCCATGGACTTACACGTGGGGTTTCACCTTTTAAAGATGCACAGCTCCACAACAAAGGATTTCTCATTCTTCACTGGTGACGAGGCTTCAAACATCTCATAGGATCACTAGATTACAGTTCCTAATTCAATATCCACGCAGTAAAATCACAGATACCTTTGCTTGAATCCACAAAATCATCTCCCCATTCGTAGTCTATGATTTAAAGGAATACTCTAGCACATTCATATTACAGTCTGTTACCACAAAATCAAGGAGATTTACAGCCTAGAACTAAGGCAACTTGTCATCTCTTCTGCTTAAGAAGTCACTCTTCCTTTACTGACTTCGCTATCTTCATATTGTCTCTTTACATTTCTCCAGTTTGGCCTTTCCTCTCTCTTTGAGAAGGGTTAGAATTAAAAGACTCAAGCTGAGTCAGGAAGGAGTCAACGTTTCCTGCTCGGGCCTGTAGACAGTCACGTGATCTGTGCTGAGGCAGCAGCTGTAAAAGCCTTGAATCCATGCTGGTGGGAAGGTTCAGAAACAGCAGCCCGGATCCTCTACATGGCTGGGCTTTTCTCTCCCATGCCCCCCCTTGGTCTTATGGGGTGGGTCTGGCTCAGTCTGGGTGCGGTGATGCTTTCCAGGGGCCCAGGGTCATCTCCCTGGGCCTGGCCGATGGCGTGGTGCAGGCCGTAGGATTGCCTGGATGTTAGAAGCTGTGACTCCCCTTCCTCTGATGGCATCTGCCGGGCTCAGGGGCCCAGCACGGCTCAGCCAGGGCTGCCCCATCCCAGCCCCAGGGGGAAACAGGGCCTAAGCCAGGCCCTGCTGCTGCCCAAATGGTGTTACCTCATGGCAGGCCAGCAGCAAAGAGCAGGCTCCCAAGATTCACCTGTATTTAAGCCATGTGTCCCAGAGGTGTACACTTGTATCTGATCGGCCAGTCTGGCTGTCAGTTTTAAAGAAGATCAGTAATTGGTTTTTACCATTCATGCCAAACCAATACACCTTCATACTTAGAACATGTTTTCTCTTTAACTCTGTAAAGAGATATACAAAACCTGTTGGTTACAAGCTTTCCTTTAGACTCTAACTCTCTTGTGAGAGGTTGGCCAAGTTAGACACTCCTGAGTTCTTACCAAAGATCATTCTTTTCTGCACAGGCTACTGAAACGGATTGAGTTGAACAAATTTTTGGCAGAGTGGTTAAAGCAAATATGAATATGAGGGAAGACATTTCTGCCTTTTCCCAAGAAAATTGACTCATTATAGCCAAAAAGCCCCAAACAAACCCTCTAAACCTCAGGGATGCTTAAAGTAACATACTTCCCTCCAGATACAGGGAAATAATCTCTAACATTTAAAATACAGCATAAATGTACATTTTCCTTGTTTGAGAGGTGACTCAGTAATACCTGAATTCAGGTACAGCTGGAGATGAATGTCAGTCCCTTAATACAAAACCTTTTCTCTACCTGTTTCAACAATAAGTGTGAATACCATTGCCTTCTGGAGGTATAAATCCAGTCCTCCATCCTGTGTGCTTGTGCTGTGGGGCAAAGTGACTGTAGGCTTTTTAGCAGGGCTTTAGCAACAGAATTTATTAACCTCAACTAGAGCTGAAGAAATGGAGGAGAAAGGAGCTGCTGTCTCCATGGGACTGAAGGGGCTTAATTTTGAGTCTGCCTCACTTCTTCACAGGGGTAAAGTATTGATTGTGGGATTTTTAGGGTGGTCAGTAGAAAAATGATGGCAGCAATAGTGATGCATATGGATTTTAGTAGTGCTTTTAAGAAGGTAAATATTTTCCTTTTAGGAAGGCTATTGAGGACAGCTTAGAAAGGTTTGCTATCTCCCAAATAAGTTGGGACTTTAACTTGGGGAGCACAGCTTCACATCTAGCTCTTGTAAAAGCTTCCACACTACGCAAGAATTAGCCTACACTGAACCAGAGGAAGCCCCTAGGCTATGAATTTAAGTGTCTAAAATACTTAAGACATGGCCTACTAAAAGACTTTGAAACTGTTATTAGGATATACTTTCTTGGACTTCAAGCAAAACCTCTATCTCAACTGCTCTGTACTTTTAGTAGCTATCTTCCTCTGATTTTCAAAATTCCTCTCATCTTCTATGTGTACCTGACTCTGAGCTGGAAAGTTCCTGTTGTTGTTGGCTGTATGTTTGCATGGTTTCAGTGTTTGTAGTTTCTTTTTCTGTAGTTGTTGCTTTTGTTTTCTTGGGACATCAAGTGCATCTTTTGTCTTTATCTTTTCTGTTGCCCAGGTTAGATGGCTTTCTGGCTCCCTCAGCCTCCTCCAGCTCTTGAGGTGGGCAATCAGTGAAAGATGTGGATTTAAACACTTAAGGTGTCTAACCCAACTCAGCCAGAGTGAACTTTGTTCTCCTGCTTTCTAGGTATTTCTGAACAGCTACACTAAGCTTTTGGAAGTGAGTTCTGTGAAATTTTAGTGGTACTGAACAGTGTTTGTCTTTAAACTGAAAAAAAGCTCAATACATACAATCAAGCTCCAGTTGTCAGGCTAATTATATTTTTAGCCTTTTTCTGTGTGAGTTGAGGTATTTTTCCCCAGTGAAAGTCAAAGCAGAAGCTTCTGTTACCTAAATGGCCATCATGAGGTATTAGTTGTTAAAACAGGAGGCCCTTGAACTTTTATGCTATAAATTACTCTTGGTGCTTTAAGTTATCTAGAAAAAGATGAAATTACAAAATAAACTTTTTGATGCAGCAGCAGCATAATCTTTCCCTATGTATTTCTTCCAAGTTAAATTCAAGCTCTGAAAGCAATTCATCTTGCTTAGCATGTTTTCCAATTGGGACCCTGGGGATTAAGGATAGAATGACTCACTCACATAATTGGGCTTCTCAGTGCTTTTTCCTCACATTGAAGGTTTCAACTCAAAGCATATAAGAATATAAGAAACTGAGAAATTACTATCTGCAGGAAAAAGTCTAGAAAGGCATGTGGCTCAGCTTTGATAATGCTAAATGAGACTGTTTGCTCTTGTTCTAAGGTCATGTTCTTACTGATAGCCTTGACTCCTGGGTGACTGCTTCCAGTGCCTAACTTGTTTCTGTGCGCTGGGTGACTGCTTCCAGTGCCTAACTTGTTTCTGTGCGAAGTTTTAGATGTGTGTTACCACGTTTAGCAATGGACATTGGACATGGGTAATTAATAAGCTTTTGATTATTAGCAAGTTTCCTCCTTACATGAGGGGAAATAATTGTAATTATATTTCTCTTAAACGTTTTTTTCTGTAAGATCAAAGCAAAGATCCCGTTTTCCTGCTTTGCAACTGCACTGGGTATTGCACTATGCTTCTCTGATTTTCATTCTCCCCCAGTGCAGCTGTGGAAGAAGGATTAATGCTGCGAAAATTTGTCTGCTTCTGCATGCTTGGTTTAATGGGGACTTCATCTATTTAGTATTTTTATGAAGGCTTTTGTGGGCTTGAAAGCCATTTAATGCTAAAAATTGGCAAGAGCTATGAAAAGAAACTGAGGCACCCACCTCTTGGTTGTTTGACAGGTGTAGAGTGTGTGCAGAGCTTTCAGTGAAACATATAGAATCCTTGTGTGGAGCCTGTGGTGTGGATGTTCACAGCTGATGTGTGCAGGGCTGTGATCCAGATAGTACTTGTGAATCACAGAACCATAGAATGGTTTGGGTTGGAAGACATCTAGAAGATCATCTAGTTAAAAGCCGTTGCCATGGGCTGGGACACTTTACGATAGACCAGGTTGCTTAGAGCCCCATCCAGTCTGGCTTTGAACACATCCAGACATGGGGCACCCACAACTTCTCTGGGCAATCCCTTTCAGTCTGTTATCATCCTCACAGTAGAAAAAAAATGGTTTTCTAATAATTAATCTAAACCCACTCTCAGCTTGAAGCCATTCCCTCTTGTTCTGTCACTATAGGCTCTTGTAAATAGTCTCTCTCCATCTTTCTTGTAGGTTCCCTTCAGGTACTGGAAGGTCACAATTAGGTCACCCCGAAGTCTTCTCTTTTACAGGTTAAACAATTCCAATTCTCTCAGCCTTTTGTCATAGAAGAGGNACTCTCGCAGCCTTTTGTCATAGAAGAGGTGCTCCATCCCTCTGATCAACTTGGTGGCCTCCTCTGGACTTGCTCCAACAGGTCAATGTCCTTCGTGTGTTTTGGACCCCAGAGCTGGACACAGGGAGGGTCTTAACAGAGCAGAGGAGAGGGGTAGAATACCCTCCCTTGGACTGCTGGCCACACTGCTTTGGATGCAGCCCAGGACATGTTTGGCTCCATAGGCTATAAGTGCATACATGGATGGCTCATATCTAGCTTCTTATCCACCAGCACCCCTAAGTCCTTCTTGGCAGGGCTGCTCTTGATCTGTTCATNGCCTTATTCATTGATATAGTCACTCCAGCACAGAAGGATGAAGAAGAGGCTGAGTTACTCAAGAGCTTTATTGCCTCAGTCTTCAATGGAAACCTCTTTTCCTACACCTCTGAAGAGGATGGGCAGCAGGATGGGGACTGNCAACCCAAGTGTAGCATCTTGCACTTTGTCTTGTTAAACCTTATTAAATTCCCATGGTGCCACTTCTGGAGCTTGTCCAGGTCCCTCTGGATGGCATCCCATCCTTCAGGTGTGTCAACAGCACCACTCAGCTTGGGTGCATCTGCAAATTTGCTGAGAGTGCACTTGGTCCCTTCATCTATGTCATGAAAATATTAAATTATTAATATTTTGAAAATATATTAATAATTATTTAAATATTATGTATTATTAAATGTTAACTATTACATTATTATTTATTACTTAAATATCAAATAGCACTGGTCCCAGTACAGACCCCTGAGGGACACCTCTTCTGATTTCCATCATGACTCTGAGCTGTTGACCACTATCCTCTGGATGTGACCGTCCAACCAATTCATTATCCACCTAACAGCCCACCCATCAAATCCATCTCCCTCCAATGCAGAGAGAAAGATTTTGTGGGGGACCCTGCCAAAGGCTTTACAGAAGTCCAGATAAATGACATCTATAGCTCTTGCCTTATTCATTGATATAGTCACTCCAGCACAGAAGGATGAAGAAGAGGCTGAGTTACTCAAGAGCTTTATTGCCTCAGTCTTCAATGGAAACCTCTTTTCCTACACCTCTGAAGAGGATGGGCAGCAGGATGGGGACTGCTGGAGGAGCAAAGCCCCTCCAACTGTAAGTAAAGATCAAGTTCATGACCTTCTGAGGAGCCTGAAGTCTGTGGGACTTAATGAGGTACATCCCAGAGTCCTGAGGGAACTGGCTGATGTAGTTGCCCAGGTACTCTCCAAGATACTTGAAAATTTATTGCAGTCAGGTGAAGTCCCAGGTGANTGGTCCCTTCATCTATGTCATGAAAATATTAAATTATTAATATTTTGAAAATATATTAATAATTATTTAAATATTATGTATTATTAAATTTTAACTATTACATTATTATTTATTACTTAAATATCAAATAGCACTGGTCCCAGTACAGACCCCTGAGGGACACCTCTTCTGATTTCCATCATGACTCTGAGCTGTTGACCACTATCCTCTGGATGTGACCGTCCAACCAATTCATTATCCACCTAACAGCCCACCCATCAAATCCATCTCCCTCCAATGCAGAGAGAAAGATTTTGTGGGGGACCCTGCCAAAGGCTTTACAGAAGTCCAGATAAATGACATCTATAGCTCTTGCCTTATTCATTGATATAGTCACTCCAGCACAGAAGGATGAAGAAGAGGCTGAGTTACTCAAGAGCTTTATTGCCTCAGTCTTCAATGGAAACCTCTTTTCCTACACCTCTGAAGAGGATGGGCAGCAGGATGGGGACTGCTGGAGGAGCAAAGCCCCTCCAACTGTAAGTAAAGATCAAGTTCATGACCTTCTGAGGAGCCTGAAGTCTGTGGGACTTAATGAGGTACATCCCAGAGTCCTGAGGGAACTGGCTGATGTAGTTGCCCAGGTACTCTCCAAGATACTTGAAAATTTATTGCAGTCAGGTGAAGTCCCAGGTGACTGGAAAAAGGGAAACAATAGTGCCCATCATTAGAAAGGATAGAAAGAAGGACCCTGGGAATTACCAAACTGTGAGCCTCACTGCTCTGTCTGGGAAGGTCCTGGAGCAGATCATGCTAGAATGCTAAAGGCACAGGGAGGTGATTCAAGGCAATCAGCATGGCTTCTCCAGGGGCAAAGTTGGCTAAGGAGTCACGCAAGGCACTTTGTGAGCCACACTTATTCAGCACTGGTCTGTCAGCAGGCAGGTGTTAGTCATGACCCCTTCATACAACATGGAGTAATTCCTGCAGCTGTCTTCCTTCAAGGGCTTTACAGGTAGATGCAAGGTGGAAGCAGAGCATTTCTCCTTACCCCTCTACTCCAAAATGGAGCTTGCAGTTAGAGACAGATTACATACCTTCTTTAGCTTGGGTAGATTCAGATTTGTACCCCTTGGGCAGTGCAAGAACTCTGCTTAGATGTGGTTTCTTGGGACAGTACTTGTTTCATGGAGGCTGTCCTAGGGTGACTTTATGATGCGTGTATCCCCAATTGTCTGTTCTGTTTGTGCTGTATATTGAGTTCTGTGCCTTTAAGACTGGTTCTGAGAGCAGAAGAAGTGTGCAGTTTGTTTTGAGAAAACTGTACACCCATGGCAAGGATTTTCTCAAGTTTGCCATCTCTCTTCAAAGTGGCGAGAGGCTTTATTGTTTCATATTATTCATCCTTTATGCTTGTGGGCAAATTGTTTGTTAAGCAAATAGTTTTTTCCACTTTTCTCAGAGGAAGTTCTTTCCTGGTCTGGTTGGGGGCAGGGGCCGTTTAGGTTTGCTTTACCAGAGAGACGCTTTTTCAGGGGTTTTCTCCCAGGTCTGCCCCAAACCAGGACAGACACATTTTTATTGGCGCTAAACGTGCAGAAAAGGGGTGGAAGCCTGGCTGCCGCACTTCGGAGCTGCACGAAAGAGAGCATATGAACACTGCAGGCCTGAGCAGATTTAACCCTTTCCTGCCAACATGAAGCTTTCAAGTCTTAACTCTTCCCTGAGAGAGAAGAAAGGGGCAGATTTAATGTAGAGAAGACCCAGCATGACAGATGGAAAGAGAGTGAAAGATTAATTAGAGGAAGGATTGAGGAGTTGCCTGCTGGCTAGACTTCTTATTGAGCCATGGAAATGAACTCTATATGTAGAATATCCCTTTAAATCGTGGAAAGATAAGCATTTTGGGAGATGACTGTTTGGATTTGTGTGTGGATCTGAGCAATGGTGTTTGTGATGGACTAAATGATATCGATCTCATGAAATGCTTGAACAGAGATAGAGATGAGAAGCCCTCTGTGCCAGTGATAAAGTGAGAAAACATCTCTGTTCCATGAGATGAAGAATCCTTTACCTTTGAAGTGGTTCATCTTTAAAAAGTGACACCCCAGTATGCAGTGTGCTTGATTCCGTGGCCCATAAGCAGCTTCGGAAACTGCCTGTGAGAGGGGCAATGGAAACAGGTTTCCCTGGGTGGCTGTTTCTGTGACAGTTAAAATCCACAAGAGAACTGTTCTAAGTTGTCAGTGGGATCCAAGACTCTAAAAGAAACTCCTAAAGAATTGATGAAAGACTATTTTCAAATTATGAAACTAACTGAAAATCACAGGTTCTGTCTCTCTATGTTGTTTGTGGGAAAGTGAACACGTGTGGGGGAACTGGAGTGTGTTGAAGGTTTCATTTTTTTTTTCTTCTTTTAGTGTGTGTTAATAAAATGTTTACCTTAAATTGGGCCTGTTTTGCCTTTTTGTCCTAATCCTATCTCACAGCAGAGTAAACACTGAAACCATCACAAAATTTGTGCATTGGCCAGGAAATGGTCAAAATTGGCAAATGTGAAACCACTACGTGATTGGTGTTTCTGCCCAGTTGTGAAAAAACCTAAAGCAGAGGCCATGGGTAGAACAGGGAACAGTGGAAACACAATCTGAGTAAATATCCTTGGAAAAGGGGGCCAAATCTGGTACTCTGGTGACGTTCCTTCTATTAAGTGTATATGCCTGCATCCTGGAGTTCTCAGACCAGGTGTGCTAAATACTGACTGAAAGATGTTTCATAGAGTTGTCTGTTGTTGCTTCTGCCTCAATTACTCTTGATCAGGTAGAACTGCAGTTTGTTTTCTGCTTCAAGGCTAAGTGACATTTCATTCACTCAAAATGTGGAATAGACAAAGCAGCAATGGGCTTGACTCAAGTCTGCTCAATAAAACTTTAAATTCTACTCTCTCGTAAGAATTTTAAAATAAGAAAAAAAAATATTTCCATAGGGGACTTAACTACAGTTTAGCCACGGGCTAGTAAGATGGTTAAGAGACTGAGGCTGCTTTCATATGAGAGGCTGACAGAACCGAGGGTGATCAATCTGGGGAAAAAAGAAGGCTCAGTGGGGAACTTGATGATGTTTATAAATGCCTGATGTGAAGCTGAAGACAGAGATAGGCTCTTCCCAGTGGTGCCCTTTAGAATGGTAAGAAGGAATGGGCACAAATTCAAACACATGAAACTACATCTCAACATAAACTTCTTGCTGTGACAACATGAGGACAGATGAACATGAAATAGTGCATGTATGACTTCGCTGGAATTCCTTATTTTAAAATGTTTGGTTTGTAAAATAAATTACATGGCCAATGCTTTTGAATGTGCTGGACTACTGTTGACTTAACGGCAATGCTCTGCTGTATCAGTTTTAATTGAGTTTAAAATGTCACCATCTTCATCTGGTGTATTGCTGTAGCTCTGTGTGGGAAAACAGGTTTGATTGCACTTACTGGACCTGAATTAGGCAATAAGAGCTCCCCACAAAGGGAGCATTTGTCTAACGCGTCCTTGCTTTACACACCAACAGCAAGGCTGTTGAAAGCTATGGAGTTGAAAATGCCTGCTATTTCCATAAGTGAGTGTTACGATGCAGCCTTGTTTCTGCTGTGAAGTATAACCTTGGTGTTGCATGTTGCCTAGCAGCAGTTCTTTTGAAGAGGTTAAAAAATAATATATATACATATATATATATACATATATATATACACACACACATATATATATATATACACATATGTGTATATATATTGTGATACTTTCAACAAAATATTCTCTTAGACCTACAGGGAATTTCATTGTAGAATAATGAGACATTGTTCCTTCTCAGTTTGATGTTCTATGTTAGGCTTCAGTTCACAGTACTACAAATAAAAGTGTATTTTAAGAGTTGATATTCCTGTCCTTCACACCTCTCAATTTTAAAAATCTGTCTTCAGGCCTTTTTTCTGTAAATGACCAACTTTAGAAAATGTATTTGTAGGGCAGGTTTTTATCTTCTCTGGGAATCCTTATCAACTGAGAAATGATGCAAAATTGTGCAGCATCTTCCTCTTGCTGACTCCTGACACTCATTCCTGAGCAGCAGATATTAAGCAATCTTGAGCAGAACTTCCACTACGCTTAGCCTTTCTCCCTCAAGATGGGCCTTAAGCAGTGATCTGAACTATTACAGTGTGTGACACTTTCTGCTCACAATTCTGTAAGATTGTTCTAAAGTTATTAATTAAGAAAATTCTAACAGTCTGATATACAAAAGACTCTTACTCATCAGGGTAAATATTGCAGTGCATAGCCAGAATGTGGGTTTAAACCTAGTGATTTTTTTAGTCTTTTTACGTAAGTCATGAGATTCTTAACCTGCATATGGGCAAGCTAACACAGGAATGTCAGTGCCTGGCTGTGCCCTGTAATCCACCCAATTTCCATTATACAGCTGCCAAGCTGGGAGTTGTTCCATTTTGTATATAAATAGCACTCCAAATACAGTACCCTGTTCCCCTCGATGGTAGAAGGCTGAGGCTTAGCTCTAAGGACAGAGAGAATCTAATACTGTATATTTCTAGGCTACAGAACTTTTTGACAGTAGGAGCAAAATGGAGGTGGAGCTGAAAGGATTCCAGGCTATATTAAAAATTCACTAATGTGCCAAGAAATCTGTTCTGAACTTAAAATGCATCCCTTTAAGCAAGAGGCAGAAGACAGTTACATTTTTCCTTTAGCTTACCATCAGGCCAAATTTATGCTAGAGAACTCTGTTAAAGGCTTTGTTCTTTTCTAGTCAGAAAATCAGCTGGATAATACACAGGAAAACTGTATTCCACCTTTACTTCTTCAAGGTAAACTTCTAGTTCGAACTTCAGGTAAGAAACTCTGATTGAAATATAATTGCAGGAAACCACCAGCTATTTAGCACCAAGTCAGACAATGGAACGGGCATTTCAGCATTCAGGTGCACAGTCAAGGAGTAACTAATCATGAAAGTAAGTATTCAGGTGATAAAGGAGGGGAGAAACTGCTTTAAAGAGCTTGGGGATTTTTTTCCTATCTATTTCTGTGACTTGAGATAAAAATACTCAGCAGTTTAAATAGCTGATGTTATATGTTTAAAGAAAAATGCAAACTACTGAGAAGGCTACTGCAGTTTGATACCCATCAATCTTTATTCAGACTGGCCCGATTACTTTTAAAAACACCATTAAGCAGACACACACTGCCATCTCGTGAGCATCTCTAACACAGCTGCAGGCTGATTTTGGAGGAGAGGAAAACGAGTTGCTTGGAGCAAGTAACTTAATACAGTACAAAACATATACAGACTTAAAAAATGCTGCAATGAATGCTTTGTCAATGGTATATTATATAATAGAGATACACAGAGCAAAGCTAAAGTATTTTATTAATAATTTATTGTCAGTAAGAAAGACTGGCTAATGGTAATTTTCAGTAAAAACCTTTACAAGACCATTGGATCACAAATATACAGACACTATAAAAACTGTGTCATGGTGGTTTTGGTTCTAAACTGGTATGCAGAGGGTCCCCAACACACTTTCCAAGAAGGGAAAAAAATGTTTACAGTTCTAAAATACAGCAACCCATTTAAGACATTTCCATATAGCTGACCCAGAAAAATATCAGACCTAATGTACGTACAATTGAAATTGCGTGATTATGCTGAATGTTTTACAATGAAATGTCAAACCTTAGTTTTCAGGGGAATACATACAGTGATGCCCTGATTATAATAAGTCAGGGTGCTCATTTTTATTGGCACACTAACACCACTAGTTTCAGTGGAAAACAAATTCACAAAATATCTACAAAATCTAGTTAAAACTATTAAAATCAAAACTGTACATAAAATTTACAAAAAGTAGGAGAAAATAATTTGCATTAGAACTATATAAATATAAGCATCATGCTAACATGGAGAAGTGGTATGTGATTTTTTTTAAACATAAAACAATGTAAGTACCTAAAGATGTTCAAAAATGGCACAGCCAATGGAAATCTTGGAACTTTCCAATTACAGTAGATCAGGAAATGGAAAGAGGTTCATTTAGTGAAATGAATTGCATGATCCAATGCTGCCATGCCAGTTTCGCTCACTGAAACAAAAGCATTCACTGTGGTTGGGACAAAAAAAAAAAAAAAAAAAGAAAAAGTTCTTGAAAATTGTTCTAGATTTTATAAAGTTTGTTAGAGTCCAGGCACTTTTTTGAGTGTGTCAGACTTCTGTATGTTGCTGGGAATCAAGTGGAGGAATTTTCACATCTTCGAAGTGACCATCATCTCCACTCTCATAGTCACTCATCATGACTTCAGACTCCATTTCACAGCATGCCGACACATCCGAGCAGGAGGCTGTGGAAGCGTACACAGACATGGACATGTTGTCTACAGTGGGTGCTTCGAAGTCTTGATTGAACCCCAGTGAGTAGGGAGCGTACGGTTCTCTGTAGCTGCCGCTGCCACCACTGGGCGCAGTCTGAGGTTCTGACATGTCTGCAGGGTAGTGATGGGGAAGGTACTGATTAAGGTTAAATCTCTGCCTGCTCCTTGCAGAAGAACCCAAGCTACCTACGGCTGGCATGTCTCTGGGCGGCTGTATTGACTCAAACTGGTCGCTGTATTCAGGTGGTAATGGTGGAAGCTCATCAGGTGCAGGGAAGTCATCAGGTGGAGGTGGAAAATCACTTTCTATGTCATAACCACTAGGGTAATAGTCTGTATCGATGGCATTTGGATCTGTGTAGAGGGGAGCTGACTCCTCAACCACTTCGTAAGTTGGATACTCTTGGATACCTGGCAACTGAACACTTGGCATCCAATCTGATGTATCCCAGTGATAACCTGAAAAGTTAATTAAAAAAAAAAAAAAGTATTACTATCTTGTATTCAAGTTAGTCTGAACTGAGAAATCAACACATGTATTAAGACAATGCAATCACTGTGATTAGGACACTACTTGTTAATCAGCAGTTTGCCCTGGTTGCACAGAAGACATTCAACACAACTTCACTTTATGCCATGCATGAGATAGTGCATCATTCACACTTGAACTTCTACATTTTCTCAGATGTCACACCTAACACGGGAAGAGCTTTAGTCACTTATGGAATGTGCTGTCACAACACATAGTTTTTCAGTGGATAGCAGAGAATCAACACCCTACCTGATGCAGCTAAATACTTAATTGTTGCCGAGTAATTAGTTAGGGTGGTAACCCTATTTTTCTTAAGAATATATTTAGCATATATAATCCATGACTTTCTTACATAAAAGAAGCAATTTCTATTTGGTAAAGTATTCAGACCATTTAAAGTAACTTTGCCGCTCAAGCAAATTATAAAGTTAGTTTCACAAAATGCTGTTAGCTCTACAGGAACACCTCTGCTAAAAATCTTTCACTATTAGTAAAGACATTCCACATTCAACTACAAGAAAAAAACAGGAAAATCAGGCATAATCATGCAAAAATGAGTGGACTTGATCCTCTCTTGCAAATTCCCTTCGAATAAGTTTATATTTGTCTGCTGGAAACTAGATGTAAGCCTAAAACAACTAAAACCCAATAATTTCTCTCATCTGAACACCAATAAAAAATACATTGTTGTAATATAGTGCAAATCTAGTAAAGAGAAATCACTGCAGACAAATACACCGCAAGCAACTGATTGTAAGTCTGTGTTAAAACCAAATATGAGCAGAAATATTTTGGTGAACATCAATGAACTGCATGCAGAAGTCACCTCTTGAATTGCTGAGGTCAGGAACAGCAAAAGACTCTTTAGGTGGCAGAACAAGAAGAAAAAGGAGAAAACATCTGTAGTTAGGAATGAAATAGTAGAACCAATATGAAGATAAACAATGACTAATAACTGTGACAGTCATGCTGCTTTTGTCCAGTTTATTTAGCAATAATAAAGCTGACTTGTTAAAAAAATTTTCTCCTGGGCTTCTTATTTGTTAAGACTTGAACTGTAGGACAGCTACTAAATTAATGTACAGCCCATCTGAGACGTATCTGTCTTGTGGTGAAATCTGCAGTCTGGAGAGTTTACTGAAATCCTTGTATCGGTATATTCAGGACTTCTGCTCCACAGGGTAACAGGACTTGATCTGATTTTTTTCTTTTCTTTATCTGCCCTTGTGTTTTGATACAGGGCTCCATCTATTGGCACTTACACTTTGAAGTATCTCTTGAGTATCAAAGGTATTCCTTTAGTGTCTGGCTTACATGCATAAAGCACTGGGAAACCTCGCTCCCTTTGTACAGGAATTCCAACAACTCATGCTCAGCAGAGAACTGCCCTGTGTTATCAGATAAATATTAAACCTTTCTCTCTTCAGGAATCTATATCCCTATTAAAGTCTCTAAGGATGAGTGATGCCTATCCTAACAGCAAAATCTTCTCTTAAGAATTCATATTTTCATCTGGTGGAAGACTGGAAGGGACAGAGGTTGCCTCTTTGGAGAGAAGTTCATATTTTTTTGAGCTTGCCTAGCCCAGACAAGAAGAACACTGTTCAGACTAATGGAGATGTCAGTTTGAGCTCTGAGACTCTTAAAACATGTCTGGCCTCAGCTTCAGGAGAAGGTTCTGATCACTAGCCTGTTTAGAAGACAACATTCTTTATTTTTCTGGGAAACTGCGAAAGCCAATAGGCTTTACGATTTAGAGCACTTTTACCAAGGAATGGAGAGGACTTGGTTTTCCTCTTCTGAGGCAATGATCCTTTAACATAAATGACAGAAACACAAACTAGAACTGCATGTGCCCATCTTTATGTGCATATCTGCTAGATTGGAACTATATTATCTCTTGCACTCATTATCACTTGCATCGGTGATTTGCATCAAGCTACAACCTGAGGAACAGTGCAGAGAATACATGCCTGAAGCTGTCCTATGATGAGATTAGATAAAGTTCATGCTTCCAGGATGCCTGTTGGACAGGGAGACTAAAGGTAAGGACCATCTGTCCCAGAATAGGACCTTGCTGCAGGCTTGAGCAAGGATCTCTGCTGCTTGCACTGACACCCTCCTGAGGGTGCACAAAAGCAGAATTCTTTATCTAAGATGCTTTGAAAGAAGAAATGCTTATTAAGAGCAGAAACTATCAAATGTTAAGAAGTAGCTGAGTAGGACGTAATCAATCTCTCTGTGACTGCAATGCATACAATGTTTGTATTTAGCTTACGGTGATACTAAACCATCAAGTAATACTTTTATCTTTGACTTAAGAACTACATCTATAATTTTTAGATTCTACCAATTAAAATCTTAGAGAACATCTGTCTCAGTTATTAAATATTTCCCCTGGTAGATCTGGCCTCCTTTAGTCTTGTAATTCTCCCATTCCCAAGTACTGTGCACAGCAATTTTTCTGCACTGAGGACCATTATCTATAGGTACACTTTAATGAAATGGCACCCTCATTAATGAAATACTCTCAAGTAATTGGAAGCCCTTGCATTTGTCTACTTTCTTTTATGTGTCTGCATAAATTAAAAAGGGTGTACTTCAGATAACAAACCAAAGTGAAACTTCAGCTACTCTAATGGATTTTATGTTCTTACAATGGCTTCATTTTAAGTAGCACTTAGTAAAAAACATTGTGTTTCCTAATCTGTATCTAGAAATAGGAAGCATAGGCTGGACATTATTTCAGAAGAAACCTCTGCAAACTCATGGTCATGGAGTGAATAATTTGACTTTTACTGGAACTTAAAGTACTATTTCATCAATTAAAACAATGGTTAGCATTTGTATAGACTCACCAGCACTTTTATTACTACTATTATTTTGTAGAGTGTGTTTCCCAGAGTGGTTAGTTCTTAAATGTTAGCAGAAATAAAATAGACTACCATTGAAAATGCCTACCTTGCCTCCTTCTAACTTCCAAATACATACTACACACACACAAATATGTGAGTGTGTACATATACCCAAACATACATTTTAGGTACTCCTTGTAAGGCTGCATAGTAACAAACTACTTAAACTGAGCAGGATGTGTATGGCTATATATATCAGCTGCAGACAAAAGTACTTTTTTCTACTTAAGAGACAGATTGATCTGAAGACCAAAGAAGTGTGTACTGATACCAGACCATTTTGATTCTGCTCAGCTGGACAAGTATCAACAGGTGTGGGTGGGAGAAAAAAAGGAAGCGGAGGCTGCTGCTGTTTCATCTACAGTACTGCACGTATTTGCCTTTGATGTTGTCTCAATTCTGCTGTCAGCTTTAGTATGAGTATTTTCAGAAGAGAGTAAGCACCAAGATCTTTTTATGCCAATCCTTTTTTTTCCCCAAGAAAACACACTTTGAAACCTGTTCACATCTACAGCATACACAAAAAAATATTAGCAGATATACAATATAAATATAATTTTGTTATAACTTATCAGAAAGTATAAGTAAATAATATTTTATAACTTGCATTTGGCTAGGACTACATTACTAGAAGACAATGTAAGAAGACAAATGTGCATTATGCTGCCAAAGCAGTAAATAAATATGAAAACTTGTATATACCTTCTTTTTCCACCGAGTCAACAACAGCATTGACAAGGTGTATTACAGTCACTACGGAAGCTTGTAAAAGGTATAAAAGGAGCAAATTAAAACAAACCTATAGTTAGTATCACTTTAAACAGCAGACACATACACATAAAAATCCCCATCAACACTGTGAAATTGCAGTTCTTTACTATTTTATACAGCAAGATTATCGGTGTACATACACATTTAGTGTCAATCTAGACAGCAGTTACATGTAAAACACATATCTAAAGCTCAATTTTATTCTTGCTAAACATACAAAAATACTTGTAACTACACGTGAAGTACATTTTGCACGAGCACAAGGCTGTTTAAGTTGTGTTAGAATTTCTGAAATGTTGCCTAAATATACTCATTTGCATAATACTTTATCTACATAGCAAAAAACTAGACTTCTCATAAGGCTTGTGTTGGGCGAATTAAAGATTATTACATTAGACTTCTCCTTTAAAAATGTAAACTATGTTGCCTCCCTATCAATGAAAGATATGGGAAAGAAATTTTCCCTGAAATTAACTAGAAGGATAGAATATGAAAAATATCTACTGGAAATTTCTGTTACTGATCTACTTAACTTTTGTATGAAAGAGAGATATCACAGTAGGAATACCAAATTCAGGCTGTTACATGCTTATTAAAAAAAAAAACACCACAACCAACAAATGAATGTATTTTTTATGTTTTCCCTTTCCCTCAAGATAGTTTTGGAATAGAGAAGGATTTATTCTTATAGGGCAAAATGAAGTAAGTACATGCAACTTGTTTGCACAGCTCAGGGATTAAGCAAATATCAAGCTAATAAATTCTGAATCTACCAAAATGGAAGGAAGGAAGAGTATCTATGGTGCTACAGCTATTTCTCTTAAAATGATATATTAATGGGTAATCAATACATGACAGGAAGTTGGAAAAAGAATATACTAAACATATGAGATGGTGAGGAGGGGAGAACCACATGTACAACACAACACTTAAAACCACAGGAAAACAAAGTTGGAAGTTGGTATCAGGTCTACTGATAAAATTATGAGGATTGTAACCATACCATTTTACTTTCACCAGTCATTAAACCAGATAGGCTTTTTTCATGCTGTTAATAACAAATCACTCTACTTCATTAAGAAGCAGAATGTTCTTTATTTCTAAGCTAAAAGAATTTCAAGTTCTTTTTTATCAGGCAGAGACAAAAGCAGAAAGTGGAATAAAGAGTCAAAGCACACCTTAACTTAGCAAATTAAGTTATGAGACAACTGTGGCTTTGTCCAATCATTATGACATGTTTCTGAATATACAGATGCATTCATATCAACCATAAAAGCATCTGTCATCACAATGGTAAAGACATCCAATTAATAATAATCAAACCCACAACTACGTATGCTGATTATATTTTGATGGACTTGAGGTGGGATCAAAATATTTATATTTTTATATTGGCTTTTTTCAATGTATGAAATGTTTATATGAATTCATTTCAATCATGGTGAAAGCCAAATATACTGTTCTATTATACCAAAATTCCTTTTTGTGTAGTTTCCTTCATTACTAAAGTGATCAAACTTACAAGCAGTCCCTTAAACTCTGCTCTCACTCAGAACTGATCTGATCCATATGGGAGCTGAGGTCGCAGCAAGAAAAAGAGAAGGAAACAAATGAAACTGTAACACCAGAAAGCTTTTTACTGAGAGCTGAACAGCAAAGTGAAAGTTATATTTGTGCAGAGGCCATTTCTTAAATTCACTGTATTCTTGCATAAGGTAATAACTAAGGATAACCTAGAAGAGTTTACCAAATTCTAATATGTTTGAAACACAAGGCTCTGAGCAACTGGAGCTACATTTTCACTGTAATATTCTAACAGCAGAATGATTATATATAATTTTAAGGTAAAATAACAGTTGGTGTAGATAGGTAAAATATTTTTTAAAAAATTACCAGGGTAATTTAAAAAATTACTGGGTAATAACATAAGTAAATACAAATATATATTAAATAAGCTACTATTTAATATATATTCAATATATGTAAATCCTATCATTACTAAGAGATACAGATGCAAAGACAGAACAAATGAACATCAGCAGCAATACAGAATGATTGCATTTTACATACCATTGTCATCACATGATTCAGACTGGAAGGAGCTGAGAGATTGGACCTCAGACATGCTTTCTCTAGCACTGTAGGGATGGGAGTTCTTTTCATCCAGAGGCTTCTTAGAAAGGCAGGGGTCAAGATCTACTACTTTAGCTGAAAGTAAAAGTTTCAAGTGAGACATGAATAGATTCTAGATTAAAGAATCAATACAATTTAATGTTGAGATCTGCACATTTTTACAAAACTTAGTAGAACACGAAGGCTGATCAGAGGCAAAACCCAGCAAAGTCATAATGCCTTTTGTACTCTAAGAGGTATAGACAGAGACTTTGTACTCATATTAAAATTGTGCCAGCACACACATTTAACAGGAAAGTAAAAAATTAAGAACATCTCTTACTGTCATAGTCAAAATCCCAGCTGGGTTTCTGAATTGAATCACTGTCTGAAGGTGAGTTGGAGGGAGGTGGAGGTGGCAAATTTGGTGCAACACTGCAAACAGCTACAGCTTTTCGGTGACCATGTACAGAATCCGGGTTAAAAGTACTAAACTCGGGGTGCTCAGGGATAGCAGACCCTTCAAAAGAATTCCTGTCCAGATTGTTCCTGGAGTCGCTTGGAATGCTTGGAGTGTACGAAATGGGACGAACAGGAACCTGTGGTGGGATGTCAGAATAGATGTTCTTATTCAATTTTGCATCAAAACACGGTCTTTGCAAGAAAGCTGTCGTAGCTCCCAGTTGCTTGTCTTCAGGTTCTGGCTGGTGCTTCTTCTTTCTACCAACCACTTTGCGGCAAACAACAAAAATCACAACTAACAAGAAGATTCCTGCGATGAAAACAATAATTCCAATCACTTCAGCTAAGCTGATGTTCCAAGATGTTGAAACATATTTATTAAGAACAATGTCTGTGCAGTGTTTGCCTCCAAATCCATGACTACAGTTGCAGTGATATGAACCATAAGTATTCTCACAAAGGGCACCATTGAGACATGGGTTTTCCATGCATTCATCGACATCAGTCAGGCACCTATCAGAAACAGAGCAGAGCAGCGATGCTTAGTTTACATCGGTAGTCTTTGTTGCAATCTTGTTTTCAACAATTTCAGATATATTTATTATAAGGTACTGCACACTTACAGGCATTTTGCTATTTTATCAACATCCCAAATTTCAAGCAGTTTGAACTGTTAATCTGTTAATTAATACTAGTAAAATTCAATATATGTGGAACGCTACCTACCTTTCTCCACGAAAGCCTGCTTCACACTCACAAACAGGTCCATCCAAACTGTCAATACACTTGCCACTGTTTTTGCAAGGATTGTCTTTGCAATATGGACCCAGCTGGCATCTGCAAAGGCAAAACAAAAACTGAACATTACCTTACGGCAAGCGAATTTATAATGTGGGATTCAGAGCTGTAACATAGGGGCTGTTGTTAACTTCAGCCAGCTCCAGTGTGTCTCAAAGTCAGATCTTTAGGTAGGAAACAGATAAAAAAGGAAACAGAAAAAGTATTACATTTATGTCCTGTTTTCTAAGGGATTCATTGATACAATGTACCATACAAACATACCTTTGACCAGTGTACTGTCCTCGGCACTGGCAGATAAAATCATCACTGACTGGGATGCAAGTCCCACCATAAAGGCAGGGGTTGGAAGCACATGGATTGACACTTACATCGCAGTGAGTTCCCATAAACAAAGGTGCACACTTGCAGTAGTAACCTGAAATCAAATACAGTCTTTTTGAAAGATGCACACGGCTTTACTGGATTTGAGATAAAATCCTCCCTGACCACCTACAGATTTAAGATAAATTCCTCCCTACCACCAACCTGTTACAAGAGAGAAAGGATGGGAAAACATAGAAATGTTTTTATCAAAGGATGAGGCGAACTCTAACAGTAGAAGTTTCCTTTAACATGACTGAAGGATAATTTCTATTTCTCTCACAAAACACAAGTTGTCCCAATGATTTCAGAATTTTTAAAGAAAGACTGCAGAGTAGGCAGTTAGGAGGATGGACCTCAGATGTCAGCACTGAAGATTAAATCCCCACTTTGATAGATGAACTTTGTCTACTTCATACCCCAAGGAGTTGAATCTAGAAGGCACACACAGCCTTTCTACCTATTCAACAACTGACTCTCTACAACTCTGGGAAACCAAGAATTATACACGAAGTTGTTTTGTCCTTCAAAGCAGAGAAGTTAAATAGCAGTTTTGAAAACTAAAAGCAGAAGAATAAAGAGCAGCTTACCTCCATTTGATAGTGCATTGCAGATGCCTCCATTCTGACACGGGCCGCTTGAACAGCCATCTGTGGCAGTCAGTAAGCATCCAGGAGTGACATCTACAGATTCTTCCATGTGTGCATAGTTTCGTGGCTTGCTGTTCAGGGGCAGCTCTTGTCCATTTAGTACAATGGAATCCATACAGCCTCTGAAACCATTG
Organism: Donacobius atricapilla; assembly: GCA_013397315.1. Classification (NCBI taxonomy): domain Eukaryota; kingdom Metazoa; phylum Chordata; class Aves; order Passeriformes; family Mimidae; genus Donacobius; species Donacobius atricapilla. Next base: position 499,483 of record WBMY01010424.1, read on the forward strand.
CTAACCTGAGGACTTCTACCATGTCTTGTACCTTGCTGACGAATATGACCACCAAAAAACACATGATTGTCTAGGTTTAGTGTTCTAAGTGTACCAGGAGCAGTACCAGATGCAGTATGCACCCTGTCCAGAACAAGTCGTGCATAGTTTCCATCCACTTCGAGAGAGACAGAATGCCACTGGCCATCGTTTATCTGAGTGCTCTGAACAGAGACAATCCCGGGTCCACTGCCACAATCAAATTTATATTGCAGTCTTCCATGATGGATCTACAGAGGAAAGCCACAACATCAATAAATGGTCTGCACACTTAAAGAGTAAAAAATATTGATGCCTATAAAAGTTTATGTTTGCTGGAGAGATGGGATGATGGTGGTGTTTATAAAAAGCAGTTTAATAACACCATTTTCCAGTCAAAGCAGCTGTGATTTATTCTATAAATGGTTCCTTTAATTGAAACGTACACTTTGCACATTTTGTTCCTCTAGTAAAGCAGTCACAGATCATAATCAAAATATTACAAAACTTCAATACCTTTCATCTAGTGCTTTAAGTAACTTTTCCTGCATGGACCTCAGTATTACAAGCAAATAAATTTCAAGTTGTTTAAAATGACTGTTGTTTAAATGATTCAGGAAGCTTTGTTTGTTTACATATTTAAAAAGTTCTGTACACGTTTGTCACCTGGATGTGTAACACACCCTACCTTTAAGGCAATTTTCAATTATAACAATTCTACAGAGATGCTGTGACTCAGTCTTTTAATCTGACACAAAAAAAGTAAGAAGATGGTAGGAAGAAAGGAGAAGATATGCACTAGGAGATTTTAATATACCTCTAAGATACTGTAGTCTGTTCCTCGAGCATACATAACAACTGCATGAGCAGAGTAAGTTCTAAGTCTCATTGTCAGCTTCATTTCCTCCTTGTTCTCATTTTCCATGAGACGATATTTCACATAGCTGCTCCCAGTAAATGTCACAGCAGAGCCAGCTGATACTTAGGAATACAGAAAAGCATAAAAAGTATTAGCACAGGACTGGAATCAAATTTATATTAGGAAAGTAATATAGTTTTACACAAGAGTTTTTGAGAGTTAGTTCCTTACCAGGACATTGTCCAGCTTTGCTGTCTTGGCAAACACAGGTGTATTTTCCTTCCTTTGGGTCTCCTAAACATTCAGTACCTTCAGGACATGGGTTTCCTTCACACACACTGTTCACCAGGGGGCATTTCCCTTCTGTAAAACCAAATCCATTATTTCTTTTTTGTTGGTGGTGATGGTATTTTGCAAAAAGGGACTCTTAAGTATAGTAGCTGAAAGTACCCCAAATGGTATTCCTAACTATCAAACAAGGAAGTGAATAACAGTTATGGGGCATGACTGGCACAGACTAGACATATAGTATGGCTGATGCTCATCCTTATCTTGATTACTCAATTCAATTGATAAAATTGGGAAACTGGTGTTGTGGTTTAAGGCTTACCATTAGAATCATTCACCACAAAACCCAACATGTACATATTACACACAGACAGAGTGGGTTGAGGACAGCAGAGAAAAGCATGTGGGTATTTGAGACAGAAAAGGAATGGGCTTTAAATATTTACTTCAAATGTGCAAGTTCACCCAGCAAGGTTAAATCCCGATTTTAAAAGGCAATGTTGTTTTCCTCAGAGATAAATTAATCTTCTGTCAGAAATCTTTATACTTACATATATTATAATGAATATTTATTTCCCACATTACCTTCTTATTCCCAAACAAGTTTAGAAACTCTGTGGGCAGTTCTCTAAGCAGAAACAAGGAAGTATTAAGGTACTTTGCAGGAACTTACCATTCTGCACACAAGACTGAAAATGGCCATCAATATAGGATAGACAACAACAAAAATTAACTTCTTTCATAAAATGGAAAATGAAGCTGTAGCTATAAAAAACAAATATCTGCTCCCATAAGCTTGTATTATGTAAACTCTTGAAATAAGGTAATGAGATAAGAAAGAATTACTCTTTAGTGTGAATAAAATTAGACAAATATTATGGAGAGAGTTACAGAATGTTCTTAATCTTGTCCTGTAATATAAATTTCCATCTGTGGATTACTGCTTTTTAAAACCAGAACAATATTTTCAAGGATACAGTTTTCCTTACTGTGATTCTTACCTTTACAAAGACACACTGCTGTTCTGTGATGACGGGGAGTGACGAAACTCAACCTGGCTGTGCTATGGGTTGACATGATGTTCTCATCCACTGTTACTTTTTCTTCACAAAATTTCAAAGGACAATCTAGGCCTGCACAGAGCTTATGAAACACATCAATTATCCGGACACCTAGAATCTCCTCTAGGTCAGGCACAGAAGAGTTAATCTTGTGGAGCAAAATTCTCGTTGGGTGGTGAGAGCTACCAGACTTTTCAATATTCAGGAGGACATCCAGATTAGAAGGAGGATCAGAAGGTTGCAAACTAAGAATCTGGATGTCATTTCTCCTCACACCCAAGATGTTTCTTAATGCTCTCTGGAAATTGCGCCAGTAATCGCCAATGAATTCTTCAGGGGACAGGTTTGCAAAGCGTATTGTGATACTGTGATTTAATACATCTTGTGTGATTTGTCTGATGTGTACAGTAATATCAGCTGCAGTTGTGAATTTTCCATCGGTAACAGTGACATTTAGGAGGTACTGTCCTACATCTAACCTTTTATGTGCTATTAGTTTGCCACCAGTACTGGAAACAGAGAACAGGGATTCCATTTTGGGGTCCAGACTGTATGTCAAGGTATCATAAACATCTTGATCAGTTGCATGAATTTTTCCAATGACACCACCTGAATATTCTTCCCCAAAGGCTGTGATAAAGATTTCCAGAGGCAGTATTGCTGGAGAATAAATGCTTTCCTCGATAACTCTAATATCAATATAAGTCAAAGATGACAAGGGTGGTTTTCCATTATCTGCCACCTAAAGGAAAGATGAGGACAGATTTAAACTTTTGCTTTATCTCAAATTCTACTGTAGATATTTATACCGTATACAGTAGAGCTGTGTTTTTCTACCAAAAAATCCCACCAGAAAGTCCTATAGGAAAATGCTTTACATAAATTCTGTAACACAATTCCTAACATAGAAGTTAACACTGAAAATTTAAAACACTTACGTAAGCAGGCACACACAAACATGTTTTCACTTCTCCCAAGATTAAAAGCCTACAGTGCTCTTATAACCTGAAAATGCCAGGAAGCTATTAACACTGGTAGCAAATACAGAGGAAATGCACAGTAGCTGATTTCAGACAGCAGATGGTGCTTGAAGCTTTTTTATATCAAGCATGAAAACACATTACAAACTTGAAATGAGTCATGCACTAGAAATGTACACCATGCTTCACTACAGTTAGGAGGTGGTCTGGAAGATGAGCTAAATGAACTGTGCCAAACACTACTTCAAAAGGAAAAAAATGCATGCAGAAAGTTACAATTAATTATATTGCCTTCCTTGAATTTTGGTCACAAAGAGGGGAAAAAAGAGGTGGGTGGGTACCTATTTGCTTCAGACAGTTAATCAACTATCTTTATCTGTATCAGCCTAATTAAATTTTAAAGCCTTTTTGAACACACTATTCTCCATCTCTTTTGGATAAATACATACACTGTTGTTGTATGAAGACAGTAAAAAAAGAGTGGAAATGTGAGTAAAAAGCATTCCCTTGGGTTCACTTTTTTCCTTCTGTTTCTCACCTCTTGTTTCCTATCTACCTTCTTCCAGAACTCTCTCCCAGTTACTGAAAGTGACACTGAAGAAATAGTTAAAGAAGAATTGAAGACGTGATGGTACAGAGGGGATATACAGGGCTCATAAAGTAGAAGATATTCTACATTGTTTAGAAGACTTTGCAATAATTTTACAGAGTACACTTTGAGGATCTACACAGAGAGGCTGCTTTTGATTTTTTATACAAATTTAAGCAAAAGAGGAGTAACTCCAGGCACAAGATAATCTGTGGATGGACACACAAATGTGGCATTTTTAAAAGATAATGCATGTCTCATACAACTACATGTCTCCATCTGTTTCTGTTAACTCCAAAAGACAGGCATGGCTAGAAACTTGCCCTCCAGTTACCCAAATAAATAACAAGAGCTTTAGCTCAAGCTGGCAAAGTTTTGTTTTGCCTAGATCTCTGCCTGGAAACAAGACAAGGCAGGCAGTTTAGCTACAGAAGAAATGCCCAAGGGAAACAAGAAAAGGCTCAAAACAACAGGCAAGCAAAATTATAACAAACGGACAGCAAGTAAGAAAGAAGAGCCCCAAGAGAAATATTTTTTCAATAGTGCAGATATTTAAAAATGTGCAGTGGTTTTAAACTGAAGACTTCACAGTGTGGCACGAAGGACTGCATGACTCATAGCTGAAGATTTCGCACACTAATGCTGTGAGACATTTGTTAATGGATAATCTATTTCCTTTGGAGAGAGGAGAAGCAAACAAGTGGCATGCCCATATAAGGTGACCATTGGGGAAAAAAAAAAAAAGTCCTTATTTCTATTAAAATGACAAAAGTAAAGTCTTTTAGGGATAGTGAGTCCGTAGAGTGCACATGAAGAAGGTTTGTGTAGTTTAGTGGTTTTTTCTTTTGGTTATGAGTCCTTTCAAATGAAAGTATGCCTGTAAATTAAAAACATCACTACCTCAGCAATCCATTCAGAAAGGAACTAAAGTGAAAGCGGTCGATACTGAAAAGTTCACCAGTAAAGGTCATTAAAAAACTGAAAATGGGTATCAAGAGATCATACACAGCCATTAACTTGTGATTTGCAAGATCAAAATGCAGAAATTAAACATAATGCAAACTTGAGAAAATGCCTTCTTACAGACTTCAAAAAATATTATTTTAAATGAACAGAGTAATATTTTACCTCAACAGTCATGCCTACAGTTTTGTGGTTATCATTGGAACTGGAGTCTTGTGATAGAGAAATGATAGTTTTAATCTTGGATGCCTTCACACACCCATGAGATTGTAAGATAATAGAAAATCATAGCAGGATGTCTATTGAAAAAAAAGCTAGCAAAGCGTAAAATGACAAATGGCAATTAAAAGACAGTGATCTATTTCAAGAATCCAGTCAAGAAACTTGGAAATCAACAGATTAGACAGGTCCAAAATACTGAGATTGGGTAGTACAGCACACAAAAAGAGGCACACTAGTAAAATCTGCTTTAATGATTTACAATCTCTGAGAAGTCTTTGTTCTAAACGAGTACATTTGTTTGAAGGCACTTGTTTAGCTACTGATGCCATTAAAATAGCTCACATTCATTCACTAATAAAAAGGCACTTTTCAGCTGCTGTGCTGAAGACAAGATAGCTGAAGCACTCACAGGCTGTTTACAAGCAGACTAGGGACCAGAAAGTGGCTTAGATATGAAAGAATTGCAAGATCCCACCCAGAGGAAGATGTCAGACAGGCGTCTCACACTTAAGAAAAGCCAGGCACATGAGGAAGGGCCAAAGGTGCAGCTCAATCATGAAATGTGACAGTCAGTGGAACAGTCTATATAGAACAAACATAACTGCCTGTACATGCATTTATAAGAATACATTTTTAAAGCAAAATAAAGAGAAATTAGTTACTGCCTCGAGAAGATTTGAAGTAGAACATATGAATGCACTACACTGATCCCACATACATGAAAAACATCCATAAACAAAAAGGTGAGTTTGGGCGAATTGGCATATCACTACTGAGGAAAAAATGGCTAACAGAGGAATGATAGAACTGCCCCTGTTTTCACCTCAATTCTTAAACCCTAAACTAAACTACACTTAAATGAAACTATACCTGTCCTTCTACAGATGGCTTCTAGTTACTAACATTTCAGCGACTCAAACAGTAAAATATATATGTGTGAATTTTTTCTTCTTTTCCCAAAGAAAATAGACTTTGTGGAAATATGTCACAATTATCTCAATGTGGACAGAATTCAGCATACACTGTTATAAACAGTACTGCTCTAAAATTCTGCTAGTGCATGTTTACTTATAAATTATCTGCAATAATATGTGTAAGAATAATTTGGAGATTGAAAGAAATTCCTCATGTGAAAATGAAGGCGAGAATTTTTCTTAAAACCTGAATCTGGAAATGAAGTTTAAGAATTAAGGCCATCTATTTTTAGCCTACCAATTTTAAGTCCTCTGTTCCTAGCTGCTTAATTTATAACTGAATTTAAAAGGCCTAGATAAGACTAAAACAATTGGTTTGAACTTTTCTCACACTAGGCTACAAAATGTATTTGAGAGAACTTGGCTAGGTTAATGTAACCTTGGACATGGTCTGGTCTTTTTGCGCAACAATGGCAAACAGAGCATATATTATAGCACTTCATGGTCATTTTTTGAGTTTATGCTGTGATTTCCACTGCAGGATCCTGAGATCTCAAACTATTGCACTTCAAGTTTCAATGCAATGAAAAAATGTCTACTGAAAATACTATGAAAAAAGGTCCAAACTTCAAAAAAAGATGTTTTCAATTGCCTTTGAAAAAAGAATATGGCACTACAGGAGAATTTGTCATTACTGCTATGTTGCACAATATTCCTGCTTTCATCATGTGAGTTTAGTCCAGCACACAGCTTCAAGGGTCAAAACGATAGTGGCAAGAAGAATTCTGCAGTCAATAGTGAGTGGCTCAAGGGACCTGCCCCCTGCTGGTTTTTTTTCTCATTCCAACCAGAAGGCAAAGGGCTGACCAAGACCACTCACCCAGTTAACATTTCACCTACACCTTACTTCTACTTGTGCGTTTAATTAAACTTCCCATTGCATCTGCGTAGATTAAGCATTTAAACCAATAGACTTTGTCTATGAAGATGTCACCTCAAGGGACATGCCTCAAATGACTACTTGGCATGTCAGGATCTCCTAACAGGAAGACAAGTGGTGGAGTGAACATGCATGGGAAAAGTTAGTTAAATACTTACAATGCAAAACAGTTAGAGGAACATGACAAAAACATCCTACCTTAACATGAAGCAAATAGTGATCTTTCACTTTGCGATTCAGTGCAGCACTTGTGGTCAGAACTCCCTGCTGAGTAATCTGAAAAGTTCTCTCCTCGTTTCCAGTCAGGATGGTGAAGAGAAAAGGAGGGCCATTGTGAGAAGAATCCCTGTCTGTCACCACTAGCTGCAGCACACTAAATCCAATAGGCTTATTTTCCTGTAGATATATAAGTTTTGTTATAATCGAGGATATGGACGGATGTCGATTTCTTACATCCAATAGAAACCTCAAAAAATTACTGTCAAACCAGTTAATCAGTACGAGAGAAATCAGAATGACCATATTGCTTCAGGGAAACTACTACCCTCTGAGAATAACACTCAGAAATAGTAAAAGGAGAAAGGCAGTTTTTTAAACTTTGTATTGTATTTTTGAAGGTAGTTCAGCCTTGACACTTCACATTTTCCACTTCTGGTCTGAATTAATATTACTGTAGCCTCATTAGCAACTAATCAAATTTGAAATTTAGAGAAAACACCTGTTAAGAATAATCTAATGCCTTTGTTGGGAGGACTAGAAAAATACCCTCCTCCATCTGACCTCTTGCACCCCTAATTAGAGTTCTGACTACAACTGTGGCTGCTACAGCCACCATCCACTTAAAATATGAAATCCAGGTTTTAAAATCTGCATCATAAAATCCCTTCAAATTTGCATCACATGGATGTCAGAGGTTTCACAGCCACTTCACGTACATTAGCTTATCATGTATCTTACACACACATACAACTTTATCTAACACTTGTAACACCTCTCCCAGAATACTTGCGCTCTACTGAATCAGCCAGATTTTTCTATATACATAGTTATTTGCAAAGTAAGAAAAGTAGAAACATTACTTTGAAGCACAACAATAACAAAATGCCATCTTTTTCACAGATGTAAAAACTCCTGATAACAATTCTCTGTTTCTGAGAGTAAGTCAATTTAGTTATCAGATACTGCAAAAAGCTGAAGCTTTCTCCCTTTCACCAAAACAAAGACCATTGCTTTAAAATACAAATATTTACAGTTGGACATCCAAAGTAATCTGATTTTCCTAAGAGCTAAGAACAATTTCAACTGCATCCAAATATATCCATCTCCAACACAAGAGGAAATGTACACCAGCATTCTTGGGCAACTCCTCCAGCTTTTTTTCTGCTACTTTCAAGTAGGGCAGGCTCTTATGAATGAACTATAAAACAAGAGGTCTTCCTTTTTAATTGAGTAATGGAAAAAGTACAGACACTGGCTACACAGTCTGCAGTTTAATAGAGATATTAATTAACATTTATTGCATGAAAGACTGTAACTGGGGAAAAGAAAAATACATTTGACAGCACATAAACATGAATCTGTCGTTCTGGTTCTTTCTTTTTTTTTTTCTTTTTTTTTTTTTAGATGGTTGTTTTTTTCTTTTTTTTAAGCAAGATCTAGGTCATCTTACTTGCATACTGTGTGTATGTTGTATATATTCACTTTGCCCTATTTCAGAAAGCGGAACACTAGCTTTACAGTAACTTTACAGATTTTTTCTAAGCAGTACCTCTTAATATCAAAAAGAAATAGCAAAAAAGAAATAGCAAAATTATCATGTATTTTAGCATCTCTGCATGATTCTAAGATAGTTCTATGCATAAATGGAATGTATAACATTGTACACACACATGGAATCTGAAAATAACCCAGAGAGGTTATTGCAGTCTCCCTCACTGTAAATATTTAGGAGTTGTCTGGACTCAGTCCCATGCCATGTGCTCTAGGATGAGCCTGCTTTAGCAGGGAGATTGGACCAGACGACCCACTGCGGTCCCATCCAACCTCACCCATTCTGTGATACTGACAACTTGCAATGTAAGTTTCTACATAACATGCAAACAGGAGTTTTATAACCCTCAACCCTTATTTGCTAAGTAGTCTCACTGGCAACCTTAAATAATTAAAAATACAGAAAAAATCAAGTCACAAATTCGCAGTCCAATAACATTATTGATTTAACTACTTCACTAGTTGTTTTTACCTGGATGATAACACTATAATTTCCTTTTGAGAACACTGGAGGATTATCATTTACATCAGAAACATCAATGTTAACTGTAGTTGTGTTAAGCTTAGGTGGGCTTCCATTATCTGAAGCTTGAACTGTCAAGGTATATCCTGAAATCTAAAAAATCAATTAAAAAAAAAATTAAAACAAACTAAGATTTTGTTTTATGGAAGAATTATTTTACCACAACCCCCAGGAAAGCTTTCCTTCATGTATTTAATCCTTTCTCTTCCTCCCAGAAGTACTGATATAAACAGATGCTTGCACTTTATTTTAGCTATATCAATTTTGGAACATGAAATGGTAGTTTTCAAATAGAGTAAGAAAATGGTGGTCATCAATTATGTACAGGTAAATTAATCCCAGCTGCCCTAAAATCACAGAAAACTCACCTTTTCTCTGTCTAGAAGCTTAGTCACTTTTATTTCACCTCTGGTAGGGTCAATTGTAAAAGGATTTCCTTGATTGCCATCTATAATTGTGTAGTGAATGTGGTTGTTGGAAGGTCCATCAGCATCATCCGCCATAACCTAAGGGACGTAACACTCTCATTTTAAACAGGTTGAAATAGACTCTAACAACTTCCTCATCCTGAAGATGAACTCTTTTGATCAAACAAATTTCATAGTTCACAGGAGAAATGCCATCTCAATAGGATATACCAACATCACTGGATTTCCTGAATTTCTTCTGAAAGTTAAGTAGTGGTCTCATGAGGAGAACATAAACATTTGACAACATATTATTTACTTTCCCACAGCATCTGAAGTCCCTACTTCTGAAACTTTTTCAAAGTAAATTTTCAATTCACTCAGTGGCAAACATCTATTCATTAATGTTCACCTCCAAATCAATACTTATTCCCTCGAGACTGAAAGCGCGATCATCATGACAGAGTATTTCAAAGTAAAAAACCAATACGTACTGTAATAACTGATTGTTCAAGCATAGCATCCTCACTGATTACTGCAGTGTAAGTATCTTGGCTAAACACTGGAGAATTGTCATTGATATCCGTGACATTAATATTCACTGTCACAACATCACTTAATGAAGGCGTGCCTCCATCTGTGGCTTCCACTGTCAAGTAGTACTCATGAGAGCTTTCATAATCCAAACTCTCGATGATAAAAATGGCTCCTGGGAAAGAAGAAAAAAAAGGCTCACACAAACTCTGCTGCTTCTGTAATATTATGTGTTGCAACTTTTTATTTTGACCTGACAAATACTCAGCTTCTTCAGGGCTTGATTTGTAACTGTAAAGCTAGAGCTACCCAGTGAAATGATTATGCTTCACACATGGAAGTAAAAAGATGCAAAGTTCCTGCCATTACTATAGAAGATTCACAGTTTTAAGACAACCTGGCTTACATTTTCTAATATAAGTTTTTAACTAACTAGTTAAGATAATGCAGTCCTTAGCATACATCTTGATTTGCTGGATGAGTTTTTCCGGAACCTTTTTACTCCTTTCAAATATGTGAAGTTTATGTGGCAACATGAAGCACCAGCATGTCCACTGGAAAATGCAGAATTGTAATTTCCACTACCCTAGTTCAATTAACTACTAAACTATTTAACTAACCACTAAAAATCAATTAGAATTAACTTTTGGGTAGAAATCTTATTAAAAACAAAACAAACAACCCGAACAACGTTACCAGAAACTGGCTCTAGAAAAAGAACTATATAAGTAAACAAAACTAAAATTGAGGGGTTTTTGTCATTAATAGCGAAATATTACCAACATAATCTAAATAGTCCCTGAGACTAAATCTGACTATCATAGAAGCCTAAAATCTCCATTGTCATGCTGGGTATATGGTTGAACATAATATTCCTATTCCAAGCTCTCTTTAATGTCATATCAAACTTCTCTAGGAGTACTGCCTTTGTGGACCAATGACTAGTCTTCCCAACCAATTTTATTTCTAATCCTTCTTTTGCCAAGCCTGGCCATTCCTTCTGATTACATGCTTTTTGTAGAAAGACTATTATGTTTCTCATTACAGACCTATGTCTTTCCACCCGCCTGCCCCCAGAGTGGGGAATTTCCAGTTAGGAAACCCTTACTCTTGCCAGCTAAATGAATCTAAGCCAATAATCACTCCAATAAATGGATGCAACAAGTAAAGCTCCTATTCTACATTTTACTGTACTCCTCTAGTAAGCATGCTGGCTAAATGGGTAAAAAGACAGCAGCAGCCAACTTTACAGCCAAGATGATGCATATAGATTATACATAAACTGGTTGAACTATGGAGGAAGTTCGTATGGCATTGTGCTTCCTTGGCCTAAAATATATTCACAATTGTAACCTGTTACCTGTTGTTGAATCGATGCTGAATTTTCCGTGTTCATTCCCACTGACTATTGAGTACGTGATTTCAGCATTGGCTTCAATGTCTCTGCTTGCAGCATAGATCTGGAGAACTTCAGTTCCAACCAAAATGTCCTCTGATACACTTGCACTATACTCCCTATGCTCAAATACGGGTGGATTATCATTAATATCCAAAACAGAAACTATAAGACTACTTGTTGAAGACAGTCTTCTAGGTAAGCCTTCATCTGTAGCCTTCAAAGTTAATGTGTACACAGCTTGCAATTCCCGATCCAAAGGCTTCTCCAAACGAATGATTCCAGAGAATTCATCAATAGAGAACTGTCCCTCTGCAGAGTTCACCAGTGCATAATGGATTTTACGGTTCAACCCTGCATTTTGAAAACAATTTTCAAGTATGAAGCAGCCCTTAAAATACATAACAACAGAATAATCCATCTGATAGCTATGGAAATAAGGCATGCGTGCTATATATTATCATTCATGCTAAAAGTAAATTTCAGGAAGAATTGAAGTCTCTTGTGAAGGGCAGAATTACTTCAAAAAAAATTAAGCTAACACTTCACTGCACTAATTTTCTGTCATACAGAAAACATGAACCATGGTTCTGCTTCAAAGATTACAGCACTAGTTAATATGAAACAACTGTTAATATAAATGTAATTATAACCTTAGAACAACAACATCTGCTTAGCAAGCTCATAATAACAGAGGAAGATATGGGAGAGTTAGGTTGCATCAATTAACTAGACTCAAAACCATTATGTTTATTTAAGAATCATGCCCCCAAACTAACAGGAGCATAATTTCTAGTAACATTTCTTTATAAAATAAACAAAAACCTTATAGATTTTAGGGGCAAATATTCTGGTCTGCCTGAGCCTCAAAGACTAGTGAAGTATGAAAACATCTGCCTGTTACCTTCCAAACAAGCAACCTAGCTTTATCATAGCACAAAGCAGGTCAGTTGTTTTAGGAGCCTGAGGCAGCTATTCATTCATACTATTTGCTTAAGAAATTGATGAGATGCGAAAATAATTTACTTTTAAAAATACTTATACTGTTGTGTTCCTTACAACAAAGCCTATGAACAAAATCTTTCTAATGTCATTTTCAGTTCGTGCTCACTTAAATATTTCTAACTGCACAATGAAGAAGACAGAGTAAAAATCTTAACAGCATACACATAAAACTGTAGCTGACCAGAATTTTCTTGATTGTATGATCATCAATGGCTGGCCTGAGAAGCACACATTCAAAAATCCATGAATGCCCAATTACATGAACAGACATGGCTTGATAGTCCTATTACTCACATCAGGAGTAAAAGGATGAACCTAATCAAACATAACATTAATACCTTATGACACTAAAAATATCCTACATTTTGTCTCTTCCCCCCCCACCTCTTTTTGCAAAGACACTATAAGGATGTTTTCCAAGCTATTCACACATGGAAGTCAGGTGTTAAATAATTTAGTAGATCAAAATATATCTTTCAGGAGTCTAATCCTGAATGGTACTGAATATCTGCCAGCTCTATTGAAACACTTGACACTTCTCAGGATAAAACTAAGGAAATAATACTGTAAGTCTGAGAATGTGACAAAAGTATTAGTCAAAGAATGCATACCTGCATCTGCATCTGCTGCCTGCACTCTTGTCAAAAGGGTTTTAGGCTCTGTATTTTCAAATACTGTAATAGAGTAAGTATCAGTTGTAAACTCTGGGGCATTATCATTCACATCTTCCAGGGTTAGGATAATGTTAGCTTGGCAGAATCTTCCTCCTCCATCTGTGGCTTTCATTAAAAGATGATAAACTGCTTGCTGCTCACGATCAAGTGCCATTAATGTTTTCAGTTCACCTACAAACAGCATAACACATAAGTTGATGCAAGTTACAAGGGCTAAGTACCCCTAACGTGTTTTCCCCTAACATCAGAAAAGCTAAACAACAATTTTCTTGTTTACAGCAATTTCATCAGTGGCTAAGTCAACAGCTGTACTGTATTAATGAACTCCACTTTGGGCAAAGCATGTAAGTGACCTGCCTTTTTAGCTTGAAAAGATTAAGAACTAGAACCTTTATTTTTTTTCCAATGCTCTTGAAACAGAAATTAGCTAAACTCTCTGACAGTGCAGAGAGAGAATGTGTATACATCCAAAAATCCATGTGTGTTTGTGCAAAGGAAATTAAAATATTAGAACTCTGGCTTTAAAAAAAATGCAAGGTTAAATCCATGTCTGTTTTTTCTGGGCTATTTAGCTGTATTCCTTCCATAGCTATTGGTATTTCCTCCTCTAACATTCCATGAATAAACATAGCTATTCACTATGTGGTCTTAACTGCTACTACAGACAAACCTCTACAACTCTAACACATTTTCTTTCTAAAGTGACAGAAAACATGAGAGGCTGCAACTATGTGTAGTCATTGTCTCCTTACAAACAGTTCAAAAACATATTATGAAACACTTTTTGTGAGCATTCTAGCCCTACCAATTCTCAATTTATGTAACAACACAGTAGCACGTCACACAGGTGTATTGGTTTGGCATGAATGGTAAAAAACCAATTGGTGATCTGCTTTGGAATTGACAGCCAGGTTGGCCAATCAGGTACAGGTGCAACACATGGCTTAAATACAGGAATCTTGGGAACGTTCTTCCTCTTTCTTGCTGCGGCCGCCATGAGGTAACGTCAAGGGGGGAAGCAGCGGGGTCTGGCTCAGGCCCCGCCGGCTGTACCAGCGCCGGGATGGAGCAGCTGGGATGGGGCTGGCCCTTCGGGAGCCGAGCCGAGCTGGGTCCCTGAGCCC
>WBMY01010424.1:514271-555647 GCA_013397315.1 Donacobius atricapilla
TTTTTTTTGTTTGCCTTTCAGTGTATGTTAATAAATCTAACTGTTTCTACTTTCAAGCTGAGCCTGTTTTGCCTTACTTCTAATCCTATTCCATAGTAAAAAAATTGATCCCCACACTACATTTCACAAAACAAATTCGGTCAATGTGAAACCACTACATTTTTTGGTGTTTCCGCCCGGTTACGAACTTTAACCCTTTACAACAGGTGACATTCAAAGTCGAAAACATCCCCCAAACCCATGAAGTAACGTCCTCCTCATTTGTCACTGAAAGTTTTCTAATCTCTTCTACCTGCATTACATATTTGTATTCATCTTATTCCTTTCTTTCTACACTGTTCATTCCTACTGCTTGTCTAACTGGAGCCTGCACAGTAGAGGATTTTCACAGGCAATAACTGTGACCTATACTATAATACAAAACACACAAATGCCATGAAGACCAAAGTGAAGCAAGTTGAAAGTTAATCTCATTTATACTTTTGAGTTAATCTCATTCCAATGAAACTGGGGGCACTTCTGGCATTTGCTGTGGAAAGGAAATTTGTTGCTCCATCAAACCTCATCTCATTTAATTTTCCAAAACAAAAGATGGCAAAGAGAATCTGAATGAAAATATGTTCAGCTACAAACCAATATTGCTACTCCTGTAGTGAATATAAAAAAGAGCAAAATTAATGGCATACTTTTATTCGAGTCACTTCAGCATGGAAGTTTCTGGCTTCAGGGCAATTACCCTATTTACACTTTAGTTCCTCATATGTTAAAATACTTGCCTGACTTTATTCAATATATTATTAGTATTTATGTAGTAGAAACTCACATTTTAAACCATTGTAGAGTAAACCAACCCTGAGTGGTAAGTTTTAACAACTGACATTTATGTCTTAATGCAATAGCAAAACATTTTATAAAATGAGGTGACTGGAATCTTGTGTAATGTATAAAGTATTATATTACCTGTGTCTGGAGTGAGTCTGAATTTTTCTGCTCCTGTGCCATGCAGTGTGTAAGTAATTTCTGCATTGGAACGAATATCTGCATCTGTAGCAGACACCTGCATTATCAGTTTGCCAGGAAGGGCATCTTCAGGAACTGAATCAGCATATAAAGTCTGCAAGATTTCAAAGTTACATTGAAAAACTAAACATATGAAGTAAGCAGAGCTTGGAAAGGGGAGGGGAAGAAGGAATGACAGAGGAAATAATATTCTGTTTGAATGTTTGGTAACATACAATGTGAACCAGAGGATGAAATAACTGAAAATTAAGTGAACTTATGGTTTTCTAATTAATTGCTTCATATCTATTAGATTATTCAGAAAGGTATTTAATACTGCAACTATAGGGACTTTGAACATCACTGCATTGCTCAGAATGCTTGAAACACTTGTAACTGATTAACCGATAATGAAATTTGTTCCCGGAATAGCAGTTATAAATTTTTGCTAATTTCATTTATATGTCTTTTGGTGGATCATCTTTTCTAGGTCTGTCTCAGTCTACAAGAAATCAATATCTATCCTTTAAATGACACAAAGCTTCTAGATTAAATTAAAAATAAGAAAAAGGATTCAGAATTTTATGGCACTAAGCACTCTTGCAGCTCAACCACATCAGGAATGTGCATTACATTAGAAGCACTAAGCCTTGTAACACCAAAATTAACGAAGGGGAAAATTAAAGGAAAAAAAGATGAAAATACTGACTTGCCAGCATGCATAACTGCAACCATTTACACAGAAGTAACCAACATAAACATTAACTAAGAGAAAGAAACTTATGTTCACTGTATACTTGTTTTTCCTAGTACAAGGGAAGATTTCAACCTGGTAACATCAAATCTGCGTTCACCTATGAAAAGTCCAAAAGAGGCAGTAACACATCATTCATTGGCTGTCTTCCTGAGTCTTTTCTATTCCTTATTTTTCATGTCCATTTCTGCAGACTATAAAATCTGGTTAGGTAGACAGCTTCGTAACAAGAAAACATTTATGGCTTAGAGATTTTTGCCGCTGTTGACTGCAATTGCAGGATAATGTTCCACTCTTTTCAACTCTTTTACGCCAGGAAATACACACATATTTCAACTAAGCAATGGGATTAATCTTTCTTTAAAACTTTGCGTCTTTCATAAAATAGAGCATATAAATTATAATGGCGGCAGCTTAAAAGACTTCTTTTTGGAAAAGTACTAACATAGGAGAAATTACTACAATTCTCCTTATGTATCTCAAATACCCACTGAGTGTCAATGAATTGTCTTTGGATTTTTTAAAAAATCTGTCTGTGAAGTATCTTTTATTTGAAAGCATTCTATCTTAACAGTCCAAATTTTTGTTACTGGTTTAAAAGGAATAGCCATTTGTCAGTCTCCTAAAAAGCAATTTCAGAGAAAACGTAAATTTTATGTATGAAAGCAGCTGGTAATAGAAGGTACAAGACTCTGCCTACCTTTTCACAAACAGGGCTATTATCATTAGCATCTAGGACTTTAACCTCCACTACAGCTTTAGCTGCAAAGGTCCCATCAGTAGCTGCAATATTTAGAAGATAATTATCCTTTTCTTCCCTGTCCAGAGGCTTTTTGACATAGACCTTCCATTCATTCTGTATATTTTCAATAGCAAACTGTCCCAAAGGATCACCTCCTGAAATACAAAAAGAAATAATTATTTAAAGATTGAGATTTCTAATTATTACTCAATCAAAATTAAGGTATAGGTTAAAAAAAAAAAAAAAGGCAAATAAGCAGCCATTCTCTGGCTTTATGAGGAAACAGCTTCATTTCCTGGGTAGAAATTGTCAGTAGATGCTCACACAACCAATTCAACCATGGCCAACAGAATCCATAAAAATTAATGTAGAAATTCATGTAGCATTATAGAAAACATCGTGTCATGACATATGCTAAATGAAAACAGTAAATACTCCACTAGAAATTAACAGCCTATTGTTTTGTGAAATCTCTTTCCTTTCTTCTTTAACTACATCACTAACCTACATACAGTTTTTTTAAATTAAATGCAACATAATAAACATAAAACAAAGCCAACTAAAACTCATTTTTCCACTGAAGTTTTTAGTATTCATATTAAGACACCCACATTTGCTCTTTGCAGCTCTAAGGTTTCAAACTCTTTCCCATCTTTTCAAAGATTAAGTTGTATCTTCCATCATTCCGGCACCACTCAAATGGTTATTCTGACATTACCAAAAAGATTTACCTGTGATATAATAAAAGACTTGTCTATTGGTTTCTTCTGTATCAGCATCTGTTGTACTCAGGATGGCAATTACCCCACCAGGAGGGTCATCCTCACTGACCGTTCCTTTATATATCTCTGCAGTAAACCGCGGAGGATTGTCATTCACATCTGTGACAGAAACCTCAACCACAGCCATAGAAGACAGTTGAATTTTTTCACCCCGGTCAGATGCAACCACTGTGATTTTGTATTTGTCTTGTTTCTCATGATCGAGTTCTCTCAGAGTGGTAATCCAGCCCGTTTCCATGTTTATGGCAAAAGAATCCATAATGTCTAGCTCTTGAGAAGGATCCAAGCTGTAAGTAACCTGCCCATTGAGTCCTGAATCTAAGTCAGTTCCTTTAACCTGTATGACTCTTGTTCCAGCTGGTGCGTTTTCTACAATGAATGCCTCATATGGGTTGGACTCCAAAATGGGTTTGTTATCATTCGCATCTTTCACTTGAATGCTTACCTCTACTGAGGAAACAACATTATAATCTTCACTTGCATACAGTGCTTGAACTGAGAACTGGTACCACTTAGTTGTTTCATGATCAAGATTCTTCTCAAGTTTCAACTCTCCAGTCTGTCGGTCAATCACAAAAAAATCATCTCTGTTGCTTTCAGGAGTGTTCCCTTTAATCAGATTATACACTAAAGTCTGATTATGCTCTGCTTTGATAACATCTATCACTGTTCCAACTGGAATGTCCTCAGAAACAGTGTAAGAATAGAATGGTTCTGAAAATTTTGGAGCAGGCACCTCTGGTGGGAGTATTCTAGCATAGACAGGAACAACTGACTCTTTTTGGGGGGATCCACCATCAATTGCTCTAACAAGGAAAGTAAGAAACTCGTTTTCCAAACCAATTAAGCTTTCTTTTGTAGTAATTATACCAGACAATGAATCAATTTCTAAATTCTCTTCTACATTTTCAGACTCTGCTTCAATAGAATATGTGATGTCTGCATTTGTACCTTCATCAGCATCAGATGCCCAGACTTTAATGACCGAAGTACCCCGTGGAACATCAGACCAAATATTTACTTCATACTCTGTTGCTCGGAATTGAGGAGCATTATCATTGTCATCTGTAAGTATTACATTAACAGTACAGAAAGCAACTTTCCCTCCTGAGTCTTTAGCCATTAAACTAATGGCAATTACTTTTTCTGCTTGTGTTTCACGGTCAAGCTTTTCAGAGGTAAATATCTGCCCTCTCTCATTTGTATAAAATCTGTCTTTAGCAAAGTCATTTACAATGTGGTAAGTGATATGGCCATATGTACCAGAGTCTTCATCTGTTGCTTTAACTTCAGTAACCAAAGTATGCAATGGAGCATTTTCAGCTAGTTCAACCTCATACTCATTCTGGCTGAAAACAGGACTGTGCATGTTGGCACTGATTACAGCTATATGGACTTGGGCTGAGCTTCTGAAGACGCCATCAGAAACTGACACATTAAGATTATAATGTGACTTCCGCGTCTGTCTGCGTAGGTTTGAGATGGTGATAATGCCAGTTTTACTATTAATCACAAAATTCTTGTGATCATTGCCTGTCAGAATGGAGTACTCCAGCTTGTCAACATCTGAACTATCTGCATCTGAGGCTTGCACACATGTCACAAAATGTCCTCGAGGAGCCAGCTCACTAATTTTGGCTTCATAAAGCAATTGCCTAAAAAGAGGAGGGTTGTCATTGAGATCAGTTACATCCACAGTTACAATAGTATCACTGCTCAAGGGCAGCATGCCGCCATCTATGGCCCTTATTAGTAACTTGTGTTGCTTAATTTGTTCATAGTCCAAAGTTCTTGCTGTAAGAATGAGTCCAGTGCTGCTGTCTATGTGAAAGTAGTCATGACTTTCACTATTATCCTCAAGCAAGTGATAGGAAATTCCCCTGTTGGTTCCAGAATCGTCATCTGTAGCGCTAACTTGTGCAACAGATGTTCCAACAGCAGATGCTTCAGAAAGTGTTGCAATGTAAGACTGCTCTGTAAACACAGGAGGATTATCATTGATGTCTTCCACTATTATGTCTACAAACACGTCAGCATGCGCCCCATTTAGGGAGTCAGTTGCTCGGACACTCAGTTTATAGGCTGGATGAGACTCAAAGTCAAGAGGGGCAACAACATTTATAACTCCAGTGTTGAAGTTGATAGTGAACTGATTGAAAGGATCTCCACCTGTGATGCTGTAAAACACCTTGAGTCCTTCATGGCTGTTTGCTTGTACATGTACCACAGGACTATGGAGCTGAATGTTTTCTGGTATCTCTGCACTGTAGAAAGGCTTTTCAAACACTGGCATAGCTTTACTCATAACTGTAATTGGGACTCTAACTTCAGCTGAAAATGCAGGGTCTCCTCCATCTTTTGCCACTACTGTTACCAGATATTCCTTATTTAGTGTGTCTGGTTCAAACTTCTTTTTCAGGGAGATTTCACCAGTGGGATCAATTTGGAAATGTTCATGATGTTCTTTGAGATAGTAATGCACCTCTCCATTTTTGCCTGTATCTTTATCTACTGCTGTCACACGTTGAATAACATGGCCTGCTTCAGAGTCTACTTTAACAACAGCATAATATGGAAGATTGACAAAAAATGGAGCATTATCATTTACATCTTCTACTGTGACTTTAACTACAATGTGTGCAACAACTGATGGTTTATTTTCCTCTGTCACTTCCACGACCACATCAAAAGATTCTTGCTGTTCACGATCAAATGGCATTCCCGTTGTTGAAAGGACTCCTGAAGTCTTGCTTATTTTAAATCTGCTGTCTGGATTTAGAATATGGTAAAACAAAGGCTTATTTATTTGATTCCCTATAGCAGTAATAACAGCTATTGTTTTTGCCTCTGTGGAATTCTCCTGCACTGTTGCAGAGTAAGAACTCTGTGTGAACTTCAGCTGGCTTGCTTTGCTTTCTTTCACATTAATTTTTACAGATGCAGTGCTGGCAAATCTGCCATCAGATGCTCTCACTGTCAATTCATATCTGCTTCTTAACTGAGTTGTGTTTTGTACTGTTATATCTCCAGTCTTAGGGTTTATTGAAAATTTTTCTCCAATGTTGCCTTCAATAATGGAATAAATTAATTGGGAAAAAATGCCTGAATCCGCATCAGTGGCATTTACGCTGATGACTTTCACGCCTTTATAAGTTGGAACCAGAATGGATGTCTCATACAGCTCTCTTGAAAACACAGGAGGGCAATCATTGATGTCAATCACATAAATAGTAACATTAGCTGCATATTCCGCATATAGACGTGGTATCCCTGTATCATGTACTTGCACTGAAAAGTGGAAAATATTTGTCTCCTCATAGTCCAGACTCATTACTGTCCGAATGGCACCAGTGCTAGAATCAATGGCAAAATACTGGCGGACAGATGGTTCAACAATTTGATAAACAAGCAAAGCATTAGATTCTTTATCAGCATCTGTGGCTCGAATTACTAATGGAATATTCTTGTCAGTCAAAACCACACTGTTAATTGAAGCTGATTCACTGATGAGTCCTGTATATTCAGCCTGCATAAAAACTGGTGCATTGTCATTCTCATCCCGAAGATGTACCAAAACTGTTGTATTACTGGACAAGCCAGCCATGTTTGTTCCTTGCACAGTTAGAGCATAAAAAGGCAAAGTTTCAAAATCAAGTATCTTCTGAGTAACGATGACGCCTGAGTTGGGGTTGATAGCAAAGGCATCATCTGCATTACCATCTTTTATTTCATAAACTACAGAAGACTGACTGTATGCTGCAACCATTCCAACAAAACTGCCAATGTTGGCACTTTCACTGATTTCTGTAGAATATTCTTTGGCTGTGAATTTTGGTGAGGCATTATCAGAAACTGTAACAAGTATGTGCACAGAGGTCCCTTCACTCATTGGAGGATGTCCTTTATCCGTAGCTTTTACCATCAGGTTGTATTCTTCCTGGTTAGTACGATCTAATTCCTTTGCAATTTTAATCATACCCAAAATGGGATCAATAAGGAAGGAATTTCCAATATTCCCTGTGAAGAAAGAAAAAGCCATTAAGAAAGAGGTATACAGAATTTAATGGATGTCTGTTTAGCTCTGTACTTAAAGAGATACAGAACACAGAGACTATGAAAGTCTCTTAGTTTTGCTTGCTAAACATTTGTTAGCCTGTCTGGAAAATTTACTGTAATCAAGAGTTGGTAGTGATTCTAACTTAACTTGTGGAACTATTGAATAAAATATAGTTAGCAAAGCCATACAAGCCTTGAAAATAAATGCAAAAAATATCTTTTAGCAAACTTAAATATCTACTGTAGCTGAAAGGAACTTAGATTCAGAAGTTAACATTAGTGGAATGAAAGTTACATTTCATAATCTAAAACAACAGGAATGTTTTGGACAAGAAAAAAAGAAGGGTTGTAACAAACTCTTGTGAATCTTAATTGTTTATACAAGTATTGTTTAAATCACTGCTTCAAAAACAAACTGTTTGAATTGGACAAATAGTTAATACTCTTTTAACTTCCTATTGACACATAGTCAAGTTATTCCCTGTGATAGTATTAGAAGAAACATAATGCCTGCTGAGAAGAACTAGCTGCTATTTAATATAAACACTTGCTTACTTCAGATTTTGAAATATACAGATGAACTACACTGCATACAAGACTCTGCTCATGTATTAAATACACTAAGATTTAACATTTTACTTGCATAAAAAATTACATTACTAAAGCCATGATCTCAGCATGAAGAAAAATCAGTAAAAGCTTCTGAGTTCTGCACACAAGTAGTCAAGAAGAAGGTTTTGTGTTCTGTTTGGGTTTTTTTCTTGTTGGGTTTTTTTTTGATTGGGTATTTTTGGGTTTTTTAGAGGAGACTAAACACAGCGGCATTCTTAGAATATCCCATTACAAATCTAAGCAGCCATTACAAGCATTTAAGGAATGTTCCTTCCATTTGCTTAGAATATCAATTATAATGATTTAACCTCCCAGTAGATCAGAATCCTACAAAATAAACCTTACAGGTTTTTTATTTACCCCTACAAGAAGCTAAAAGAAAGGAAGAGAACAGCATGTTACTTCATTCCAGACTGCAGGCACACATTTTTTTCTTGCCATTGCTTGGCATTCATAAAACAAGCGCTAATAAAATGGGAAAGGCAAGAGAAAAATTTCATGGATGTTGGTGACCTGCTTAGTAAATGTCCTATTTCTAGAAATGACAGGAAAATCTCATGTAATTTAAGCAACTTTTGAGACATTTAAAAATATTCATTCTTGTCAGAATATCATAATCACAGCTTTGTTTTAATACAGGGCTAAAGTATGCTTTCATATGAAAATAGCATTTTGGAAAAGAAAAAGAAACTATTTATAGTATATATTTCCTATCCTTTACATAGCAATATTTGTAAAATAAAAAAAAGCATCTGCACATATCACTGTATGGAACAGTAACTGAGTAACTTTTTGCCTGTTGGTGTTCTCTTTAATATACAGTCTCTTATGCTTGTTGCTGGGATTTTTATTTTAAATTGTTTTTTACCTTGAAAGAAGTACTTCACATAAGGAATGAAATTTAAATTTTATTGGTCATGGTGTCTACAAAGCTCAGGACCTTGATAATGGCAAACTTGTATTCAGATTTAATGGACTGAACCAAAACCCACTTCTGTCTGGTGAGTGAACTCAATCAATGCAATCCTGATTTCTAAAAGCAAAAATTGCCACTATTTGAATCACATTATTGTAGGCAAGTTAAAAAAGATACTCTGGGGTTAAAAAAAAGGAGCAATTCTTTCCTGGCCTGCAACCTGGATGGAGTCTTAATGCCAAATTGACCAACTCTTAAGAAATTTCTCAAATATTTTAGTAAGATAGAATAGCAATCCCACTACTAAAAATCAGCCAGAGGGAAGTATGGAAAGCAACCCCTTCTTTGCTCTATCTATCAGAAAGTTCACCTTGAAAGCTGGGATTATTTAGGGGTTTTGTACAGGCATCATTAAGTTATTTTTGAGCTCGTTACTTCTGCATTATATTAAACATGAAAGCACATGTCTCAGGCTCTTAGTCTATTCATCAAGTCCTTGCTTTGCCTATGCCACAAAAATAAGACTTACAATATCAAAATAGAATGCACTTTTTGACCTGAATGGAATGATTCTGTAATTTCAAAAGAAATTACTCCTTTTGAGCATTTCAATACGGCTTTTTCTTCCCCTACTACTAAAATATGCTAAATGTATCTAGAGAATAACATAAATAGCTAAAGGATATAGATGAATATTTGTAGCTTTCTTTTAAATACTCTGAGGCTGTATCTTCAATACATCTCTCAGAATATGGCACATAATCCTGCACTGCTCCCTTTTTTTTAGAGATATGTTTTTACACATCTACAGTTGAAAAAGTATCAGCGAGTTCAACAGACTGAAAATATAGAGAAAGTGAATATACCTGATTCAATAGAGTACACAATTTCTGCATTTTTTCCTTTGTCCTTATCTAATGCTGTAACCTGGAGTACCGCTGATCCAACAGCTGCTGACTCATATACTCGTCCTTCATAGGAAGGGCTGGTGAACCATGGAGCATGATCGTTTGTGTCACTGACATTAATGATAACTCTGGCGTAGTTACGCTTCACGGGAACATCTTGATCTCGAACCTGCAACAGTCAGCACATCACTAGTAATTAGCACTGTTATTTCAGTAGTTCACCAGATTTTAGTACTAATTCAAGATGCAATCAGTCACTGAGTCAAAGACTGGGTAAAAATTAAACATACAAGTAAACGTTTGAATTATGGGGAAAAACTAAAATGATATTAAAAACTTTTTTTTTTTTGTGTCATTCACAACAGAAGAAATCTCATGAATACTTACCATTATTGTGAGAATATGCTGGTTCATGGTCTCATGATCCAGTTTTTCTGAGGTATAAAGAGAGCCACTTGCAGGGTCCAGACGAAATTTTTTAAGACTGACAGGATCAGTGCTGCCCTGCATAGTATAAATCAGTTTATTCTTCTCATCTCTGTCAGTGGCACTGACTTGCAGAATTTCTGTCTCTGGTAAGGTATCCTCAGGTATAACAACTTCATATTTTGAAGCAGAAAACTGAGGCCTGTGATTATTTGTGTCTATAACTTTGATGTACACCTGAAATGATACAACAGGAAGAGGAAAACATTGATGATATTTGGTAAAAAGAAACGAAAGAAGGATATTTCATTAAAAATCAGATCTTAATACTGAAGTAATACCACCTCAAGACAATTTTATTTTGCTAGGATGAGGAGAGATCCAAGACTTGTAGGGAAGAGGAATATCGCTAAAGCCAAATATGCTTTAAAGTCAAACTTCCCCAAAGTCAAACCAGAAATCTGTTCAACCAGAAACATCTTAGATAAGACACCTTAAAGGAAACAATTTTTGCCCAAAGCAAGACAAAAAAAAATTTCTTGTTAATTCTGCAATTAAAAATTAAAAATATACAATATGGATCCTACAGTGGGTAAAAATCCTGTTTTGGGGTGCAAATTTACAATTTTAAGCAATGTTTTTTCAAGGCGGTGCATGCATAATACTCCTCCTTGCCCTCGCATAAAAACAGTCCTCTTTCAGCCCCTCACATCTGCAAGCCTAGGCAAGAATAGAAAAGTGGTGGAATTGCCACAAAAGTGCATTATTTTGGAAAACTGCAGGTGGTATTGTTTACTATTCTCCAGCAATGTCGCACAATTTTAGCATAGCTCACTGGTCACCAACAGGATTTCTCTGAAGTGATAGCTAAATTAAATCAGATGCTTCAAATTGCGTCTTTGTATAATATTGCTCACTGGAACAACACAAGACCCCTGCACCCCGACTTGCTCTTCACAGCACCAAATTTTTGTATAAAAAGGGTAAGACAGACAGCCACCATCCTGTTCCTTCAACAGCGATAACATCAAACAATGTAACAGTAATGCAAAGGAGGTGGCAGGTAAACAGCAAAGCTCCAGCAACACACAGCTAAATTCAAGTTCTTTATGTGCTGCACATACAGCAATGCTTTTATCCATCCAAAGGTTAGGTGTTTTGTATAAATTTGTTAAGGGCTATATACAAACAGGTTTTTAAAATAGGTGCTTACAATATTTGAAGTGGGTTAAATTGCGCTTTGAAGGTACTGACTGCTTTCCGTTGGTAACTGGTGGAGTCTACAGATGGTAATTTAGACAAGGTACCAAACTGCATGCAGTAGAAACTAAATTAGATGACTCCTGATGGTGGCAAATAACTAGGAAATGCCATACCTCTTGCTACAGGAAGAGGAAATGTCTACCTTGAAAAACTAGCATCTTACTCTAAAACTGAATCATTTGGCAGACTGATAAAATCTCTTGCAAGACGTTGCTATGGAGACTAAGGAGTTTGGTTTTGTCACAAATTAGAAACACATTAAAGAAATGAAACAAAGAGTTAGAATAAATATTTACTTTCAGTGGGGAGAAATATTAATGGTACCTTACACAGGATACATATTAGGACAAGTTTTTAAATACTTTAACTAACAAATTCAATTGGAAAATGAAAAGCGAGAGCATTATGTTAAAAATGTGATCTTTTTTACATTTTCATCATTAGGATGCAATAAAGCAACACAAGCACAGTTGTTACTTTCTTTTCAAATTATGTATAAATAAAATACATTTCAATGCCTCTTGGAAGAAGTAAGACAAAAGGGTCTAATACACTGAAAAAGCATTTGAGTAAAAACAGCTGCTCACTGAACAATGGTGCTCAGGAAAATTAAAAATGATACCAAATGAAGATGAACAAACAATTAAAAAAAAAAAGCATAAAATCCCAACATCCAACACAAATCTAACTATATAATCATTTTTGCATAAATAGAAGTTTTAAAGGACATATACAATTGCAACACTTCACTAATGGATACTGTGTTTTCAAAATGAACTAATCACCAATTTGTTATTAAATTTCCACCCTCAAAAAATTAAGGCCAGACTCAGAAAAAAATGAAGTGGAAAGATAAGGTGTCAAATGCAATTTAAATTAAAATTGCTATTTAAGTTCATGTCTATTTCCACAGCCAAATGAGGAAACACAGAAATGGGTTAAAATTGGAAGAGAGAAGGTATTCAAGAACAGAACAATTCTGTTAAGCAAATCTTAACAGAAGCAGAAGACATGGCCAACTGTGTTGCTGGTAGTATACAAAACAAAGAAAAACAGCATTTCTAGAATGGAGCACCACAGAAAAACCCCATGCAAACTACTAAGTTTAATGGCAGGAATGTAGTGACCGTAGAACAAACATCAGTACCTGCAGGACTAACCATATATCCAATGAACCAGCTTAACTGAAAAGTGAGTCATTGATCATAGCATCAGGATTTAGCATCAACTCTGGTATTAGCTAGTGAAGCAATTAAAATGACACATAAAGAGACATCCTCCAAAAAGCACTGTTGGGCTAAACAGACAAGGAGTTAGCTCCTCAAAATGTACAGCATTATTAAATATGAATTATTAAAAAATATATTGCTAAGAAATAAACATAGTGATTCAGTCACTATAAGCGGTTAGCTCAGGTATTCCATTACTTATCATATTAGTTGCTCAGGCTGCACGTTTTCTCCACACTGGTAAACACAACTAGAAATACACAACTTCATATATTAGTGCAATCATTTTAAATGTACGAAAAATCCGAAGTTTATCTTAAACTCAAGTGAGAAGTGTTTTATCTACATACTCTAGGATTCATTTTTCTCTCAGTGATGTTACTACTTTATGCCCCTGCAGAAATTCTGGTCAACATGCATAATGTGACCTGATGGCCTCCCTTTTGCTAATTTGTCTAACTCTGCACACTGGGCTGCTTTAATAAGGGCAGAGGGAAGGAATTAGCCCTTTCTGTTTGATACTCACTGGTGGGAATGTAGATCCACTACAGTTTTAAGCCCTGCAGTACAGGAGAGACCTTGACAAAATTAAACAAATGCAATGACAAGTTATTAAAATCAGTGGGGATTGAAAAGCAGTCTGTCCACATTTGGGGGGCAGGAAAGAGAGCCAGACTCTTCTCATAGATGCGCAGTGAAAGGACCGGAGGTGACACTCCCAATAAGAGAAAATACAACTATACTTAACAAAATTTTTGTTTTGAGAGCTGTTAAACACCAGTATAAAATCAAGTCCAAGGAAGAGGTGTTGTGCCTAGTCATCCCAGGCAGTTAGAACCTGATGAGTCACTGAAAAACTTGGATCAACTTTGCAGTTTCCTCTGCTTTAACCAGGAGTTTTAACTAGAACTCTAGGGGCTCTTTCCAACGTAAACTATTAAATAAATACTAATTAAATTTACTAAGGAAATCCTGTTTTCAATTCAGGAATTCTTACTGAGGCTAAGTGACAGGTGCTAGATGTGCAATTACCTTTTAAAGGTAAGAGGACCAAAATTTCACGTAAACTGTTAAGACCTTGAAGTTAAATGGAAAGTATTTGCAGATATAATTTTGAGTGTAAAGACCCACAGAAAAAAAATATGGTTTAGTGTGTCTGAGAACAAAACACATGAAGAACTTATGTTATTCTAACATAATATGTAGCATAAAATAAAATTAGCTATTGAACATTTCTCAATGAAACAATAAGATTCAATTCAAATGAAATATGTTGATGTAAGAAAAAGTTGTGTATTAAAGAGACACAATATAGAAAAGTTTGACATCAGCAGACCATAACAAGATCATTAAAACAAAATGTTCTGGAACTAAAGAAACTTCGCTCATTTTGCAAAAATATGCATGGGCTGTGTTGCACAGCTGCCTTCTGCCCACAGATCACACTGAGTGCAATGCACACTGGTTATACAGAGAACAAAGCCGCCCAGGATTACTTAGAGGAAGGACTTCAAATCTATCAATAATCTGGCAGGTGAAACCTAAATTTGCGTAAGGACGTATTGATTGCTTCTAAGAGGACATATGTGCCAGTGACAAAAAATACTCAATGTGCAACATTTAAACATAATGTTCCTTTAGATTGCTTTAATATCATCTTTCACTTACTGATTTTATGTGGAGTTTAAATCTACTCCTGTCCCAAAACTACATTATAGTTACATTGACATGTTTATAATAATTTTCATAAATAAAAGGTTGTATTATCCAGAGATAATATAAATTCTTTCCAGTTCAAAAAGTTTCTCGACAGCAGTGTAATCACAAGCAAAAACGTATGCAAAAATGTAGTAAATGAAGATTATTCTATACTTCATTCCCAAAGTATCATATCCATATAAATTTTGCATAAAGCAAGATTAATTCTTTTGCAATAGCAAAACAATAGGTAAAATGCTGCAATTAGCTGTAAACCATCTGAAGTATTACTTTCAATGAAAAAGATTGATATTCACACCAATGAATGCAAGTGGCTATAGCCAGAAACAGGACCATTTCTTTTATTATTTTCCCCAAAAATCAATTCAATAATTCATTTATTACTACTTACAGCCTGTGAATAACTTTTTCTGTTTCAGTACGTAGGTGCACTGACATGTAGGATTTAGTTCTTTAGTTTCTGCATTTATTTTTATTTTTTTTTAATCATAATCCTTCCAAATGTAACATTCGTAATTTCTAACATGATGTCAAACACCACTACTGTAGGCCTGGAATTTGCTTGTCCTTGCTTTGCCTCATGCATGTGGCATTTAGATGCATGCAAAATTCTAATAGTCTCCACGCCTACTATTGCTTTATTGTTCAAAAAAGCTATTTAACTGAAGTCCTGAAAGAGTCAAATGCTCTACAGACGTTAATGGCCCAAGGCCAGCAAATGCCTTCCAGTTTAAAGTCAGATTTAATAGACTGCTTTTACACAGTAAGATTTTAATTTCTCGTGCCCCTCCCCAACTTCTTGCAAATGCCATTTCCTTTTTCAAATAAAATGTAAAATTATTTACTCAACTGTTAACCAAAATCTGTTAAATTGTTTACTGTAATTGTTCACAGTGTTTATAGCAATTAGTTTGTAGGTTAAAAACTCTGTATTGTTGTTCCTCAGGTATGCACTCAGAATTCAGAATTTCTTTTGTCCATTGCTCCATTTTAACTGTTTATCAGCTCTTAGATGAATCGAATGCCACATCAGCACTTAAACTTTAATCATCAGTATTTCAGCAGTGAGTAATGGAGTTTACGCACTGGCAGCCATAAATCACACCTTCAGTTTTGATTTTGTATCAACATTTTTAACCCCCCAATTTATGCCTGATCTGAAATGCATTTTTTGAGGGATAGTCCTGAGGGTTATTTTAACAGATTAGTGCATTTGGGTGGGCCCGGCGTTATGGGGGAGATAAGAGAATCAATTAAAATCAGGATCATGCACCAGCAGTAGCAGAGTTTGAACTAGTCCACACTCCCCAGTCTAACACACCACAGGGAGACTCCAACCGCAGCAGCGTAACTTGTGCTTATCCCACAAGCCGGGCAAAAGGGGGACAACACAAAGGAAGTCTTTGTGCTTGTTTGTAACAGAAACCACAATCTCTGATCCTGCCAAGCCTAACTGAGAGAGGAAGGGAAAGATATGAAAAACAATCATGGAAAATGCAATCACAGAAATTACAAACTTGAGACTACTACTCCAATTCTTCTGAGAAGAGTGCTACGGGGTAAATGCTTATAATGTTCACTTAGCTTTACAAAATGTTAAAATAACAAATTCAGTTAAAAATTTGAACAAAATGTACACTGTGTATTCCCAGGAAGAGCAAAATGAACCACATAACTCAGAGGAAGAGAAGGGGTGAGGGTTAAAGTAATTTTCTGACCTTTCAGTTCTTGGTGTTCTAAAAGACAAAGCAGATTATGGTTCAACTGTGACAGCTCAGGACATCTGCATAAATTCAGCTACGCAAGCAGCAGCACTGGATAGGCTACCTGCATTCACCAAGGCCCCATACTGAGCCTTTCCTAGTCCCCAGGCTACCCCAACACAGTGTATGATGATATTTTTAAATGCATTTTTGGAAGGGGGGAACTGTATATGGAAAAGCAGTTCTCTTGCTGTCTTTTTGACTTTAAACTGAATTTATGTTTCTTCTATTTTTTGTCTTAAGTAATTCCTGCCTTCTATCCACCATATCTGCTCAATATTTTTACTACAAGTAGGCAAATTTAATAAATTTACAGCAAGATTCTCCAAACCTTTTATGATGGTTATCAGCACCAGAGGCAATGGCACCACAGTTATGATTGCAGCAAGTTCCTACAGGGAAACATGCTGCTGTCTTTGAAAATTCAAATTGTCTAGAAAAATCACTCACAATTGTCACCTTTAAAGGAAAAGGCATTTCTCAAAGGAAACCGCTAAACTTGATCACCTGCTACTATCAAATTTATTCTATTTTACCTATCAAGCCTCCAGACTTGCAGTCAGTGAAATAAAGATTCTGTTTAACATTGACAAGAAACAGCTCTTCCTCTGGCCAAAAGCAGAAGACAACATAAGAGACATTAGAACAGATAACAGAAAAACTTATGCACTGCACAGAAGCTGGACAAGAAGAAATTGCATTTGTAGCACAGATCTCTGTGTACAGAAAAGACAGCAGCAACCCACTTATTGCTCTTTGAGTGCCTGAGGGGTAGGTAATACAGACACATCACTGTCCAAGTCCAACAGCCTTTAATCAGTAAATAAAGCCTTTCTATTTGGAAGAAAAAAGAAGCTCCTCTGTAATCATGGCTCTATTCACACCAACCTCAGCTAAACTGTACTTTCAAGTATATTCAGGTTCTGGGCTGGGGAAACTAACTAGATGGGAAAAACAGCTGGGATATCATCATAAGCTACTTTACTATGAATTATTTCCAGTTCTGTCACGAAAGGTTACTGCACCTGTAAGTGAACTTATTAGTCCCACTGCAAAGAATTGCCACCATCAGAGAGCCTTAGTAAAAAGGTAATTTTAAAACATCGGTTTGTCTGAGGCTGCTGCTTTTTGGAGATTGATAAACAAGTTCTACTTCCATCATATTTGGGACAATACAAAGAAATGTCATATTCTAAACCTTGTTCCTATACGTACACTCTGCAGAAGAAGCAGCTCAGTTTCATATAAAAGATTACTTGGCTTGTACAAATGGTCATCCACAGATCTTCTAAGGGGGAGGGGAACCACAAAATTTTAAAACAGTTGTCTTTAAACTTCAGATAAAGTAATCAATTTATGTAGTGATTTTGGGGAGCTTGTAAAGAGGGGTAATTCAGATGAGTAGTATTAATCCTTTTCTTGGGAGAAAGTCATACATGCAGGGGCTTAGTTTCTATTTTCATCTATTTAGCTGTAGGAACATGTTATGACTTAAAAGGTGTTGGTTCAGACTACAGTATAGTAACACATCACCTTACAGCTAAGCCACCAAACAACCTGGCTCTGTGAATATCAGAATTCATTTATCTATTTGTCCTAGGTTACACTGTAAGATATGCCCAAGGTATGTATTCTATCACCATCTTCATGAACTGTTAAAACCAGGTGGGGCAGTGTTTCCCTTGTCCCCACCCTCCGGACTATGTTCTGTTAATGGGCCCATTCATGCTCTGCTGTATGACTCATGGGTAACTCCCATCCGGGAGTTATCTCTGTTTAATGGGCAATCAAGGACCCATTGCATGAGTCATAAAATTACATAATTCCGTTGTGAGATGCTCCGCCCATGGGGAGGAGCCAAGCATTCCCACCTGGATATAACCTGGGATAGCACAGGGGGCCCTCAACCCGCTGGATTCCCAGAGGACAGGAGCTACCGGACTTTTCTACAGGACCACTGCTTCAACGAGACCACTTCATCCGGACTGTTACCACTGCCCTGACTAACAGGTTGTATTATTTAACTTATTTTATTTTACTTTCTTTCCCCCCTATTAAATTGTATTTCTGACTTCGAGTCTTTCACTGGTTTTGCTTTCAAACCAGCACACTATTTTAGACAAAGTCCTAAATTTAAATAAACCATATTGATTGTCTAGGATTAAAAAAAGCTAAGAAGAAAACCCAACACCTTCCCCAACCTCCAGCTACCTACTCTTTTTATACGAGCTTCATCAGAAAGTTCATTACCTGAGTGCTGATAGATCTGGTTCCATCTGTTGCTTCGACTGTCAAGTTGTAATTTGATTTCTGTTCTGCATCAAGAGGTCTTGCAACAATGATAGTTCCTGTGCCCTTGTCCACATCAAATCGACTGTCATAGTTGCCACCTTGTTCAGGAAATCGTGAGAGGGAGAAGTTAATAAAATGCATTTTTGCTTCATAGTTTTCATGTATGATCATGTTCTGTCTTCCAATGCTTAATGAAGGTGGAACTATATATACATATATTTATACATACATTTAGTTTAAATACTTTAGGTTTTTTTCCTGGTAACATGATATGCTGCTTATAGATAT
The DNA here is from genome assembly GCA_013397315.1 of Donacobius atricapilla. Taxonomy (NCBI): domain Eukaryota; kingdom Metazoa; phylum Chordata; class Aves; order Passeriformes; family Mimidae; genus Donacobius; species Donacobius atricapilla. Next base: position 533,021 of record WBMY01010424.1, read on the forward strand.
TTAAAACGGAGTCATTTTGGACAAATCTGACTTGCCTGGCTCATGGAAAGTCAGCAGGGACATTCTTATTAGCAAGATTCTCTACTTAAAAAAAAAAAAAAAATCCATGGAATTTAATGATTCCATATAGCAAGAAATTGAGAATTACTGCATCAATTGCAATAGTTCCTTTTGAGCAGATTGTCAGCTAATAAGTGAAAACCATACTTTTTATCAAAATACATTAAAATCCCAAATCAGACATACAGTCAAATTTTTGTCTTTGGAGCAGAGTACATATTATTATATTCATATATGACTATAGATAAGGCTGAAAAAAGCTGCAGTACCTCCAAAGAATTCTCATCTTAATGTTGAGTATCTAAAGAGTTCACTATCTCACTGAGATAGGCAGGATTCAGAACAGTGCTAAATGTTTAAATGCTCAGTGTTTAAATATGGCCACGTTCCTTTTCTGAAGCAAATTATCTTTATTTCCCCTGTGAAAATTTCAAATTACTCTTTGAAATATAGTTAAATAACTGTGTAGATCAATAGCTACACTCAGTTGCTTAAACATTTAATTGATCATCATCCTGCCACCCGGAGCAGACTGTCCTGAGAATGCAATGTCCATTAAGTCCAAATACTATTAGCGATGATGAATACTGTCATTTAACTGCAATTGTTTTAGACCTCTCAATAAACTGCCTAAAATGGAAGAATCAATTTTTATTTTGGTAAAGCCAGTGCTAGATACGGCAAACCAATTTCTCCTAATTACAGGCATGTGTTTTTCTAATTATATTTTACAAGGATAGCAGATAGCATTCAGATAGCATCTGAGTGCCTTTTTTTTTCCTTTAACAAGATTATACATGCTAAGCTTTGCAAATCACTAAATGCCTTTTATGAAAAGCCAATGTTAGAAGTGAGAGAGTGAAGTTCCAAAGGTTGCAAATTTGAACTTAGTCCAAGAAAAAAACAGTAAATACTGAAATGAGCCCCCATTCACATGTAGAAAGGATTTCGCCTTTAGAAGGTTCCACTGCATGACAAACATATCAGTTTAGGAAAGATGGGCTGGATTCTGCTTCACTGGATTTAAGATATTTGATAATAAGCAACATGACATAATATTTCTAGTTCAATTGAAAGCCAACTCCTCTTACTGTCCCAGCAGCAGTTTCTGAATCATTCAAATGGACAGAAACCGGACATCATGAAAGGCAGAAGCTTTTATCTTTTCTTAACAGATGTACATGAGTTTTTTTTAATGGGCTTTGTGCAGTATGTCAGTTTTAGAAGGTGAATCTAGTTTTTCCTTTTATAGCTGCCAGGCAAAATGATTTTCTCAGATGTCTCAATGAAGTTCTACATTTTAAGGGAAGAGTAAAGTGAATAAGCATGAATTGGTACAATCAGTTTGCCTGACACAAGGACAAGCCCTCTAACCAACATTTTTCCCTTCTTTATAAAGAAAATCACCAGGGCCTTGCCCATATTTGTAGTAGTAGTGATATCTGGTGATCCGCTGAAGCAGAGCTCAACCCAAACTTCTGCATCTAGTACACTGAAAGTGTAACAGCAACAGTTTTGGCCAAAGCCAAAACTGGATGCTCAGAATTGATGCTGTATAAATGTAATGATGACAAAACAAAACAAAAACGAACCTGTCACAAATGCAACCGTGAGCACTTTGATTTCCGAAGGGTTAATAAAATAAATAGTTTATAAATGTACGCTTTCATTTCAGATCTCATAATCTGGTAATAAATTATGTGATCTCAGCAGATACCTTCTGCTGTACAGTTCAGGTCACAAGCCATCTGTAAGATGTAAAATACTTCACTAGCAAGCTTGTCTCCTGGCTCAGCCAAAAAGAAAGAAAGCATGGAAAGCAAGCACAGAACATAAAGGAAAGCTGTCAATCAAATTCATTCATGCTATTAGAAACAGTAAAAGAGGGTAGTAAAGTGACCACCTGTAAGAGTAGCCCATAACTTCACAACATGATCACATATCAAATTTTCCAAAACACTTTTACTAAGAAAACCATCAAAATAAAATGGTTTATTTTACAAAGCTTGGACAAGTTATGCTCTTTCCCCATACAGTTCTCTTTATACGTCTTTCTAAAAAGAGCAGGACAAGATCATTCATTTTCTGCATTACGCATACAATAAAAATATGCAAATGTTTAAACTGCGCTGCATACTAGAAAGAGCAGATCAAAATAATACTACCAATCAAAATTCTATTCAGATGTACACACTGTACGGAGTGCACAGCAGTTGAAGCATGCTAAGAACAACAGGAAAATACATCCCCAATCTAATTAACAAATTTTTCTAATAAAAGGCCCCAGAAAACATCACTGCTCTACTGTGTGCAGACTCTAAAAAACCTCTGAGGCCTATCCTATCTACCCCCTTTCATCTCTGGCAATGTCACTTTTTAAACCCTTTCTTTAATGGACTCATTTTGGTCTACAGGTATCTGTTTATTATTGACTGGATAACCCTAATTTGAATTGGGGTACATGATACCTTTTCAGTTTTCCTGCTTACTTGTTTTTACACTTTCTGCTTTTCTACTCCCATATCCCTGAGCAGGCTCAGTTCCAAATTATCTCTACAGCAGAACTTTGTTCCTATGAGAATGTAAGAAAGCATCCTCAACTTTTTTGTCACCCTATAGATTTCTACAGATTTGTAACCCCTAGATTTGTCTAAATGCCAACACTTTTTATTCAATTATAATCTATTTGGACAGGAACTTTTTTTTTAGTAAAACATTAGAAAGAATCACTTGAAAAATTTTATGTAAGTATTTCATGCATTAGCAATGATTATCATTATCATCATGGGTTGTTCATGCATGAAGCATGATTTTAGGGAAGAACTGTATCTGTTTGCATGTGCTTGAAAATTTTTTGAAAACAAGTATTTGGCATTTATATATTCCTGCTACTTGTGTCAGTTTCATAAACTTTATTTTTAACTGTTGCTGTTCTCAGTACACCTCAGGATATACATACCAACAAAACAGATGTTTAAAATACTTAAATGATTGAAAAATAATTTAAAATACGCTCTTCCCAGCAACTAAACATCATAATCATGGCTAAAGCTTTCAGTAGTAACCAAGATGAAAAAGATCCTTGTTGTGAATGTAGCAGAAAAATCACAAATCTATTGAATCACAAATCTATCAAAAATCTGATAGACTGACAGAAAGAGTTTACTTAAGACTAGAAGCAGTTTGCTACAAGGCACCTCTCCTGAAACAAAGCTATGCCATTCTCCTTGATTCTAACACACTTAACACACAACAGAACTTGGTTTTACTATCAACTATGCAGTGAGCACTCTGTGTATTACTAGTGCTCATAAGTCTAGTGACTAAGTCTAAACTTCAAAAAAGTACTATTAATTTTGTTACCATGACATCAACACATAGTCATATCAGAAATCCCTTTTCAATCGCAGAGGTTAAGATATGATTTAGTAGAAAGAATATGCACAGGAAGAAGATTGCTGGGGTTAGGAACACTGCAAGCTTTCCTTTTGCTACTGAATCAAAGGACAGCAAACTAAGAAGCAGCCCAGAGGAGAAGAAATCCATGTGAACAGTAATATCTCTTTTTGAGCATACTATCCTGATTTGCAGAAAACTAGCATCTTATTTCCTTTCCTATCATACAGTCTATGAGACTGACTTCATTAGTTTTCATTTCACTGACACAATATTCATAAATCAATTTTAAAACTGCAACACAGCAGATATTTTGCAAACTTAATTTTAACCTTTCATACAGAGTGGCATTGATAAAAATTAAATAATTTGGCCTTATAAAATCCACATCTGCATTTAAAGAATGCATAGTCAAAACCTTGCATTATTTAAAAGTGATTAAAACCAAGCTGCAATGAGCCCTCCAGTATCTCAGACTCCATGCATTTGTTTCTAATAATAAAGGCCCTTAAGGCATCCTTACCCGTTATGTCAAACCAAAGTGGTGTTCCAAGAGGTTCAACAGCTATTACACCGATCATGTGAGCAACTGGGTCACTTTCCATCACCGTAAAAGAAAAAAATGATTCCTCAAAATAAATAGGCTCTGTGGGTGGGACAGGCTTTGGAATCCATTCTATGTGAAGCCGTGTAGTCGAAGATTTTTGCGGACGACCATTATCTACAGCTTTAATCTGTGAAACAGACACATCTTTTAGGCTACAGGATCGCATAAATCATTATGTCACATAAATAGAAAGCAGTAATAAGCTCCAAGCGTGTTTGCTCATGTGAGATATTTCCAAAAAGGTTAAGTGTCTCTCAAAGTGCCACTTGCCCTTCATTATCTGGGCAGCAAATGGAGAAAAAGTATGTGGCACCTGATAACAGCACAAACTGTTACCATAAATTCACTTTTATTTTGCTTTTTTCCTCAAGGTGAGTCAAACTGATTGTTTATGCTCCCTCATCACATAAATTATCTGGCAAGTTCTGGCAAAGAACAGCAGTTCGTAATACACAATACAAACCTCTCAAATCATCCTTTGATAAAAACCAAACAAATACACAAAACAATACTTCTGGATTTGCTGAAGCTTTCTTCCTTCAGATACTGCAGTCACTCACCTGCCAGCCACTGAATAAAAAATGAACAGATAAAAGACACTTTACATATTCATGATATACAAGATTTTCACTCACTGAAAGGATATCGTAGTCCCTTGCTGCAGAAAATTTCTTTGATGAAACCACTCCAGTTTTTGGCTCAATAAAGAATTTGCCATGTTCATCACCATCTTCAATGCTGTAGGAGATTTCTGCATTGGGGCCTTCATCTTTATCTGCAGCAATAACTCGATAGATCGGCTCTCTCCTAGCAGTTCTCTCTCGCTCGGGCTTACCACGCTCTGGAAGCCGAATTTTGTAGAATTTTTGCAAGAATTGAGGCTTGTTGTCATTCTCATCTAAGACCTTGACAATCACCCGTGCAACTGTAGATTTTGCAGGAGTACCGTTGTCTGTTACTGTTACCTGTTTTTATTAACAAGGGTACAGTTAGAGCTCAAACATGGTCTTCCCAACAATGCTCCTCCCTAAACGAGATTTTCCTACAACTGCCTAAACAACTGTTCACTTCCCCTAACTTCAGTTAAAGCACTTGCCTAAAGATATTGGGTGAGTATTTACAAAAGACATTCAAAAGTATATTCACCTATTATCTTAATATTTTGACATATGAAATGCAACATGAAATGCAAATATTCATGCTCATCTCTAACAGATGGTATGATTTCCACATATATCTGTCCCCTTTAGTACTTATAATGGAACACCACTACATACCTTTCAGTTCACAAAAAAACTCAGCCACACTCAATGAGAAAACCAAAGCCTATCTCAAATGAGGAAATTACAAGGGGCATGGGATATGTCCATTAACATAAAATTAGCGTTGCCCTGAACCAAGCAAATAACAAAGGCAAATTTGAGAAACATCCATTTGATTTGAATACAGCATCAGTTTTGAAGGCATTACTGACAACCAAGAGTATACTATGATATGAGAGAAATAACAGGAAGCTAAGCTAAAATAACTGCGTAAGGAAGTGTGAATTAGAACTCAGAAAACACAAATTGGGAATAAAAAAAATGGGGCATATTAGTTACTATTATGGAAGCAGAAGTGCAAAGATCGAATTTAATAGGGAAAAGGAATAAACCCACCAACCCATCTGGTCAACATTTCAATGCTCAATTCATTAGCCAGATGCTCAGCACTTGGGTGATAATACTGTCCACCATTCTGTGCATTTCTGGGTTTCTTTCCAACCAATTATCAGAGTTGTAAACATAAAACTAACACATGGGAAAACTGCTACTTTAGGCTAGGCTGTCTGTCAGTATCCCTCTGTAGTTAAGAGTTCTTCTGTCAGATACGTCACAGACTTTTAGGTAAACCTTTACCAACCAGTTGGGATTCAAAATGAAAAAAGAATGAAGAATTATAAATTACACCAGTAGGCAATAAACAATGTTCCAAACTATAGAGCAATGAGTTTAAACTGCTATTTTACACAGAATGATGAAAGCAGGAGGATTTATGTACCATTACGTGACATTGTAATCCTAAAAATAAACTTTCTGAGTTCTGCACACGTTAGCATAAGGTTGTAAAGTTAATCTTAAATTAGCATGACTGCTAGCAGACAACTGCCCATAACATTACACCGTGAGTGTGACCTCTGGCATAAGTCTTGGCCCAGAACAAGTAGCACACACACACATTGCTTAGCTACAGCCTGAGAATTCACTCAGTTCAGGCACAATTTTCAACAGGCAACTTGGATGTGGCCACCTTCTTCCAGGGATAAGGTGTAAGCAATCAAAGCCATATGGGCCACGTTGCCTCAGGATCAGAAAACAATCCACAGCTCCTTTTATTTACTGTATAAAACTAATAAAAAATCCAGTATAATATACAGAGAAGAAAAATAATGATTTACCAACTTTACAAGCAATATACACAGCAGTGGTCAAGAAAAAAGACAATGGACTTGAAGTGCTTTGGGAAACTGAGACAACCAGATGTGAGAAGGCAATTTGAAAAGAGAATGATATAATTACTTTAAAATTTGAAGGAATACTATGTCTGGTACTAAATCAGATTTGCCATTTAAGTATTTTGTTACTATTACTCTTAGAAACACACTGCAGAGGAAATTCTGTCCCATTGCTACTTAGGTACAAAGCATTCTTTTCAAAGCTGATACAGAAATTAAAATAATGATAAAAAAATTGGTCCAACAACTGCATTAATCCAGCTCGCAATGCACCAAAGGGATACAAAAGGCTTAGGAAGACTGCACATATGTAAAAGAATAATTTGTGCTATCAGGGAATAAATATGTTCATCTCCGTGTCTCTGCAGTCACTGCACTCCTATTGGAACACCTTTCTAAGGATTTCACAAGTTTTGAGTAAGTCTAGAGTGGCTTCTCTGTCTTTAACACTAATTTGGCCAACTCCCATTGTAATCTTTTATCTGTCATCCAGGACAAGAGGTACAGTAAATGTTCCATATAAATCTTAGGACATAAAGATGACTGTGCGTATTAAGTCTTCACTACAGGGGAAGTACTATGCCATTATGCTGCTCGACAACATTGTGAAACTTAAAGTTCTCTATGTGTTTTCCTTTCAGGTTGTTTGACAGAGAATGAGAAAAGCTCTTAAATGAACTCTAGACAATTAATTACATGTAGTTAAATAAAAGCATTATGTCACAAGTTTCCTGCTTTTGGAGTTGGGCTCTATAATGCATGTCTTGCAACTGATGCGATTGGTAAATGTGTTATGCAGGAAATACGGTTACTCACATACCATCCTTTTGTATTCTCCATATTATAAAAACATTCTGCACTTCTTGTTCAGAAGCCTATACTCAGCAGAAGTTGGGCTGAAATAGCTATTCCAATAATTACACAGGAATATAAAAAGAGGAAAATCACTCCTTTTAACAATCATGCCTTTGTACTACTTGAATGTAAATCTTTGTTTTGAGATACAGAAAAAAAATTCATTCAATCTGCACCTTTACGCTTTTAAGCAAAAAATCCTCAACACACTGTTTTTATAAGACAGGTGATTATCTGCATTGCAACATAATGAACACAGAAGGAAATTACTTCTGAAATCCTTTTTTTAAAAAAAAAAATCTTTATATAGTAATCAAGCCTGGCAAACTTAACTCTCTGTAAAAGAGCAATGAACTTACAGTCACTGCTTTTCAGCAATTTAAATAAATTATTTACCTCCAGTATGTGCTCTCCCTGCTGCTCTCGATCTAGTTTCCTGGATGTGGTTGTAATTAGCCCTGTAAACATAAGAGAATAATTAATCAAATCCTTCAAGAAAATAACCTGAATGAAGGTTAGGTTAAATCAGCAGTTACTGATATCCTCAATATCAATTTCTTCTTAGGTGGCCACTTCCATTTTTGTAGAATTTATGCTTTCATTAAGGGAAGGGGTGAGGGGTTTCCAATCCTTAAAAGCTGTGAAAATATTCTTTGCAATCTGAAAACTAAGCTGTTCTAACATTTAAGAAAAACACAGTTCAGTGTTCCAACACATCTGTGTGTGTTATGTTTCTGACGGAGTAACAAATGGAATTCTCCCACATGAAATCTTGTTTACAGAGGACACTCATACGCCTTTTTCAAGGGGTGCTGACGGACATTATTTGAATTAATTACCAATCTCTTCTGGAGAAACATCTATTTGTAATATTAGTGATAAAGGCAAAAGAAGGATAACCTGAAGAGATGCAATAATAGTGGAAAAACCAGAGCAGTTTGTCTGTGTTGGCTTGACTTCACAATGACAAGCGCTTGAACAGTTGCTGTTGACAATAGCAGAGAACCACAAGTTTTTGACACACAATGTTATATTTTGTCACAATACACTCCTGATGCAAGATTAGAAAGACATGATGGGTTTTGCTTTAAATGGAGGAAGTAAAAGAGTGAGAGGTAACAAAAAGACAGTGAAATCTAATACAGAAGGATCTTATTTGAATTAATTCTCCCTAACAGTTAGTTCAGAATTTTAACTATTGAGTTTCATGAAAAGGAAACTTGGTCAACTCTCAGTCATAGCAGAATGATTTGCTATTGTGTGAGTTAACTATGCCATGGATGCAGCCACAAGAGGATTCCACTTCTTTGCTGCACAAAAGCCATTAACCATTTTGCAGGTCCAAGTCGGCCCCACAAATACCATTGCTGTGTTCACGTGGGACTGAGTCTGTGCTAGTAAATCTTGCTACGCCCAACCTAGCCTTTCATGAAGCAAACACCAAGGTCTGTATTTGTCCAGCTTAAGCAACAACTGATCAAAGCATCCCATATTCTCCAAAGCAGCAACACAAAGGATATTGCAATGTCAGAAGACATTTTATCCAACCATCCCAGCCTTGGACAGTGAAAGGAAAGCAGTCATCCTGATCCTTAATTGTTGAACTGGAAAACAGGGAAGCAATTACCCAATGAAGGATGAAATAGAGATCAAAATACAGGTGGCATACGTCATGTTCCATTTTCTAACTACAGAGTAATTTTGTTTATTAATATGACCTTATATAAGGAAAATTAAAATCCACTTATAAAGTTTTCAAAGCTGGTCTGCTACAATAAAAAAGCCTTCAATTTTGTCTCTCAGCTGATAAAAAGCAGAGTGTGTAAGAAAAGCAATAAAGACTTCAATTTCACTTAAAAGAGAAAGGCCAAGAGAAACAGGATTGTATACCACAGGTGCATACCTACTCAGTGCTTCTGACAAAAACAGCTGTAGTCTACTTATACCAACAAAATAGACAGCCTGTACTAAATAATATGAACAAAACCTATATAAGGCAATATTACAGCTGCCAAATGTTCAAACAACTATTCTCCAAAAACCAGATAGTACAAATAACAGCTGTTTCAATTATGGTCAAATCTGCCCTTGTTTTTCCAGCAATTTTATTTGCCATCATATCAAAGCCATTATTTATCTAGTATTCTAGACAAAGATATGCCATCTTCTCCTGCTTTACATTTTTATGCTTTTGCAGCACATAGAAGATTGCTGTTGTTAGGATATATCTTTTTGGAATTATAAAGTAATTGTCCTTAGTTACAGAGAAAGGGGCAACGAAAATGAAAACATACAAAAACCTAAAACAAACAAACTAAACAAACAACAAGGAAGAAAGTTACTTTAAATTTAGAAAGGGGCAGGGGAAGAAAGAGAAAATGATGCGACAGTTGTCTGTTAACCTTCTTGAGGTAATATTTTCACATGGGTATTACACAGCTGTGAACAGTGACCGCTAAAAATATTTATTGTCACATATTCTAAAAAGCTTTACTTTCCTGCCTACATCTGGACAACACATTTTCTTTTCACAGGCTCTATGGGAAATAGAATAGGCCTGTTAATTGGAAGTGCACAAGTGGCACAGCCACTGCCTCATCTGCTTGCTTCCAGCAAAGGGACTTACAGGTGACCTGAGAAAACACAAGTTCTCCTAAAACCTCTTTCTACTGAGTACCTCTGTAAAAAGCGAGCACAAGCCCTCCGATGAAGCACTGATCTCAAGGCTCACCACAGTTACAAAATAAAAGGGTAGATTGCAGCATAGCCACTAAAGGAGTTGACTGCTGAACAGCAGGGTTGAAGATGGGGAAAATCTCAAAAAACACAGGAAAAATAAAGCAGTCTTAGCAGAAGTACCTCATGATGCTTGCCAGAGTATTTAATAGTTAGTCTACACCTTCTGACAATAATAAGACTCCACCTCTCACAGCAGCAGCAAGTAGAGAATTACATGAGATCAGAAAAAATGTCACTTTTCAATAACGTCCTATCCGTTTTATTTTTCATCAAGAGCCGTGAAGACTGGAGCCACACCTAAAGATGGCAATTAATACTTGGAAGAAAAAAATATCAATCCAAAAACCATTCAAAAGCTTTTGCTTTAAGCACCCAAAATAAAATTCTACCATGTACCACTACTTTACACACTGGTAATTCTTAAACGAAGTCTTCCTCCAGATAAAATTCCTGTTCATGAAGTTGGTCAATACAACTCAAATGGGTAAGCAGAAAAATATCCAGCAAGAACAAAATATACATGCTTTGATCTGTTAAAACTTCCAGTCTTTTCAGCCAAGCATGCCACACTTCTGTTAAAACACTTCAGACCAGTAACAGAAGGGCTTAGTCTTCACCATATATATCCTGTATATTCAGCAGAAACTAATGCCAACAAAGGAAATGTAACACTTCTGGATTTAGAATCACATACACATGCATAACATTCTTTTTATTTAACTCTTTACTGCTAGAAACTTTCCTAAGTGCAAATTTAGCTTCAGTGAAGTGTTTCACTTCAGCTCAAGACTATAAAAGGTTTGATTACTGCAATGATTACATTTTTCTATTTTTGCCAGGCTTTTCTATATTACAGAATGTTTAATGCTGCACCAACAGATTTCATCCATTGTTGAAGAGCTTACCCGAACTACCACTGTGATAATAAGGTCAAGTGTTCCTGCGCACTGTGACTGCCTGTTAAGAGGGCTGGGGAGAACCTTTGGACCTAATGTAGAGTCAGGTCCCTGCAACAAAAGCCTGCTCTGCTCTGATCTTGAGGGTTTTTAGGTTGAACTCCTTCTCTTTTCTGTAATACTTTGTATATATTCTTGCTGTGCCCCTCCCGCTCCAAAAATAAACGCATGACCACACTTACGCACACCACATCCCCAAAGAAGTGGCAAGGAAAAGATTTCAATTAAGCTCTGAAGAAGTATAAAACATTCAGTTTTGAAATCCTTGTTATGAGTTGGGGAGCACGTGTTTACTGATGAATGAAATAACAGCATGTGTGAGAAACAGGTCACTGTGACAAACCATTTTATCTCAAAACAAGACTGACTCAGAGCATTGTTTTGTAGTCATATTCTTGCATTTTGCTTCAGCCTCCTTTTATCAGCCCCTCTTTCCCAAAACCAACAGGAACAATAAGCTCTAGTAAGTCACATCACTGACTATTATTTCACTTGAAATCAATGTCCCTCTGGCAAGATGGGTCAAGCATTCTTCAGAAATGCAGATTCAAAAAAAACATTTCTAAGATAATGATGAGGAAATGGTTATCTCTAGTGAATTGATGCAATTTTTGTATTTAGTAATATTAAAAAACTTGCCTCATCAGAAACATTTTCACAACAGCAGCTTAATAATTTAGAGAGCCTTTGGATAAATCATAGCTGTTCTGCCTCACTAGTTGGAGAGCTACTAGAATCAACTGAAACTAACTGTAAACATATGTAACAAACAAAACAAAATAAAACAAAACAAAAAAACCCTGCACTAGTAACAAATACAACCGTATTCTCCCTTCATTCCTCATTTGAGTTTACATTCTGGGGATACCTGCTGTCTATTTGAGGTCTATCCAAAAACTAAGAGGATCACAACTGCATTCAGATACAACTTACCTCAGAATTCAATTTTAAATAATAGCAAAGCAAACATACAAATGCAACTACAGCATACAATTATGTAAATGTAAATAAAACTGCTACATTTGGAACAGAAATTAGCACCAGAGATCAGATATTAGCAGGGATTTATTTCACATCGGCTCCCAGCTACATCGTATTATCTCTTTCTGAAGATTAGCACATCAACAATTTTCATTCAACACTGAAATGGCAGTATCTTCAAAAAACATGGAATATTAGGTGGGCACTGATTTAAGAATTATCTATTAGATATCTTTATGGCATGGAAGATCTCAGTGATGAAAGGAGTGGTATCAGAAAAAGTGGTCTTCGCAAGGGGAGGAGGAAGGCTCAAAGTTTTTACCTTGCTGTGTACACATCATGCATCCCCATACATTTGTGCTTTCACAAATACCTACAGATTTTCCAGCTGCACATTCAACTTAAGATGATGTAGATTCTGGAGCTGGGAGGGAGTTTGAATGATGGACTTGATTTGAATTAGTTTAACAGTATTTGAATTGCAACATATGAAAAGAAATACAGTTTCTCCGATCTTTGAATAAATCAGCACTGAAGAATTAAGTTGCAGCTACAAAATCTTACCACTCACTTCAACAGATACAAGTCATAAACTAAATATGAGGGGGGTCATATTGGGTCAATGCAGTTTTTGTCATCTGTGTTAAATGCAAACCATAACTAACCAGCAGAAAGGGTTTCTCTGGACTGCATTAGTCAATTATCACTTAAACTCTCAGTCATGATTTCTGCAACTTAGTCAATTATTACTTTAGCTCTCATTCCCCCACTTCAACCCCAAACCCAACAAATTACTAACGAATGTTAAAGGATTTTCTTTTTTTGTTTTTAATTACTGTTATAACTTCAGATCTGTTTACAAGGTCTTAATATGTAAATCAGTCTAAGATTTGAAGGAAGTTTGGATTTTAAATTTACATATGGCTGTAATGGTAATCATGTTAACTACTGCATAACATAGCCCAAAAGCACTGAGCAAATTACAGCAAATATTCTCTAAGTTGAAGACCAATTATGTCTCTTCAAGTGATACTGTCTCACTTCAAGGCAGGGTTTCCTACGGATGTTCCTTAGTGTATTGTATCCTTCAAGACAGCATTCCCTTCTAGACATATCTTTTGTATGACAGACTAAGAAGTTCACAGGAATCAGCAGTTTCCTCTTCACACAGGTACTGGGTGTGTTCAAGTCCTAAGACATCTCTCATAATGAGTGTCAAGTCTCACTGTCTGAAAGATCTCTTATAACATCATTTTAAACTTCTCATAACTCAGCACTTTCCAAAATATGAACAAAATTACCGATAAAATAATAATCCATGATCATTTCATCACTGACACATAAAGGTGACCTTTCTTTCAGTCTTCTTTCAACTGATTTCAAGTTAACTGTGTTTTACACCTAACTTACCATACAATCAATGACCATCACAAAAGGCTCACATTTTCTTTCTAAAGGAAAGACTTTGGCAAGACTGTAGTCAAAGCTTGTTTTCTAGGTAAGCCAAAAAATGGCTTCACAACCAAATCAAATGAACAAGTTAATATAAGTAGGTCGATAAAATTAATAGCAAAGGGATTGAAGAAGAGATTCCAGCTTTGAAGCTGGAAAAAAATAAACTATCTTACTCGCCATGTAACAACTGATGATGACTATTATAAGATAGAAAGTCTAATATATCACCAAGTGTCAAACATCACCAAGAAGGCAGACTGCTGAGTTAAAAAAGAAACAAGGTAGTGCTAACCAGCTATCATACTGGGGCAAATATGTCATGAAGGAACTGAACTTTGGTTTACAAAGTCTTAAAGATAATTCCTTAGTAATTAATTTCACTTGCCTTTCATTCCTAAACTCTTCCTGTTCTAAGCACCTTAATAACTCTCATCGAAACCAGCAACAGAATTGTCACCAATAATTTTCTAATGCTGAAATATGATTATAAATATACAATCCCAAGAGAAACTAGAATATCATTTACAAGCACCTTAAGTGGCTGCAAAAGCCTCTTCTGCTCAAGTACAACACTTAAAAGCAATCATTACTGTTCTTTCAATAAAGGCCTCAAAAATTGTAACACTTTGCAAAAAGAATTGAGAGCCTGGGTTCCCATTTCAATTCTCCCAGCCATACACTCCCTCCACTAGCTCCGCCTGTTTAGGTGTAACAAAGATTCATTCTGCCTAATAGAGCTCACAGCCTGTGACTAGGAGACTTTTCTGGGTAGTTTAAATACACTTTTGGGGCTAAAGGGCTTATTTTCCACTTCATATATAAACTTCCTGATGAGGGTAATTACACAAATGACTCACAATACCCTAGTACCTCAGCTTTAGAAAAATTGAAAGGGAAACGTACAGCAGTACCCTCTGATGAAGTCATTACTCCCTTTTTGTTAAGTACAGCATGATAGCACTCAACTAATACAGTCTTTCACAGTTTTGGCGCCTTTTCCCCTTCAATTCCCATGTATAGCCATTCAAGCAAAAGCCAACAAGATGCTCCCACAGTGTACAGACACCTAAGTAAACTCCAGACTGTGGAGTCTGAAACACATTCTATTTGCACTTCAGATCTCCTTTTCTTATTACTTAGGTATTTCCTTATTCCTGTTTCGAATGCTAGTGCGTATGTTCTGGATTTCATCCACAAAAAACACTGTTGGCACATTTGTCCCAGATGAATACTGGGACAAATACCCCTTTGAATAGTACTCCATGAAAAGTCAAGCAATAGATATCTCAGCCCTGCCCAAGTCAAGACTGCATCAAACAAGGGGTAACACCCTATCCATAGGGGTGTATTTGTGCAGCACATTTACTGAAGTACAGTAATATCACAGAATATACGGAGTTGGAAGGGACCCACAAGGATCATCAAGTTCAGCTCAGTGTTCATTGGCTTGTTGCTTGTAACCAAGACAGACAGCTTTGTATATAGGATCAAAAAGTAGGTTACTTCATCTGATGGCTAATATTTCATACCACCAGGCACCATGTTTATCTGTAACCATGCAATTTAACTACTCAATCCTACTGCTATAAAGTCTAAGAGCAAGGTGCAGGACTCATCTGAAGTTGAGTCACTTACCTGAACTATTTTAACAGCATCCTGGAATTTGTTGAGCAGAATACTCATTAATCATACTTGTGATCTGAGCATGAAGCCAAGACAAATAACCCACCAAAGATTATTTATGTACAGCATAAGTAAGAAAAAATAATTTACATAAACAACTAAGCCATCCAATACAACAAACACTGTAGAGCTTCAATTTCAACTAGATTTCAAATGGAGTGTAAAATCAGTGTTTATTGATCATATAATTGTAGAAAATTCCACAGATATATCTAACTAAAAGTAAACCATGTAGCTTTGTATATTCTAATTACTCACTGACTACATTATTTTTAGTCGGGATTTACTAAGACAGTGGTATTAACTTCTTCTGCAATAATTTTTCTAGCAGTAAAATTATTTGGGAGATAATGAAAAGGAATATCTAAATAACAACAAACACCCAAATAGCTACATTAAAATGTCCATGGATCCTGCATTCTTGAAAGCGTTCAGGGTAAATCCAGTTTCACTGTCATTCATATTCCTTTGCTAGTTTTTGGCATACAAAAGATAAAACACCGATGTGCAAGTCAAAAGAAGTATAAGATAAAATCCAAAAAAGTCGTATTTCATAAATAATAACAAACAGCTAAAATAATTCTGAATGAAAAATTAAACAAAACTCACATACAGTTTTTTAATGGAAACTATTAAGTGATGACACATTTCCTCTAGAATGAACTTTGATCTTACTATCAACAGAACACTATAAATATTTTTTACCTCTTTGCTTACTTTGTGAAAATATTCTTGCCTTCAAAAGCCACACCCATTCAAAGCTCAAATGCCTTCAGTAATTGACTCTGAACAATAATTGAGCCTGGCATTGCTTACCAGCTACAGAAGTTACACACACACAAAAAAAAAGTCTGTATTTTGATCTTTATTTAATTTTAAATCACGTAAGTGTGCAATATACTGACACTGGTTTTATCAAAGTTCCTAAATATTATGTCAATTTGGATTAAAAACCACAAGTAGTTAATCAACAAAGGTTTCCTTTGTTAAAATGAAGCCAATACAACTCTGTGGTCACTGACCCTTCATTTCCTCTCTAAGTAATTCTCCAGTGTTATCGGAAACCCATGGAAGTTGTTTGCCGCTGTACCCATTTCCCATTTCTCTTCAGTCTCCAAATCAGACAGACAGACACACACACTCTGCTTTAAAGGTTACTGTGTAAAATGTACAGGATACAGTTCCATTCTGAAACAGGCAATTACTGAAAGCTTCTGCTTAATTCCCCAACTAATATCCTTGTCTAAACGGCCTACCTCCTACACCATAGGATTACTAATCTCCTCAAAGGTATGTCCATAACATTCTCATCATAATACCAAAGGGCTTCATATATAAATTAATATATCTTTACAACATTCACAAGTAATTAGGTCATGCAGTTATTTCTATTTTATACATGCAAAACCTAAGTACGGGAAAATTAACAACTCAAAATTAATTCTGGCACCCTCCTGTCCAGGTTGCAAACCCAAGTCTAGTTTTCAGAAGTATGCATCTCTTTCATACCAAGTTTTATTAAAAGCATAGAAAGCTATACTTTTGCAATCAGCATTCCTGCCAATCTGAATCAAAATTGTTAAATGGAGCAATATTAGGTGCCTCCCTTCCTCATTTGCTATTGTTGTTTTAAATTCCTAAGGTAAGGCACGAATTCTCAAGAAAGTGGTTTTTGCTACCCAGCCCTGATTTCCTCCCCAAGCCAAATCCAGTTGTCACAACAAATGTAACAGAAGTCCGGGGAAGTGTAAAGAAGCATACCAATTGTGCAAAAGATCAGAAATTACTTCTAGCCTGAATACATGTACAAGGAAATACAAAAAGAGTATAAGGGCCCTATATGAATACCCGGATTCCATTTTCTTGCTCAGTAATACTAAGGAGAGTCGAACTCCTTTTTCTATGCAAATACAGATTTAGCCATTCTAGCGTGCATGCTTCCACTTGCAAAGCAGTATAACCTTCTTTCAGACACCTTAACTCAACAATCTTTGAGATATTCATCACATAGAGCCTGTAACACTGAGCAGCAGCCATATTTAAAAAACATGGCATAGCAAAACTATTTCATCCATATGGAAACTGACACAAAGTTCAGGGAATTCAGTGAGCTATTTTTGCTTAGAGAGGGCTCAGTCTAATGCCTCTAGTTCTACAGCAATTAAGGAAGCTCTCCCTAGCTCTTCAATTTCCATGTTTTACATGTCACTTGCTGAGTTATTAATCTAAAAGTTAATACCTTTCTTCTAATTTGACATGGCTGTTTCCCATCCCACAATTTAAAAAGTAAAGCTAGAAGAAAAATACAAAACAGGAAACAATGATAGGAAAAGACTTTAGTTGACAATGTCATTGTGGGGAAGTGTAAGCACACATTTTAAATTGGGGAGCTAGTGCAACAAAAAGCTCGTATTTCATCCATGCCCTACCCTCCTGAGGAAGAAAGAAATTACATGGCTTGATTGGAAGCTTTTAGTAAAATGAATACAATAACTCTTTTGAATACGCACTAACAGATCCATTTCTAAATATATAATTTCTAAATCCAAATAGATCAGAAATTATAAAATCATAATTCATTAATTCATGAATGTACACTTATATACAATGGTATCATCAGCTATTACTTGTAGATGCCACACTAATAAACTGCTCCACTTTCTCTAAGAAAGCAATTCTGCTATCAAGTGTCATCCTTCCAATACTTCTCAAAAGCAAAAAGCAAATTAAGATATTGTAATACAAAAGGCACAAAGATGAGGAAAAATATAAATTTTTCTACTCAACATGACTGTGTTCATGTAAAATAGAAACGTTGAGTAGTTTATTCCAAACATTAAAATAATCAATTGTATTTTGTAAATACAGCCAAGAAGTTTACATCTATGATATGTAAAACTTTTCAGTTCTACAAGTACCCATATAGCTCACAAGCAAATAAACCACACCTGCAAGAAACAGAAATAGTAATTAAAGACTATTATATGCACCATATGTATTACATGTGCTTATAAAAGCATTGTGTATGTATTTTGAGCTCTAAGGCACAAATCCCAGAACTTGTTTACTGCTATATAATCCTTTGCTGTACATGAGTGTTGCTAAACATGCAAATCTTCTCTGAGCCTCAGTGCAGTAGCTCTAGTGTTAAGTGCTGAGATTAACCACAGAGTCCCAGGATGTGTGTTCAGAACAGCTATCAAATCGTGCAACTTCAACTCTTTCCACCTAAATGCATTAACATGAGTTGCAACTTTTCCACTTTGCCAACTAAGTCTGTATTTAATTACAAGATACGTTGCAAGAAGTTATCTAAAGTAGTTATCATAATTTGCATGTTTGTCTACAGTTGTGTTCAACTTGAGCATGAAAGTTGCCGAATTAAGTCTTTGTTCTCGTTCTTTCTGGCAAATAATATTATGATAACTATTTTTATTCTATCTGGACACCTCATATGTATAGCACTTTTTTTTCATTATGTGGAAACTCCAAAGATAAATAAAATGTTATTTCATTTGCTTTCATGGAAGACCAAGTATATGTGAAAAGATCACAAAATCTCCTGTGATGTACTGTGTTCTAGATCCTGTTCCAAGAAGTGAAACAGCATGCAAAGAAAAACTTAGCAGTGCTTCCTTGTTTTATAATTATTTGAAATATAAAAGACGTTTTTAAGTGTCAGTGAAGATTTACTGAAGGGGATACTTGAAAACAGACTGCAGTAAGAAGCACACAGATAGTACTTAAGCCAGTAGCATTTCTGAGAAACAGATCAGTCAGTCAATAGTTCTTACCATGAAAAGAAATTTCTTCTTTTTGTGAAAGATGAACTATATCCTACAAAGATCCATGTCAGTGAGTTTCTCAAAATTCTGGATTATTCCATTAAGACACAGACATCTTAGTCTGGAGTCCACAAATTCTAGAAAAGCATTAGCTACATCAGGGGAACAACAGAATGCAGTGTTTCACTTGATACAGGTTATGTGTAGGTTGCCTCTATTTATAATCTGCATTACTACTAGTTGTGGGGGAATTCTAGCCATGGACCACAATACCATAGCATGGAATTTTATAAAGAGAAAGGAAACAATGGATCCTTGACCAGGAGAAGAGATAACACATTACCATCTGAAACATATTTTTAACACTGACCACATATTTTAAGAATCCCAACACTAGCTTTTAGTTGACTTGAACTGAATGCCATTACAGTCCTCAACTCACCTTTGGGGAGGCACAATAGCACGTACCTAGCTCATATTGTCACTTTCAACCTTACAACAGTTAAAAATACTTGATGCATATTCCAGCCCTATCTCCCCTGTGGTTTGAAGGGAAACTTGTAACCCTGGGGAAGGTTTCTCTTCCTTGGACAAATACCTTAGAGTGTGGTAACTTTACAAGGATAATGTATACACACAAGCAAACAAGACAGGACTTGATCTCTCCCATTCTAGTCAAATGTACTCTTCAGCTGAGCTCTCTTCTAATTGATCACGAAAGATAAAATGCACTGTGTTATAACTAGAACAATAACCAGTCTCTTTGAATGTGTTTTTTTCAACTCCTTAATATGTCAATTCTATTGAAAGCACTTTCACACCAAATAAGATCTATTCAGATTAAATATATTCAATATCTAATAGACAGAAGAGAGACTTGAGAACTTAGGAACCTGATAACCTCAGTCAAAACTTGACCACTATGTTAGTGCCCACTGCAGACTTAAGAGTTTCAAACTGGCCATGTATAGGATTGGCAGTATGGCTCATCAGAGCAACATGAAATTCAGGGTCCTATTTAACGGGAAGGCAATATATATATTGAGTTAGCTTTTTAATATCCACTGAATTATCTGAGTGCACCCTAGGAACAAGTTTTCCTTCTCTCCTCTGCCCCCACATCTTCCCTTTCACTGTGTTTAAGGTGTCTGTCTAGAAGCATGTCTATCTAGCACTACAATTTTAACAGTAATAGACACCAGTGAAAGGTATGAATGGCACATGATAGGTCAATACCTAAGCCTGGGCCTTTAACTATACTGAGGGAAAAAAATAAATTTGTTCTGCTGAATGTAAGTCAGAGGAAGATTCTTTTATTCCCAGAGCTTGTGTTCTGAAATATTATGTTTTAATTATTTCCAGTTGCCCTTTTGCCTTTTTTTCTTTAACACCAAGCTGAGAAGGACTGTGGCTCCCACTGCTTGCTTCTACTTTATGCATGCTACAGTAAAGGCAGGCAAGAAAATCTCTGGACAGAAAATCTTTATGCCTTTTCTATTGAGTGTTCCTTATCACTTCACCATCTGGTGTGTTGAGCGCTCTCTCTCAAGGTCCCTTTCTAACATAAATGAGATCACAGTAAGCTACTGACATGGACAACTGCAAACTGGCCGAAGACAAGTCACAATCTCCCAGTGCCCTAATTCTTACACCCATTAAATAGGAATAAAGATATTTCTTTATGTCAAAACTTCGGCAAGGGAGGTACAGAAGTGTCTTTTTTCAAAACACAGTTTGAAAATGCCATCTGATGATACATGGGGCAGAAAGGGGAGGAAAAAAACAGAAGAAAGAGGAAGAGAAAATGACCTGCAGGAATATTTAAGGAAACAATAACCAAATATAACTGGCCAATTATACAGGAATGATGAAATTAATGGAGGTAGAATTTATGTTCCTTTGCAGTTTGAATACTGCAGTCACTCACTTTTTTCCCCTAACTCACAGGCAATTTTATTCCCACTTTATCAGTATTATATTGAGACAACAAAAAATACCAAGTAGCAGGCAAAAATACTTTTCAAAATCAGAAAGGGCAAGGAAGTAGATAAAAAAGCAGACCTTTTCTTCCTTTTACATCATGTAAAATGAGAGAAAAAAGACACAGAGTAAACCAAATAGAAATAAAGCATACAAACACTTTCTGCATTCACTTTAGAAGAATGGGGTTGAATTTTTCTTGTTTTACTTGTCAGGCTCCCTTTTTCCTAAAACCAACATTTTGTAAATACAGTGCTTAGATGAAGGCTTTAACTATACTAAATATCTTGTATTGCTATAGCTATTTCATATGTCCCTCTTGGCAGTGTTTTCACAGATGCAGCACATGCTGACAAAGAAGCTACTGGCAGAAATAACCCAAATAACAAACCTGTGTTTGCACTCAAGAGCTTTGCTGACCCAGCAATTGCAATTGATAATGCACATAAGTCTTTCATACCCTGAGCTGAAATAACTACAAAACAAAATGAAGGCCATAGCCTTCAAAACATTCTTTTTTCACTCCATTTTTGCTCCTTTAAGTCCCCCGAAATTTCTTCCATGAATGGTAAGAGCTAAATGAATAAAGCTTCTATTGCTCTCTTGTACTTACTGGGTTTGTAATAGATTAAAGTCACTCACTACACCTCTGCAGGGCCTCTAATCTGAACACTCTGAATTGTGAGAAAAAATATCTGGTTGAGTGAATCAGAGGCATCTCTCATAATTCTTACTGTGAAATGATATCTAAAAACAACATATAAAAACCTAAGCTGGGCACAACCTGGCAAAAAACCCCAAGCTCTTCTCTAGGCATAAACTATGGGAAAAACATCCAGTATTACATGTATTATTTTCTCCACATTCAGATGGAAGGGATGGTAGGTAACTGTTAAAATATTTTCAAAATTACTGGGTAGCTTCAGTTAAGACTGATTATTTTGCTTCCCATCTGTCTGTCCTACACACCTTTCAGTATTTGCAATTCAGTTACTAAAAGGTTACCTGATTCTTGTGTTTGTACTCCCTTGTTAAAACCTCAATGTTTTTTTCTGAAGCTCTCCAAATAACCAGTTGTAGTGGTTATCACATTCGCCTAATTTTCATTTTAGTGGAATAGGATTAAAAGAAGAGTAAAACAGGTTCAATTCAAAAATAGAAACAGTTAGATTTATTAACATATAGTAAAGGTAAAACAAACAAAAACCAACTACGAAACCCTCTCAAAAACAAACCCCCTCCTCCCTAATAACAATCTACTTGTCCATGAAAACAATGCAAAGAGACAAAACATCAGAACTCTCAAGTCAGTAGCACTTAATAAAATAGTCTTTCATTCAGTCTTTTGAGAGAGACAAGTCTCTCCTGATTCTTCTGGTAACTTTCCACAAGAGACACAGTCTGTTTGTGGCTTCCAGCTCTTATAAACACAGCCCGCCCGACACTGTATCTGTGAGCTTCCCAAAATGTAGCTTTTTATATGACTACATAAGGGCTTGTGGATTTTAAAGCACGGGGTTTCACCTTTTAAAGATGCACAGCTTCACAATAAAGGACTTCTTATTCTTTACTGGTGACGAGGTTCCAAGACATCTCAATAGGATCACTGCATCAATTTCTACTTCAACATCCATTT